>OX578140.1:136751359-137351359 GCA_951213105.1 Amaurobius ferox
ATTTCATGAAATATTGTGGGTAGCTATAAAATAGCTGAACATAAAATTCAGTCCATGTTTCTAGTTTCTGGAACCGAAAGTTGTCGATATATAATTATAAGAAACGAACATTTTATAGAGCTGCAGACGATATATTTTTCCGGGAATATTTATTTGAAGGTGATTTGTAGCTCACCAACGCAATTAAATAGAATGCGTTTATGCAGCAGACGATTTCAATTAGTTTTTTTTTTTTCGGATTTACGCAGAGAAATTAATATAATTTAATTTTAATTTTACTATTAATATAAATTAATATAATTTACAGAGAAATTAATTAATATAATACAACCAATTTACTTTTTTTCACAGTGAAAAAAATGATTCAAAGATCCACGGTACAGTGATTTTAACATTGAATTGTACATCTGGTGCTTTTCCGGATGAAGACAGATAATACTATCAGAGTATACAATTAACTTATATTTCACGCGACTCTAAATTATCGATTATTAGTATATAGCATCCTCAATATGCAATATAGTCTATATATCAATATGTTTTAATAATTAATCCATCAATTAGGCATCATTTTCATTAACTTTGACAACGTTTTCGTCAATCTGGGCGAAATATCACCAATAAGACGATAATTCACTAGATTGTTCGCCAAGTTCATCAAATGTATCGTCCAGTGTTACAGATAAATGGAAAGAAGTACATTTCTTATATTAGAAGACATTCTCGCTATACGACGGAATTAAAAATTTGCAAATCGTTATCACTCATTTGTCTTCATTTTTATTAATTTGGCGATATTTTCTTCACTGTGGCATTATTTAAAATAGTCGCCAAGTTGTCGACATCTTGCAAAAATTTTCGCCTACCGTTACAGACAGACGGGCAGATGCATGGACGGAAGGAGAAATTTTCACTGTCGAATCTTATGTTATTTACAAGATATTGAATTTTCATCAATTTGTCATCAATTTTATTGATTTAGCGTCATTTCTACCAATTTCGCAACATTTTCTTAAATTTGGCGAATTTTAAGAAAGTAGCCATGTTGGTGTTATTTCGTCAAATTAGCCGATAAAATTTTGCCAAACGTTATGGACGAGAAGTAGGTTATCCTTATAGTAGGTAATTGACAGTTGGCGTTCAAATATAAACTAGTACCTGAAGTATATTCTCTCGTGAATAGAACGTGATAAACAAAGGAAAATGATATTAACAAATTATCGTATAATATTACATATGCAAAGTGAAAATATTTTAAAATAGTAAATATTTTATTTTATGTTAGGTGATTTTATGATAAATGTATTTGAAAAATTGTCAACATCTCGGGACGGTTCACGCTAGCGTTCTAATTTTTATCTCATTTATTTTATATTTTAGCGGTTTTGATATTTTGGAGATTTTTTCAAAATGTGATAAGAAAATTTAAGGGTGTTCTGAACATTCGATTGCGTTTGAAAACAGTAGGGTTCCAGTGTTCACAGATTGTTATTTTGTACAAAATTCAATTCGAATCCTTCCAATCGTTCGTGAGTTATCGTTTCCACAGGCTCACGGACTCACACACGCACACAAGCACACACACACAAACACACCCACGCATAGGCAGAGGCACGTGCGCGCACACACACACACGCACGCACACACACACACGCACGCACACACACACATACAAACACAGACATAGCCACAAAAATGTTTGATTCGGAATCAGCGATGCTTTAAACTTGCTGTCCCGCCGAAAACTCGAATTCAAATTTTGGACCTCTAATTACAATACTTTCCGTATACATCATATAATGTATATAAGGAAATTAATTAGTGCGTGTATATCTTCTAATACTATTTTAACGCTCTAATTTTTGCATATAATGATCAAATTTTATTATTCTTATAACTTTGTTCATAAACAGGATTAGGACATTTTATTTTTCAGATCTGCAGTGAATTATTTCACATCTGCAGTAATTTTGTATAGCTAGAGCATAGAATCTTTTAATTATGTTTTAGTAGAATCAAATGAAGTATTTTAATTGAATGTTTCATATAACGATGCGAATTAGAATACTACAGGAATTTATATATAATTTTAAATTTTCATAATATTATATTGTTAGTTTCTTTGCAATAAGTATTTTAATGGAAATCGGGTATACAAGTTTCGAATAAAATTTACGATTTTAAATTCATGACAGTATAACAAATCTCTCAATAAATTTATGTCCATGAGCCAAAATTATGACTATTCATGGAGTATTTATTTTCACAAATGTTATCAATTATCTTTTTACAAATAATAAATCATATCTATCCTCGTTGAATTCTCCCCCATTTACGACTTTCATCATTTTAATCTGTGAGAGTAGTATCATTAAGAAAAAAATATCACTAGTACAGCAAAATTCTACAGTCATTCTGAAAAAGAAATAGATAATAGACTTTTTTTTAAGTTTAATAATACTTTCGTAACATTTATCATTCGAGATTTTACTTTTCGTTCTTTTACTTTCCGATTCATTCCTCTGTTAAACATCAATATATTTTCTTTTCACTGTAATGGTATAAAAGTCTAAATACGTATAAAGGTGTTCAGAAGTGTAATGTGTACAGGCATGTGCCACGAGAGTTGAAGAAATGATTGAAAACACAGGTTTGAAAAAAGGTTTATTCCTGTTTTACTTGTCTATATATTTTTTGTATCAACGTGGAGCATTATACAAATATTTTAGATTTTCGAATTTAGATAGTTGTATTTATATAGTATTATAAATTATACACAATTTGGTAAGATGGAATGAAATGTTGTACGTTTTGGATGCACTTATTTCATGCTTATTGCATTTCACATATGTATTTTACTTTTGAACTTTGTTGGCAAATCCACCAACCAGTACGTGCACGTGTGTTACAAAATTAACTGGTGTGTGGTTCAACTGGATTTTCTCATATCAGAATTAATTTTTTTTTTCAAATTTCACAAGAAAAATTTCGAAATATCGGTATCGTGGATTGAAATTATTAAACTATACCGTGTTCCTCTTCACTTTGAAAGGTTTGAAAAAATATCGATGGGTACCAAACTTGAACATGTACCCGCAAGTTGTACCATACCCTCCAAGAGGGCTAAAGACGTCAGAAACAAAACAAAAAAATCTGATGTGGGCAACACATGACTTTCCTTATGTAATGTAATGAATTTACTACTTTTACAGTAAAAAAATAGGTTTTTCTTATAGTAGATACCAATATCCTTTCCAAGATATTGAATTTTCGGCAATTAGTCGTCATTTTCATTGATTTAGCGTCATTTTTATCCATTTGACGAGATTTCCTTTAATTGGGCAACATTTTAAAAAGTCGACAAGTTGGCGACATTCCGCCAAATTCGTCGCCAAAATCTCGCCAAGCGTTACAGAAGAAAAAATAAGTTGTTATTACAGCAGATAAATCACTATTGGCGTTCAAATACAAATGTATTGCTCAAAGTATTTTTTCTTCATGAATGGAACGAGCTAGATCCACGAGAATGATGTCACCCAATTTATCGCATGGTTTTACATATGAAAAGTGAACATGTTTCTCAATAGGAAATATTTTCTTTTCATTTTATATGACTTTTTAATAATTTTTTTGAAAAATGTGCAATATCTGGAGAACGGTTCATGTTAGCGTTCTAAAATTTATGTCAATCGTTTTCTAATGAAAAATTACATAAGAAATGTCTATTTACGTAACTTTATACATGGTTTTGATTTTTGGACGATTTTTTCAAAATTTTATTCGAAAATTTAGGGAGGTTCTGACCATTCGATTGCGAATAAAAACAATAGACTTCCAGTGTTTATGGATTGTGATTTTTGTACCAAATTTGGTTTGAATCGGTCCATTCGTTCGTCAGTTATCGTCTCCACAGACTCACTGACACACACACACACATACTTTCACACACACACACACACATACTTTCACACACACACACACACACACACACACACACAGACATCACTTCAAAAGTGTGTGATTCGTGATCAGGGATGTTTGAAACGTGCTCTCCAGTCGAAAACTCGATTTCGAATTTTCGACCCCGTCACAATACTTTCCTTATACATTATGTATATAAGGAAAGTAATATATAGCGACCACTTTTTACCAATAATAATTGAAACTATTAAATCTCATGAGCATGGAACCATATATAATCCCTTTAATACATGATGTTCTATTTTGTTCTATGCTTCCATGTTAAAAAATATATATTTTCGAATAAAATTCAAATTTCTTTGTTTCAAAAGATCTATCTAATTCAAGATTTCTTTACAACAAAGCCAGATATAATTTTTGGGGGAAAATCCATTAACATTTGTGATTGTTATCTTGCACACAGACATCAGGCAGACAGACAGGCGGACATCACTCGAAAAGTAGTAAACACTTATTTTCAGGATGTCTGAAAACTTATATTAGCCTCACGAAATCTAAAATTTTCATAAAAACAATACTTCCATAATACTACATAAGAGAAAGTAAATATGTACTTAGATAGCTAACTTGGGAACCTAAGTATCACAATGTGTACGAAAATAAGGGTCTTACTGTGATGACGATATTTTATATTCTTTACAATATGATTTTTTTACAATAGGACTAAAAATGAACTTTTATAAATAAAACATAGCCTATGTTACGCCGATTACTGAGAATGGGACTTGCAAAAATGGTCATTAATGGTAGAGGAAGATGTGACTCCTGATCTGAAATTATATAGAGTTCAAATGTATTATAGTCCTCTGACGTCAGGATACATGCAACAGGGTGACTTCACGTGAAATTGAGACCTTCATGAAATTTCTACAGATTCATGAAATTTCTGCAGGTTGTTGAACTTTTAACTTTAAGCAAATAAGACAAATAGGTTCCTCATCGAATGAGATTGCACGAGAAGCCAAGGTTAAAAAGTCTAATACAGCCTACAAAGTCTGGTTTGAGTTTTAAAGAGGATGGACGCCCCTGCAAATTACAAAAATTCTCACTATTTTTGACTACGACTTTCTCTTGATGGAAGCATGTCTAGATGCATTCCGCGCAGTGATTGTTGAAGAGCCTGAATATCAACTGAATACTTTTTAAAATGCAGCGCCATGTTTAGTGATGATATTATCATATATAATGTGCAAGGCTAATGTCAACTAATAAACGATGCTTTGTAAACCACTAAAACGGTTAAGTACCAGGTAATATAGAGCTCAGGTGTTATTTACCTTTTCGTGACTCTTCCATTGAATGAAAACAAATACATGTTTATATTTAAATTCATTTTCCTTTCCCAATCCCAATTGCACCTCATATCATTTCCAAACTACCTCCCTATTATCCAGCACTACATTTTCTTTATTGCGGTCCTTCTTATAAACCGGATTGTATAAAAAATTATTAGAAGGATGAGAAACAATAACCAATAATGATGTCCACTTGACAGTTGGAAGGTTATTTCTTAATGGAATGGAGAAAACTGTATCGATATAGAAAATGGATAATGAGTTCGTAGATTACTAGCAATTATTAAACAGTTTCCTTGAAATGGATTTAAAATGGGGTACCAAAACATCAAAATTGGTTTCTTCGGTAGGAATAATGCAAAATTCTTGAGACGAATTTATCCATGACTGATTTAAATCAGAAACAACATAAAATTATTCAACATGTGCCAGCAAACTCATCTGATCTGAATATAGAGAACATATAGTATATGCTGGTACGTTAGGCTTGTGAAAGTGACGTCATTTTATTACAGAAGACAGAGTGAAAATATCAATTCCTGAAAGGTAGAATTTTATCAAGATGATATACATTCTGTTCTTCCTATGACAGATAACGTCATCAAATAAAAGTTTATTGCAATATTAAATGTGGGTGGATACACTATTAAAAATATCTAGCTTCTTAAAGTAACACAAAAATAATTAAAGTTCAATTCGCTTTAATTATTTCTCAATTTATTCATTATATAAATGTATTCAAAGCCTGTATAACTATTATTTGGACATAAATTGTTTCCGTTATTATGCATAATTAAGAATGCCACATATTCTCATTATATTGTATTAATATATTTAATTCTGCTGTTACTTACTTTAGAGGTGCTCCAAATTAATTCATTGTACATATAGTATGTAATATAAGAAATAAGTATTAATAAAAGCATCAACTATGTAGAATGTCACAGTGACGTAAAAACATTTATATTTTTATAAAATATCTTGATCATACTTTTGAATTACATTTATACTTCAAAATTTATTCGAATTATTAAATACTTTAAAAAAGTTTTGACATCAGCTAAAGTTATATATGATTCCTTCTGCACTTGTTCTGACAAAACCTATCACATTTAAATAAATCACTTCTATCCATATTATATTCTTCCATTGACGATTTTTTGTCATTTGAAACAGCGACAGCTTGAGTATAGATAAAATAAAAATATTATTCTTTAAACGTAATGCAGCAATAAGTAGGAAAAAGAAATAGATAATAGAACCCTTTTACTTTTAATCAGTTTTTCGAAAAGTTTATCTCTCGAGATTTTGATTTTTTAACATTATCGGTTCGTTATATGTCACTGTTAAATATCGAAAAGATTTCTTTTCACTTCAATAATTAAAAGTTTAAAGACGTATAAATATCATCGTATAAAATTATGCGTAATACATATAACTATGTACATAATACGTACATAATCAAAATTGATAATTCAAGTCGTCCTGGTGGAAAAATTATTAACTACTTTCCGTGATTTATTCATTGCTATCTACTCACAAAGTCAGTTCATAACGGCCGGCGTTGATTAGTCAAGATAAACGCTTCGCACATCGAGCACGTGAATAACCGGAATAGTGTGCGACAGACTGTCAATGTCGTAAATACTATAAATACAGATTGTGCAAAGAATAAATAAAAACTAGAGGAACGTAAATAAGCACAAATAACGTCTATCTATGCAGGTCTATCTATGATCTTGAATTCTTTGAAACCTTCCACACCCATAAAAATTCAAGTAAATCAGTTAAGGATTTGTCCAGCACTCTATTTTTGTCCGCGGTCTTTCGAAGGAAAGCGTAAAAATGTTTTCACTTTCATGTTTATGTTACTTCGGGTCTCTTATGTATCACCTTAACCTATTTTTCATATTGCTGAGTTTCATTTATTCTTGTTCAGACTTGACTTGTCTTGTCGGGATATTCTTGTCGCGTTGTGGTGCGTGTAGATCTTTCTGTTAATTCTAGTTTCAGATTGGCTGAATATGTCTCTATACTGCTTTCTGATTGACGTTCTTGTAATCCAGGTCTTGGGTATATGTGTCCCCTGCTTCTTTCTTCCGCGCTCATTCCACTTAGGCATTACCTCTTCTAGGCATTCGGCCAATCCCAAGACAATCTAAACTATCCATACAGTATCGGATCCACAAAAAACATACAGCACTAGAATGCCAAACAAATCTGCAATCATAGAACTATATAAATAAGACATTTCTACAATTTTGATGTGGGGATGAGTGCCATTGGCACAGGCGCCCCGGAATGTATCGTCTTGGTTTGGCTCATTCCTCTTTTGGACTTCGGGTGTGTTGGTTCCTTTCACTGATCACTGTATAAGGTTCCAGCGTATCATAGATACAGATATATGCTGCATTATTTGGCTCTTTGTTCTTATTGACGTTGGTCTAGCTTTCTTAGTAAATGTCGCATTTTTTTCTTTTCGTGGACAGATGCATCATTATACCGCTGATTTTAGTATTTTATCATAGTAAAAATAGCACTTGCATTATATTTGAAAAAGTGCAAAGAAAAATTCAGGGATATAATCATCCAAATGTTTTACACTTTTTGTAACACTCTGTTTTTTCGCCAGAGAAACTGCATGTTTTATAATATAGTAAACGTTAAAATATATAAATATACATGTTATTCACACAAAAAAAAACTTAAGAATCCTTTAAAGTTATTAAATTTCAGTGAATAAAATTTTCTCCTTGATTTGTTACGAGTACTCACTTGCTAAATAATAATTTTCATTGTTGGTAATACACTACGTGGAACCTTCAAAATGAATATTTAAAAATAACTGTAATGAAAAATGATTGCAAGTGGTATTTATTTTCATATTTAATCATAAATGTAATTTCAATATCATGTAGTTGTGTATTTATTGAATGCCGTATTAATTGAAAATTTTGAACGATGTGTCACACAGGTAACGGGCACCACATGTCCCAGTGCAAAACGGGAAGCACCACTTGTAACAGTGGTAAACGGTGCCAAAACCAGGTCAATAGGCACAGTGGATTATGTGACGAAAATACGGATCTACCTATGTGCACCAGAATGAGTATCCAAAGACAGGAGGGTGGAAAGGAATTATGAAATTAAGCCCCCTTCCAGAGATCACACAAACAGAATGAAATTGGTTATTATAAGTACAGTGACTTACTCGAGCGTTGTTCCGCAAAGACCCAGAAACCCGGCTGCCCAGGCTTACCATATGTAAACAGGACACACAGGCACACAGCAAAATAACAATAAAGATCAGGTTGGGAAAACACGAGTTAAATTATTACAATAAACTATTTTATTTATATATAGCATATGTAATTAAAGAAGTAGCAAAGAAATTCTTATTATGGGCCATTTTCTGTATTAAATATCAAGATAACATTTGGGCCTTGCACTTAAATGTAAGATGTATTGTGATCCTATCTTTCACTTCACTGTAATAATATATATTTCATATATATATATATATATATATATATATGCGACACAACATTTTTCATAGAAATTAATTTGAAAACCATTTATCTCGAGGAATTATAGGGATACCATTTATCTCGAGGAATATTGAAAAAGATTACATTTCTTGTAATCCTTCACGATACCAGAACCAGATATCGGTTCCTGCCACTTTTCCAAGACCAAATGCTCTCATTTAGAGCGGCGAGTCTAACTTTGAATACCTGAATTTAACATCGCTGTAAAGGATGATCACAAACATACACTGGTTGGATTCTAGTCGAGAAAATTTACACAACGATCTTGATCCGAAGTCAAGCAGCATCGGGCGCGGTTAGTACTTGGTGGGTGACCACCTCGGAACACCGCGTGCTGTTGGCCATCTCGGGTGCGGTATCCCCGTGGTTTGCGCGCTAGATTTGCACGCTACCACAAATGCCGCCGTGTTCATGCGGAGTACGATCACGTTAAACATGTGGGTCCGTAAGTCCTTCCGAGAGGTTGGTGGTAGGGGAAGGAGGGTACGGTCCCTGTGGATGCCTCCCCCACTGGGTTCCGGTCTAAATTGGGTGGCACTTCCCGGCCGTCCATACAGTTACCTTACACCTTTCTGGTAGGTCGGACGGTCTGGGTCTCAACAACGATCTTGATGGAAATGATCCAAATACTTTGGCTGTATTCACACATCTTTACGGTAGATCGTCCAAAAAAATCCCGAGACTTAGCAAACTTGGTTGGAGCAACCAAAAGACAAATTTTCCCAAAGTCAATTCCTCAGGGATACTTTCCATAAATCTCGATTTGGTCAGCCTGATTTCTTTCTAGACTCCACTCCAAAATTTGAATCTACAAAAAAAATAAATGAGAAATTAGTAATTTTGAAACAAAAAAAATTGTCTTGGCCCACACGGATTATAAGATTCCTTCTGAATCAAAGTTATAATCCGAAACACAAAATTTGCCGTTGGGTCATCAATTTACGGAGTCCAACATTTACGGAGCGAGAATCACGAGCTCCTTCTCCAACGAAATCTCAGGGCGAAGAGACCCCTCTACTGTGAAAAATGGTAATTTAAGTCGCATCGACCTTCAACTCCTTGCTCAATTTCAAATGCAACTTTCAAACGGCCGATCTGGAACCTAACGCTATCGCCTGCAGAAATGAAACCGCAGCCCAGGGCATGAAATAAAGTAATAAGAAATTAGCTTCAGAACACCAGCTCGAGCAAAAATCCCACACTTTCAGCATAAAAGTGCGAACGTATTCAGAATTAAAACCTTGGAATATAAATGGCTTCCGAAAGAGAAAGATCTCAAGAAGAAATGAAAAATGTTGTGTTTCACACTCAAACCGTCATATATCAATATGGCAGATGTATTGTAATATAATTTCGCATAAGAATACAGTGGATACGTTAATAACAATATTGGGAATGATAAATTTGGCTCAAACCCTGATTTAGTCCAGATTTATTTTTGTTAAAATGTTGTCCAATGCTCTGCAATTGCAGACACGGTTTTAATAATGCATACTTCTGCCCGTAAGAGTTGAATTCCCCACCATACAATTTCCATATGTAGAAGTGCCAGGGAAAAAATTATATTGATAACTACTCATAAAATTTTTTGATAGGTACTCACTTTGGGAAACTTAAAAGGATTAGGTTCGATCCCTGGTTTGTCCTATTATTATGTTCAGATAAATTTTAGCTTAATGTTAAACAGCATGCCTGAGGTCATAAATAGTGTATGTTTGCTTTTATGCATTGTTATTTTAAGTATTTACAAAACAATGAATGAAACAGTTACCTTACACCTTTCTGGTAGGTCGGACGGTCTGGGTTTCAACAACAACAACAACAATGAATGATATTTTTATGTTATGTTTCATGTAACGTATAAACAAATTGTCTTTCTGGCAAAGTGATTCAATATAACATTTTTAAATAATGTCATGAATTATATCCTAGAATTTCTTTAAGGGCCCTGATTTGTCTCTATAGATAATCTTGCAAACATATATTTTGGTAAAATCAAATTATTATAAATTAAATGGAAAATTGGATTTTATTATTTGCAGAAACTGTAGTTAATGTCTACAAAGTTATTCTATTTTTAAGTATTAAAAAGGTCGTTTTTTTATATTCTATAATGTCATTTTCAAAGTGTAAAACACCACATTTCAATTTCATGTTTTTACTAAATCATTTTGATTATGATTAAAGAACGTGTTATTATATAATAGTACTAGAACGAATGGTTCGTAAATCAGTACCCATTACTTATATTTAAATAAGCTCTTGCAACCTAAAATATACCCTCTAAATTGCAGTATATCCGAAAAATGCAAAAGCAAATAATTAAATTAAAAACTATGGCCTAGATTATAAAACTCCTAAGCAGGCATGCGCAATAAAATCCGCCAGTAGAAAGTCGAATCCGTGGAACATGCAAGGACTTCGCAGAATATACTTTGCGATTACTTAATGCGATCGCTTAAAAGATACAAAATTCAAAATGATCTATGAAATGGAAAATATATTTTTTAATTGAATACTAAGACATAGTGGAGATTTTTGCCATATTAAAAGTCATAAACTTAGCAGTGCTGAACTTGGTTTTTCGAATGGGACGACATATATTAGATAATGTGCAAAATATGCAAATTTCGACATACATTAAAAAAATAAATATGAAGGAATTGTCGTAGGATTTAGTTCAAACCTCTTTGGAAAGAACGTACTTTGATCTTTGCGATTATGTCAACATGAATATGTGTGATAATAATTAATAATTAATAATAAATATGTGTGATAATAAATAACGCACTCTGTGATAATAATTTCGGGTGATAATAATTTCGGTTGCCAAGGAATCGATTTGTATGGAAATGATAAAATATAAAATAAATAACAAACCAATTCGAAATTAGAAACAAGTAATCAGAAGTGCACCATCGCGGAAACTGAAATACCTGTGTACCAAATTAAATATCTATATCCCGCTTAGATATCCAACTTCAGATCACACACACACACACATACATGCAAACATATTCTTTTATTATGTCAGATATAAGCCCGATAATACTGACTGTTTTAAATAAATAAATTGGAGTATTTTAACATGTTTAACAGTTTGTTTTACATTGTATGTCACATGGTGTCTAAAATAGTCATGTTAAGCAAAAATTGACCAAGTTCTGTTCAATTCTGAGACTAATATTATACGTGTGTACAGTTTCAGACTTGGGTGGTCTGGGAATAATTTCTGACATCTTCTTGAATTTTACCCCCTCTCTGGGGCGAAATTGAAACGCCGGCTCTGTTTCTTAGGTGATACTATAAGTGTGCAAATAGTTAGTTTTCAAGACCCATGATGGGTCTTTTAGAGTGCTTGGAAAGCCATTTCACAAAACCCCATTTTCCCTCATCCTGGAAGAATGAATCGAAAATTCGACTCCAAACATTCTTGTATTCGAAACTATAAATGTGCAAAAATCTAGTCATTTAGGGCAGCAGTGAAATTTTGGGGGATATAGAGAAGAGAAACATGTTAACAAATAAATATTTAAATTTAATTTTAAAATTTTCGGTTATTTTATAAGAATCATCTGTCCAATAATCAGATAAGATGCATTTTACTAGAGAATAACATCCTCTGTAACATTAAAGGCAGATGCTTCTCTGTTTGTCTATCATTTTGTATCGTCCGCAGCGAAAAATCTAAGCGCTGTACGGCCATGATATTTGATACACAATCAACAAAATATACTATCTAAAAGTTTCCACCCTGACATTATTGATTTGTTCAGCAAATTTTCTTTCAAACAAACTTTGAACGAAATCCATACGATTAATAGAAAAATTTTCGCGATTTTAATATATATATATATATATATATATATATATGCTTTTCATGTCTTAAGCGTAATCTATCTATCTTATAGTCTCCTAAGTATCCACCTATTGTTTCATTTTAACACCATCGGTGTAGCGGTATTTGTTTATTGTTGTTTTTACTGTGGTTACTGTTATAAGAGGCTGCATTGTAAAAAAATTCTTTGGCTTTAGCTTTCTGTGATTTCTGATGTGGTTGTAATCAAATGTTTGCATCTAAACACCTGCCAATGGCAGGTACATGTTCTAGAATTTTCCGGCTTTTCCTGGGATTTACGATGCAAATCGCTAATAAAATTACTCCTGAACATACACAGAATTCCCAAAATTCAAAGAGCGTTTTTACTATACGCTTGATCATAACAAAAATAAAATAAAATAAACTTTTGCGTGGGTGTGCATAAACTTACCACTCGAAGTTTGTAGTCTTCTACAAATGTGAATAACAAGTACTTTGCTATACATTACTTTAAATTTCTAGGACTATCTTAATTTCAAATACTGCAACGTCCCGTAAAGAATATCTTTCAATTATACGAGTACATTTAAGGCAGAGATAATTTATTTAACTGAGCAGCTCTGGCTACTGCATTTCCTGAAGTTTAAATTACTAGGAACGTTAATTTTATAGCACTTTCATATTGAAGAGCTACAAGAGAGAATATTACAATATTTAGCCTCAATGAAGTTTCGAAGCAATAAAATGTATCAGACTTACAAAACTGTCCCGTGCATTTATCGTCAGTGAGTAATTAGAGAATGTAATTGGATAGAACGACCATTTGTAATGAAAGTCCCAATGAAATTTATTCTCAAACATGAAGATAGCTCACCTTTAATGACGCAATTCATTATATTTTTAAAATATCTCCTTAGGATAAAGTTGTTTAAATATATAAAAACAAGACGCTTTGGTATATCAGATAATATTGTATATCAGATTATAATTTACTTATTATCAGATAATATTGTACTAATTTACTGTTTATTAGATAGTAAATAATATTCTGTATATTAGAAAAATTAATAAACATTGTCATAAGGTAAAATTGTCCTTATCAAAAATTACCAGTATAGGACTTACCTATGATGCCGCCACTAAGGGTGGAGCATGTAAGCCCCCGGTTCTCAAGCTCGGGATACGAACACACAAACATAAAGAAGTACACATGCTTAATTGCTCAATTTATTTTAATATTTTGCTTAATAGATATCCATTGTAATCTTGAGTAATTATACTATAATTAAATCAATTATTAAAAGACACATAATACTGACAATATTACATTAATATATATATTTACACACATAATAACTTTGACTTAAATTTCTTAAAAACAGTTTCCTTTAAACAATCGATAAAGAATAGTTCTTATATTTCAATATTTACGAACTCGTTCATATGTTCCACTCATACGAACTGGTAGTCAATTATTTTAATAATCGTTAAAGGTGTGCCTTCCGTGCTAATAGTGACAATTGAAAGTTGGTTACCTCTACTCTTTGTATTACGTGCATGTTCGTGCCATCTCAATGATGTAGGAAAACCGTTGCACCTCTCATACTTGCACACGCTACCATTCTATTGCTCACATTCTACAGACACTTTTCACAAAACCAAAAACATGATGCTGACTCGTTCGAAAGGTTTAAGTCGACTGGAGTTTTTTTTTAATACGGCATTGGTGCGCTTTTTCTTTCCCCCATTTATTCCCTACCACATCTACCATTCGCTGTTGCTGCAGACGGGGATAACCACTGTTTATATATGCATTTGTTGTGATTGGCTCCCTCTGCAGCATTTAGATAGTTCATTATTTAGGTTGGCATTTGTAATTGGGGTGGAAACATGTAATACAAATATTGTGTTACATGATATCCCCCCTTGCAGAGAGAAAATTTCAGCACACGGTAAACATGGCACTGAATACATATGTGCACACATTGCGGCCACTGTGGAAATGTTGCTTTGATCCACTGCACATATATCTGTCACAGAAATGCAGATCACCGCATGTAAGACACACTATACTGTAACATTGACATACATATATCGGTGCATTACAACCGACATGTCACTAAAATGAAGGAACTCACTGTTCGGAAGATACACCATATCGTACTTGGTAACACATATACTGATGCACATGAAGAAATTATTACTGTTCGGAAGGCACACTATATCGTACTTGGTAACACATATATTGATGCACATGAAGAAATTATCACTGTTCGGTAGGCACACTATTTCGTACTTGGTAACACATATATTGATGCACATGAAGAAATTATCACTGTTCGGAAGGCACACTATATCGTACTTGGTAACACATATATTGATGCACATGAAGAAATTATCACTGTTCGGAAGGCACACTATATGTCTTATAAGCATATATTTTTTGTATCACGGAAGAATGAGTCACCATCCTGTGACTTACTTTCAAAGTTCAGGTACTTAAATATTTATATTTTCATTATGTTGCTTAGTACAGTCTATTGTACACTTCAAATGAAGACTATATCATAATTGTTATTTGCATTTCTATTTATATACAAGTTCACAACATTACATTAAAATATACGCAATTCATTACCTTGATTTCTCATTTTCACAGATGTAAATAATTTTTAGACAATTTTTTTAACTGTATATATTTCTTATTTGTTATAATGAATAACATATTATCTACTTTTTGTGTGTATCAATCATGGCTATTTTGAACACCGTATTCATATCATATTACATCGCGGCATTTAAAATATCCAATATATATATACTCATTTCGCTACTCCAAAATACTGTGCATTTCACAATACGCACTTTAAATTTCCTCTTCGACTGCCCTTTCGTGTGAAACAACTGCGCGGAAGGAAGGGGAGAAAAGAAAAAAAGAAAAAATTCGCTTGACCACAAAGAAGATTTTCTCCATTCCCCCTCACGCGTTTCCATGACAACTGCGAAATCTGTTGACCCCGACGGCGACCCTGAATGAGTGTCTTCATTGTTTGAAGAGCGCAAACTTACATAAAAAAGATTTAACTGCCTTTTGCATGTATCGCTAAACATTTAATCGTAATCGTGCAACTTTGGCGGTATCCTATCTACAAAGCGCGGACTTTTAGACTATGCGTACGCTCTACATTGACGTGGGATTTTCTGGCTGTATCTTTTAAGGAATTATAATTTTTCCTTTCATGTTTGTAGTATTATTATTTATTTATTCTACTTATTTTGTTATTATTTCTATTTAATTTCATATATATATATGCATATCTTTTTCCTTATTTTATGACCTTAACACAGATCTGATTGTTGACTACCCATGATTTTAATTTCATGTACTCTTAATTCATTGGATTTATTTATCTTTTGTTGCCACAACGCGTGATATATTTATTTATATATACTGTTTATTATAAATATAATATGCTTTATTGTTATGTTATTGATTTAATTGACTTTATGTTCCTATTTCGGCATAAATTTACATATCTATTTATTTAAATATAATTCTTTCATATTTAATTTTATCTGTTATTTCTTTTTTATTTACTGTGATGTCTCATTAATGCATTAATTTCTTAATAATACTAAATAATTCATTTTACATACAATTTAATGTCTTTTCTAATGTATTTTATTTTTATATACCGGCCGGTATTTTTAAGTAACTATAATTGCCTGCAATTATAATTTTAAATTTTGAAACATTGATTGTATGCTTACAATAGAAATTTTTCGTATTATTATCGTACTATGCAGGGGAGATTTTCTCCGATGTTTATTTTTTAGCCTGGCTTTTTATTTTGAAGGTGACTAGCTTTCGCCGTACAATGGACTTCTTACGCTGACTGTGAAGGATGGGAAACTAATCTTATTTATTCAAGTTTTATTAATTCATTTATGTACTTAACTTTTATTTTGTTTTCCAGATTGCGTGTTTTTGTAAAAGGTCTGTATACACTATCTATGCAATATATATTTATTAATTTACTAATTATTATTTATATCAGCTGTGAGTGTTATTTTTGACTTAAAATTTTATTTATTTATTTATTTATGATTTTGATTTTATTCTGTCAGCTTTTTATGAGGTATTTAATTAATAATTTTATGATTTTGAATATTATATACTTGCATTTACCATGTTCCATTCAGTATATTTTGCATTTTATTAATTATGTTATACTATTTTTTCAAGACCTGTACAAAAATGAAAGAGAAAAAAAAAGAAAAAAGAAACGATATCGTGAAGAATTCCATCCCACACATCTTTATCATTGGAATGTCTACCTTGATCTTAAGCATCTATCATTGGAAGACTTGTATTTTTGATGCCCACTACTGTTATTCCATTTTTTGTTTTTCAAGCAAGACAAATTGCAAGTAAGTGACATTTAATTATCTCTCTCCTTCTTTCTTCTAACACCTTAGTTTATTTTATTTTAGAACATTGAGGGGTATTGTATGTATTATTTACCACTTCTACATATTTTTTCTGATATTTATTGCTCTATTCATAAGTTATGTATCCATTCATAAATGTTTATTTATTACCTATATTTTTGTTTTATCCTCATATTTACAAAATCCTCATATTAATTTTACAAAACTACCTTTATTTAATTATTAAATTTTTAAAATTATACATTTAATGCCTTCATTACCGTTACACTAATATAACATATTTTGCGTTTTCGCACATAAAATTTTCATATTACATTTTTATAATTATATATTATTTTGCTTTCGAATACTATTTTTTGCGTGTCCTCAGATTATAACGTCTATGACTCCCATCATTTTGATTATTGGCGTTGTATTCTTTGTTTACATGCGATTGACTTCTGTCAACAGTTCGCCGTGTTTGTTTATTTTGTAAATACTTTTTACGCGGTTCTGCTTTATATAATTTATTTGCGTGAACAACTATCCATTTTTTATTTGGATCGTACATAGGCGTGATAGCGTAATTATTGTTACGGATCACCTTTACGATGCGAAATGGTCCTTGAAATTTTTTTTGTAATGCTGTGGTGGGTCTCAGGTTTTTTTAAATATACAATTTGTCCTTTTCTGCAATATATAATTTCTGCTGTCTAACTCTTCTAAAAATTCTTTCTTGGCGACTTTGGGCTTGAATTTGTTTTCGTTTTGTATATCTATTAATTTTTTCCGCTAAAGTAAGTGCTTCACTGACCTCCTTATCATATTAAGTTTGCGTTAAAATTGGACTGTCATCAGGGTCCGCTATTTCCAGATTATTTTCTCCGGGTAATTTCAAATCTCTGGTAAGAAACAAAATAGCGGGACTGTGGTCTATATTTGCGCTGGGTGTAGCATTATGGAATAATTTTACATATGGCAAAACCTTATGCCAATTAAATGTTTTGTCAGCCATTGCTGCCAAAGAATTTTTTATTCCCAAGTGACTTCTTTCTAAAATTGCATTTGAGCTGGGTTTGTAAATTGAAGTATATTTGAGTTTTATACCATGTTGCTCTGCGAATTTTTTAAATTCTTCGCTTTTAAATTGTCTCGCGTTATCTGTCAGCAGCCACATAGGAACTCCATTTTGAGATATATAGTTAGTTAGGACCTGTAAAACACTCGCAGTTGTAATATTTCTCACGGGTACTGTCTCCAGGAATCTCGAGTAATGGTCTATCATCGTTATGATGTACTCGTGCTGTCCGTTACTTCTCGGTAGCTTCCCTACAATATCTAATGCCACCGTGTGATTTTGTTTACATGGACGTGGGACACGTTGTAATGCCATAGGTCTTATAGCCTTATTTTTGTAACATAAACATGCATCACATGATGCGCAAAAATTCTTTACATCACTGTATGCCCCTTTCCAGTAATATTTTCTATTCAGAATTTGATAGGTTTTTTCTACTCCAAAATGTGGTGTATGAGCTAACTCAATAACTGCACATTTTAGACTGTGAGGTATTAGAATTCTGTCGTTTGCATAGGATTTCTGATATATCTAGCAGTCTTTATCATAATTAAACCCGTATTTACATCTTTATAGTATTTATTTACATATTTTGGCTGCTTAGATTTTGCATTCAGTCCGTTAATAATTTTCTTTATCTCTCTATCTTTTGCTTGCTCTTCTACAATTTTGGCTATTGTTATAGCGCTGTCATTAGCAATAATGTTATTTATTAATTTAGTCTTAGTTTGTTCAGAAAAAATTTGTCGCGACATAAAATCACTGGGATTATCTTGTCCTTTAATGTATTTTATATCGAAAGAATATTGTTGTAAATTTAATAACCATCTTGCGATTAAATCAGAATTTTGATTTTCTAAGTGTATGTAGTGAGTTAAAGCTTTAGAGTCCGTCAAAATCGTAAAGTGCGTACCATATAAAAAATCTTTGAAATCTCAAGGATCTCAAGGACGGGGTTAGTGGAGTGCCCAGGAGAGGAAGAGTTCCTCCCTTTAAACTCCAGACGAAAAGGAAAAGAGACAGAAAAAAAGGAAGTAGTAAAAGGTGAGTTAATCAACTAAGAGATGCTTGGTGGGGGGGGGGGGGGGCGCGACCGAGGTCGTGCCCTTCCCCAAGTCTTCAGAAAACTGCGGTGTTGGGGCCCAAGCGGGATCCCAACAGAGAAGAATAAAGAGGGGGATAGACTGGGGGCGCCCCGAGGGGCGCAGGGCCTTGAGCCTTGAGCAAGAGTTGTGCCTAGCAGCAGAAGAGTTGTGAAAGCTTGTCAACGGAAAGCGAGTTCCCAAAAGCTAGGGAGGGGTACAGCAAACTAGAGTCTGCATCTAAAATAAGAGCACAAGACTAGGCTGGACGAGACCGCTTCTTAGGGCGGAAGAAGATATCTCCCACCGATCGTGCAAGTAACGACCGGGGGCGCTTTCGCGTCGCCGGATTACCAGCCCGATAGTGGGGGATACTGTCCAACGTAGGGTTGTTTACGCTTCTCAGACCTCCGTGAAATTTGAGAGAAAGTTTTTTGACATGTTCCAAAAAAGGCCTAATTCTGAGGTCTCTGTGCAGGACGTCTAGCTGGACGTAGTTCGGCAGATTAGCAAACATACGCAATGCGTTATTCTGGATGACTTGAAGCTTCCTAAGGTTAGTCTCCGCTGCGGTGCCCCAAACAGGGACTCCGTACGTCATAATGGGACGTATGTAGGACTTGTATAGCAATAACTTAGTGCGGGTTGACAGGCGGCTATTCCTAGCCAAAAGGGGGTGAAGCAGGGCGAGTGAAGACTTCACTTTCTTACTAATTTCAGAGATGTGAAGTTTCCACGTTAATTTGGAATCAAGGTACACACCAAGGTACTTGTAACTGTTTTGCCAGGGAATGGGCTGGTTATTAAGAATAAGATTAGTGGAGGGGGTTTGCCGGGGGGAGGGGAAGGTGACAGCAGCACACTTACTAACGTTAACCTTGATACGCCATTTGATCAGCCATTGCGTCAGGTCGTTCAGATAACTTTGCAGGATGTTGTGCACGACTTGTGTCTGTTTGTGATGTGTGAACAGGACTGTCTCATCAGCATAGAGGCCAAGGGTGACACCAGGGGACTGCGGAAGATCATTAATGTAAAGGTTGAACAGTTTGGGCCCAACAAGAGAACCTTGCGGGACCCCGCTGAGAACAATCCTGGGAGAGGAAAGTGCGTCGGAAACCCGAACGGCAAAACTTCGACCAGTCAGATAAGAGTGCAAGAGATGGATAAGATTTGGAGGAAAAGAGCGTTCGATAAGTTTAAACAGGAGCCCATGTATCCACACCTTATCGAACGCCTTTTGGAGATCAAAAAAGACAATGGACGAGCTCTCGCGCTTGCTACGCGCCTCATGGACAAGCTCCACGACCCGCAGCAACTGGTGCTGAGTGGAATGTTTCTTCCTAAACCCATATTGTTCAGGAATAACAATATTCCTCAGGTCGCAGAACTCGTCCAGGCGACGCAGTATAACAAACTCGAAGAGCTTCGAGAGACCAGAGAGGAGAGAGATTGGACGGTAGTTGACCGGAAGAAAGGGGTCAAGACCTGGTTTGGGGAGGGGGGCAACAATGGCCCCTTTCCAAGCCCCAGGAAAGTAATTGTGCCGGAGGAGGAGATTAAAGAGCTTGACGATGTAATTGTACAGTAAAGAAGGCAGGTTCTTCAACATCGTCGATGTGATACGATCCTTCCCAGGAGCTTTGTTCTTCTTGAGTTTTTGAATACGGGGTTGCAGTTCGCTGAAGGTGATATCTGTCAGTGTGTAAGGAATAGCTGTTGTGATGAACTGTTCAACCTTGGCGTCCACGATCGCAACCGTCCTAGGATCGATTACGTCGTGGTGTGGTTCAAACTGACTTCTAAGACTGTCCGCAAGCAGTTCAGCCTTCTGTGTGTGAGAGGTTGCCCTGGAGTTGGGACCTTCAAGGGTCGGAATGTGTGTTTTGCGCCTACGAAAACGTGAGGCTGCCCTCCAAATGGTGTTGTCAGCAGTCGTTAGGGACTCAACATATGTGTTCCATCGTGCACTTGTATAAGCTTTGATCCTGGACCTCACCTGAGATCTTGCACAGTTAAGTTCAGTTTTGATGGCAGGGTCCCTGCTGACCTGCCAGTCTCTACGCAGAAGGTTGCGGATTTTGATCATCTCCCTGATGTCCTGAGGCAGTTTAAGGTGATCCACCCTGTTGCTCTTGGGCCGAGAGGATGCAGAGTAGGCATCTCGGATCATTTTCTCAAGATTTCCCACCTCTGCATCCAGTTGGTCCACAGTGTTGGCAACGGGGGGTGGGGGGAGCTCCTCAGCGAGGAGTTCTTTGAACTTTCTCCAGTTCGTACTCAGCTTATCAGGCTTGCTCAGGCAGAAGCTGTCCAGTTCTATGGTGTTCCTTTAACAGTTTCCTTAAAAAGTTTCCTTAATTAAATCAATTATTAAAAGACACATAATACTGACAATATTACATTAATATATATATTTACACACATAATAACTTTGACTTAAATTTCTTAAAAACAGTTTCCTTTAAACAATCGATAAAGAATAGTTCTTATATTTCAATATTTACGAACTTGTTCATATGTTCTACTCATACGAACTGGTAGTCAATTATTTTAATAATCGTTAAAGGTGTGCCTTCCGTGCTAATAGTGACAATTGAAAGTTGGTTACCTCTACTCTTTGTGTTACGTGCATGTTCGTGCCATCTCAATGATGTAGGAAAACCGTTGCACCTCTCATACTTGCACACGCTACCATTCTATTGCTCACATTCTACAGACACTTTTCACAAAACCAAAAACATGATGCTAATTCGTTCGAAAGTTTTAAGTCGACTGGAGTTTTTTTTTAATACGGCATTGGTGGGCTTTTTCTTTCCCCCATTTATTCCCTACCACATCTACCATTCGCTGTTGCTGCAGACGGGGATGACCACTGTTTATATATGCATTTGTTGTGATTGGCTCCCTCTGCAGCATTTAGATAGTTCATTATTTAGGTTGGCATTTGTAATTGGGGTGGAAACATGTAATACAAATATTGTGTTACAAACATCAAATTTCATAATCCATCACGGTATTGATGTCTCGTCTGTGTGTGTTTGTGGGTGTGTGTGTCTCTGCCCGTGATTCTGTAGAAACGATATCTCACGAACAAATGGAGAGACTCAAAATAAACTTAGTACAAAAATTACTATCGGTAAACATTGGAATCCCCTTTTTTAAAATGCAGTCAAATGTCCAGAACACCCATAAATTTTCGAATAAAATTTCGAAAACATCGTCAAAAAATCAAAATCTTTTATAAAGTTATGTAAATCGTCATTTTTTATATAGTTATTTATTGTAAAACAATTGACATAAAAATAAAAAATAAAAAACTAGTATCAACCGTTCTATTAAATACATAACACATTTTTAAAATAAATGTATCAATGAATCACATAAAATTAAAAAAAAAATAACTATTGTAAAATATGTTCACATTTCATGTGTAATATTATGCGATAAATTTGTGAACATCATTCTCGTAGATCCAGCACGTTTCATTCACTTCGGGTAATCGTATTCATTTTGACGCAAATAGCCATTAGCCTACTATAAGATAAACCTAATTTTCGTCCATATCTCTTGGCAAAATTTTATCGACAAATTTCTCGAAATATCGCCAACTTGGCGACTTTTTACAATGTTGCTAAATTCATGAACATCTCACCAAATTGGTAAATATAATACTAAATCAATGAAAATGACGACTAATTGACGAAAAATTAATTATCTTGGAACATATGAATCGACTAAAAGAAAAAACAATTTCTCCGTCCGTTCATCCATCCATCCGTATATCGTAATGCTAGGTGACAATTTTGCTGGATTGCGACATTTTTAAATGTTGCCAAAACGAGGAAAGTGTTGTCAAATTGATAAAAATGTCGCTAAATTGATAAATAATGACGCCAAATGAGAGGTAATGATTTGCAAATTTTTAATTACATCGTATAACGAGCATACCTTTTATTATATAAGAAATTCATCCTAATTTTTTATAATAAATTTTACTAATTTTAATTATAAAATTCCAAATTTATTAAAAGGAACTTTATATACTTTAATTTTATGTATTTGTTTTATAAAAAAATAATAACAAAAGTATAATTTGAGTTTAATTTTACAATATATATATATACATATATATACACATATATATATATATATATATACCTTATATATTCTAAATTTTACAAAGAACTATATTTAAAAGTAGTTTTACTGCAGTTAGAATTCCATGTAAAAGGAAGTTACATTATAAGATGTAAAAATGGAAATAATTTAAAACAGAACAAAGTGCAAAATGTAAATTCTCAAAATCATCTGACGTCACACCACCGTATGCAATACGGTGGTTAATGTAGCGAAATACGTAATACGCGTAAATACCCGAATGAAATACGTAAAACTCTGTTTTGATTCAACAAAATTGCATATTTTATTACCTAGGACAAGAGAAAATTTTTCAAGTAATCAATTGATATCCTAACCGGGCCAAGGGTGGAATGAGATTTAAATTTCTTAGAAAACATGTGTCATACTAACATCCCATTTTCTGAAAATATTTAATACTTCAGGTACATAACTTATTTTTATTAGGCCCAGACCATCCGACCTATCCAAACGTATTAGGCATCGGCTTAGATGACCATAAAGCGCCACCTAATTTAGACCTGAACACTGTGGCATCTGCATCCACAGAGACGCACCCTCATTCTGCTCGGAAACACTTTAGAACCCACATATTTAACGTAATCTGCATGAATAAGGAGACAGTTTGAGCAGAAGCAGGTATCGAACTCGAGTCGTCCGAGTGCTATCCTCGCACGTTAACCACTGGGCTGTCAGTGACCTAGCCACATAACTTGTGGAAAGTTCTTGGTTCATGACCAACATTCCACACTGAATAAGAGTCCTTTGCATCACCCCTTTTCAGACACGATTATTGACCTCCAACGGACAGTGATAATAATGGGACAGAAAAAGTTCAAAATCTTCAGTTATTCTGGAGATAATCTGTATTTCAAGCATCTGTTATGAAAGAAGTTTTAAAGCTGCAGAAGGCGTACTTTCGATATTCCTGTCATTTTATAATGCATATATTATCATACATTCAGTCTATTTCCAAATTTAACACATCAAGTTCTGCTTCGAAGAAAAAACATGATGAAATACCTGCTAATTTATTTATATAGAGTGCTTAAAATTTTGTACAGAGATATTCAGAAATTCTAATAAATAAAAATAACTACAAATATTATGGAAGAAAAGGTATATAACGGTTCTAGTTTCATTTCTTTGCATATGCAAACGCCCATTTCTTGGCGAAAATGCTCTTCTAATACCTCTTATTTCAGAAAAAAACATTATGTAATTTTAAATCAGCTAGTACCGAAGAATGTTCAAAATTTTTGCTCTTCATCTGAGAAATCACTGCCCTTTGAGAATGAGCAAAAATAATTGAGAAATGTGCTGATAAGATTTTGAAATTCTCTACATCTTATGCAACCTATTTGTTCCAAAATTGCACATTTGTCAACTTTCTCACATAAAAAGCCATTTTATGATCGCGGTTCCCTCCCCTTCCAAAACAATTCGTCTTGGCTTAATTCGTAGATGAAAAGAGTGGATTATACTTGACATCGGGAAAGCTAAATACCTAATATACTTCGGGAAAGCTAAATACTTTATTAATTTTCCTCTGTATAGCCATCTCAAATCTGATAAAAAAAAATTACGATTGTTGCGATAGCTCGGGAAACAAAATAACTTTAAAATGCTGCTTTTTACTATTGTTGGTCCAGTCTTATCTTTTTCACTGTTTACAGCCGTAACTTCAGAAATCCGTCCGTACAACCTTCAACCTACTGCATCAATTGTTATGAACGATGTCCCATTTGTTTGCTCTAGTAGGAGACGCATACTTATTTGAGTCTAAAGATACGTCTGATTTAGAATTTCAAAAATAGGCAATCATAAATAAATTGTGCTCGTTGGTAAAGTACAGTTTGCAATATCCTAAATTTTCTTTCATAATCATGTTGCTATATATCTTTGTTTTTGGTGCATGGCAAACAAAATTAAACAGGCGTAAGTGATTAAAAAATTTATGAATATATCTTCAGAAAATATTTTTCTATGATGGATTGAGGTTACATCTTCAGGAACTTTGGATAAGATTTATGCATATAGGTAAAAGTCCAGAGATAAAAATTTATATAAATAAAACGTCGATATCGTTTGAGTTAATAACTCTGATGGCGCTGGAGAAAGATAAATAGCCTTGCATTGCATGTATATTTCTTTTGCGAAAGGCCTAATGTATTTATATAAACTGTGAATTTTGTAAAAATAAATTATTAGAGCATTGAAAATTAGAATTGAAACAATAAAGAATGTTTTTCCGTATTCAAAGTTATTTTATCTTTTAATTAATTTGTATCTCCGTATATTCTATAATATATCCAACATCTATGAAAACATAATAATTAATTATATTCATAATTAAGTTACACTTAATTTAAAAATATTCAGAAATACATATAATAAATACTACGAACATTTGTTGGTGTCATCTAGCAATGGCGATTACTTTACTAATGTCATAAGGTAAAATTGTCCTTATCAAAAATTACCTGTATAGGACTTACCTATGATGCCGCCACTAAGGGTGGAGCATGTAAGCTCCCGGTTCTCAAGCTCGGAATACGAACACACAAAACATAAAGAAATACACATGCTTAATTGCTCAATTTATTTTAATATTTTACTTAATAGATATCTATTGTATCTGGAGTAACTATGCTATAATTAAATCAATTATTAAAAGACACATAATACTGACAATATTACATTAATATATATATATTTACACACATAATAACTTTGACTTAAATTTCTTAAAAACAGTTTCCTTTAAACAATCGATAAAGAATAGTTCTTATAGTTCAATATTTACGAACTCGTTCATATGGTCTACTCATACGAACTGGTAGTCAATTACTTTAATAATCGTTAAAGGTGTGCCTTCCGTGCTAATAGTGACAATTGAAAGTTGGTTACCTTTTCTCTTTGTGTTACGTGCATATTCGTGCTATTTCAATGATGTAGGAAAACCGTTACGCATCCAACTGCACTCGCTACCATTTTATTGCTCACATTCTACAGACACCTTTCACAAAAACCAAGAACATGATGCTGACTCGTTCGAAAGTTTTAAGTCGACTAAAAAAAACTTCAGGTGCGTCTAGGACGCTGTCGAAATTGCATCTCGTGGAAAGTTCTAGAACATTCTCGCAAAGCTTTTTCTTTTCACATTCTAGTGTCGTTGTTGATTCGTTGAAGTGAAGAAGGGGATGCGCTGCTTATTTATGTTTGTATTGCCATTGGCTCCCTCTGCAGCATTTAAATAGCTCATTAGCTAGGTTGGCATCCGCAATTGGAATTGCAAAATGGCTAGGTTGGCATCCGTAATTGGGGTGTAAACATGTAATACAAATATTGTGTTACAACTAACACTAGCAACTCATGGATATAATTCTCAAGCGCATTATGGTGCAAACTCCATGTATATGTGCTATAAAAATCAAATAAGTCTGAAACGAGGTTTCTGCAATGTTACCAAGAAGTGCAAACAATATATTTATATTAATATAGACATTATTAAGATTAATATTCTGTCGAAAATGTTTTTGAATTATCTCTTATACGTTTAACAGGTCATCCACTTGTATTAAAATATGTTTTGTGGGTGAATAAAGATTAATTCACCCGGACTAACCTAATCATATACGAGTGAAATTTAATAAAAATGAGGTTTAACACTTCGCAAGCAGTAAGATCTTACTTTCAATTTGGCAATGAACTTAATAATTTGTTTCAAAACATATAAATCGGAGTGTTAAATGCCGATTTTATCTTCTATTTTAATTTAGTTTGTTTACCCAACACAATTTTATTTTTCCTTGCTATATGACGGATTATATAACCAGAGCGATTTTTTACCATGTACAAAACATACAAAGTCTGGGGGTTACAATTATTCAAAGATCTATTTACAATCTTCATCAATATTTCGCTCGATTTTTCAAATAGTTTTCATTACATTTTATTGTCACCACTAGACTTAGCAAATATTTGTTTGAGTAAAAAATCATATAGCAAATTGAAATATTTTTAAATAATTTAAGACCCATATTATCTTATTAGAAATTGAACTAATTGAAACTACTGATAATCATGTTTATTTATAAAATGATGCGATATTTAGCAAATATCAACAAGATTTAATTGAAGAAAACCGGGCGAAACGTATCAATAGTAAAATCGCTCACGCCCATTTTCTTATTGCAGTTATATTGAAGTATTATAATAGTTTTTATTTTCAATAAATAGAAAATAGAGTCTATGGAAATGCTTTGGAAGGTTTTTTAATTCCAAATCATTATTTCAACAAAGAAGAATGTGAACAGGGAAAATTTTAAGAAATGCAATAAATTTTCGGTGTGGATATCATATCGACACTAATTCAAGCATATCAAGTCTAAATTTTCATTTTATTTCATTTATGGTTCGAAGGGTGAATTTTATTTAATAGGGGTTATTTGGACAATTAGCAGATAGCCCTAAATAAGTAAAAGTATTATGTTGCTCAACAGAGCAGGGCATTGATGAAAAGATAAAACGAAACATTTTATTCCGATAGTTAATATATTTCAGTAATATTCTAATAGCATAAAATATATAAAAATTGTTTTCGTTTCGTCTCTGGGACAAATATTCTGACCATCAGTCTTTCAAGAACGCTGTAAACACATAGTGCGCAGCTATTTAAAATAAGCACCAAGAAATCAGCCACGAATAAAAGACGCAGCTAGTTGAAATAAACAGAAAAACCGACTCAGTCTCAATACGTAAAATCTTGAACATCCCATAGTAAAGTCCAAATACATAAAAATATAACATACAGCTGTTTTGAGAATAAGTTAGATGGCATGTTTTTCTTCCCGTGGATATGCATTTTTTACAAGGATACGTCTTTTAACATGTTTAGCCCGCGAACCTCTAACTGATTCAAATATCATTCATGGTATAAAAAAGGCTGAAAACCGCTGATCTATATAACACTTCTTTGATGTGCCTGTGTCTTTTCAGACATGAAACATAATGTAACCAAGAATATACTCTTTACACACTTTATCGACCACAAGAAACTAAATTACCAGTAAATTTTATTCCTCCACTCATAGCATAAAATATATAGGTGCAAGAAAATTATTTCCAGTTGATCCAGAAGCTCTTGCTGACCTAGAAGGATTATATTTTGCACATATATAATATCAATCACAGGACAGAATGTAATTGAACACATTTTCGATTTAGACGACTATTTTAAAGCTAAGTGCCATAGATTTGTAAGCAAATAGAATTTAAGAGAGTTATTTGAAAATTATGTTTAATACGAATGCCAGTTCCCTTTTCTTTGACAGTATTAAGTGCGAGAGCTTATTAAATCTCTTAATAAATATTTTGAATAAAATTATAAATTTTAAATTGATTTCGAAATATTGAGACTTTTATTACGTTTATGGCATCAGGCCATGTTATAAAATATATATTCATCATGTGTCCCCCTACCATACCAAGTTGTCATGTTCGAATTCGTACCTAATAAGTGCTTATTGCACTTACCAAACCTCGCTTTTTAGGGGTCAGTAGCTTAACCTCCGAGAAAGCTATGTACTTCATTATTTGTCATAAGTAGAGCCATCTCCAATCTGAGAAATACAAACCATAACAAATTTACACTTATTGAGGTTCTATGCGACAAAAAATACATTTAAAATGACATTTTTTACAACTTTGTTTCTCAGTGTTAACAGCCTTAACTGCTGAACTTCTTCAGTCCAGCCTTATCTACTGAAACAATTTTTATAAAAACTGGTTTATTTTGTGTGTTAGGGAGGAAGACGCTGTCTGTTTATTTGGAACTAAAGATTAATATGAATTATAATTTCAAAAAGAAAAAAACTTAAATACTTTGTGCTCGGTGTTAAAGTAAAGTTTTCAGTACTTGCTATATTTCTTTACATAAACATGTTGATATATTATTTTGAATTTGCTGCATAGAAAACAACTGAAAGGGCGTAAATGAATAAGCAATTGTTAAAGAAATACTTTGAATATATTTTCTTCTATAATCTGAGGTTACATCTTCAACGCTTTGGTGAAGAACGGAAGAATTGGGCGTTAAGAGTCATTTTATTCTCGAACCAGGATTTTGTAATTTCATCCAGGATAGCAAACAATTAATGTACTCAAAATGGGTTGGAACATTCGCACCCATTAAGAACAATTTAGCTTTGATCGTAATAATTAGCTTCGTATCATGACATTGGATTGTTAAATTTCAATTTTATATGTTATTTTTATTTAGTTTATTAACCGAACGTATTTTGTTTTCTCCTGTTATTTGACGGACTATATAGCCAGCGCCATACGCATTTTTACCATACGCAAAACAAACAAACTCTGTTGTTTTCAATTATTAAAAGGTAATTTCTATTACTTCAACAATTCTTTATTTTGTGAAATAGCTTTCATTATATTTTACTGTCACTTTTGTATGTAACAAATCACCATTTCTGCAAGTAAGAATGTGACCAGGGAAAATTAAAAAAAGTTCAGTAACTTTTCGGTGTGCATTTCGTTTTGACACTAATTAGGCTAAATAAATTCTAAATTTTTATTTTATTTTATTTATGGCTCAAAGGTTCATAGGTCAATTTTATATAATACCAGTTATTTGGACTATTATTCGAAACTTTAAATATTTAACAGTATTTTATATCTCTACAGGGCATGGCATTAATGAAAAAGTAAAATGAAATATTTTATTCGGATCATTAATATGTGTCGATAATATTATAATAATAAACTTTATATAAAGCACGTTTTCGTTTAATTGGTGGCCTATTCATCATCGGTAGCTGTTATGTCAAGAACGCTGTGCCAAATAAAGAGCACAACTAATTGGAATAAACAGAAATGAGGGTCGGCCTCAATACGTAACCATCGCATATTCAAGCTTAAATAAATGAAAATGCTTGTTACAATGTAGTGCAATACCTGTTACATGTAATTTCATGTTTATCCTCACGAGGATACACGTTTTGATTTTTCTTTTTTTAGGAGGATACGAGGTTTTGCATGTGTGGCCTGTGAACCTCTATCTAACTCCAATATCGTCTGTGGTTTATAACAGCCTGAAGACCTCTGATCTATATAATTGTTTGATGTTCATGTTTCCTTTCAGACCTGAAACTTGCGATAACCTAGAATACTTTCTTTCTACATATTATCGACCATGGGACAGAAACTAATGAACACGGAGTTTTTATTCCTCCACCCATGGCAGAGAAAATAAAGGTGAAACTATAATTATTTCCAGTTTCTCCTAAAGTTCTTGATGACCTAGAAGGCTGAAACTTTGAGCATTTATAATATCAGCCACCGGCCAGAATCTAATTGAGAAAATTTCCGATTTCGAAGACTATTTCCCACGCTTAGTGCTATAGATTGCTAACCAGAGAAAATGTAAGACATTTATTTGCATATTCTTAAGATTAAAAATTTTAGTTCTCCTTCTTATGATAGGATTTACGAGTTCTAATAAAAACTCTTAACGATATTTTGAATAAAATTATGAATTAGAAATTTATTTATTCTATCATTTAATGTATAACATTAGACCAAGTTAAACACTATTTACTTATCATTTATTTCAACAAACATTATCACATTTTAGTAAATAAACTTTATACTCATTAAACTCTCTCAATTAACGACTTTTGTAATTTGAAACTGCGACAGTAGCATATATACAAGGAACAAGTGTCTTTCTTAAAGCAAATTCGGCAGTCAAGGAGAAGAATAAATAGATAATAGAACTTCACGTTTTTATGCAATTAACAATACTTTTTAAAGAAATATCTTTAGAGATTTTGTTTTTTGGTCCCCTTTCCTTCTGTTCTATCTCTCAGGTAAATATTCAAGTATTTTCTTTTTACTTAATGATTCAAAATTCTGAAAACGTATAAAATTGATCAGAAGTGGAAGGTGTAAAGGCATTTATCCGCCACAAGAGTGGATGAAATATTTGAAAAGATCAAACGGTTGTTCCAGTTTTTCTTAGAATATATTTTTATGTCTTGGGATTCTGGGTATTGAACCAATATTTTAGATTCTAGATTTTAGATAGTAATATTTACAGACAACTGAAATTAGAACGAAGTTGGTATAAATGCGATAATAAATGTGTTGTGTGATAATAAATATGTTGGTAATAAATGTGAAATTTCTAATCTTCGATTAGATAGTTATTTCGTGTTTATTAAATTTTACTCCTATGAAATAATTTTCTAACATTCCTGAGCCTCCAAAAACTTATCGGTGATATATAGAAGGCTGAATTTTAGTACACTCATAGCATTAAAAATCTGATGTAAGCAGCACTTGAATAGAGATCAAATTTGCCTGCAGGTCAAACACTTTTTATCCTTATTTCTTGCATAATTCCTCAAATGAAGTGTAATTGCACCAAAAACAAGTATAAGTATTTGAGATTATACTGAATTTGTAGTTTAATTTCAATTTTTGTTTTAATTTGGCGACTGGACGTATTTTCAAACCCGATGTTGTAAAAATGCAAATAAATAAATAAATAAATTGAAATATATCAAATACGGTTTATTCTAAAATTCTAGGAGTTGGTTTTATTTGACGTCATTAAAACATTAAGTATAAAACAAAGGTTCTATTGATGCATTAGAGCATATGTAGTTTTTCCTTTCCCTACAATGCATGGTAATGTATAGGGAAAATATTGGAATAGTGTCGATAATAACAATTCGAGTTTCCGACGAATCTACACGTTTCAAACATTCTAGAAAAGGAAATGCTATTTTACGACGTGTGTGTGTGTGTGTGTGTGTGTATGTGTGTGACGTATGTGTGTGGGATGTATGGGTTTGTGTGTGTCTGTCTGTATTTGTCGGTACAATGCATGTGTCTACTCCATCTTAAAAACTAATTGCCTAAATATATATATATATATATATATATATATATATATATATATATATTTATATATAAATAAATAAATATGTATAAATGAGTGAAAGATACAAAATTCCAGAAAATCACACGAATAAGGCGCTATGCTGCACTACAATGTGGATTTTAATATCATACCAGAAAAGTATAAAAATGAAAGAAAGCAATATATCAAAGATTGGCCGGGGGGGGGGGTTGTGACCCCCACTCCCCGGTTAAGCCAGCTTGCGTCTAGACAACACTCCCGGTAGCCGATATATTGCACAAAGATGAATACCGAAGTATCAAAATTTATCAATAGTTTCCTATTAGTTTCCTATTTCTAATACACACATTAAAATCGCTTATAAATATGCTAAACCTTTATGCAGAGATTTCTATAACTATAACACAGTATGTAGAAAGGTATTTTACGATCCACAGCTTTGTTGCTGTATAGAATATTCCAATTTTATCGACAGTCATCATGGTCACGTTATTTCTGGTGATCTTGATCTTTTACAGACATCATCGTTGAAACCCTTCTTCAAACTCGGCACTAAATTTCGCATAGCCGAGTTTCGTTCTATTGGTAGTACACTTACGCAAGATATGGACAGATTCATTTATCGATGTGCAGTGAAATACAGTGTACCCACTTCCATATATAATGAATGGAAATCGGAGGTATTAGATGCCTTTTTTAAAACATATAATAACAATAACTTTGGAAGGAAAGAAGTTGTAAAAAACTACAATAGAAATGAATTGATAACTTTGCAGAAGAAATTCGTAATTACATACGTTGATAAAGTTACATCAAATTATGCATTTACATGTCAACATCTTTATAATAAATTACTGATTGCATGTTACCGGGATCGTGATGTATATATACCTTTACAACTTTCACAGAACGAAATAGAAAACCGTATAAGGGCCTTTTATAAATCTGTGGGTTACACATTGAAATCTATTAAATTTCCTTATGTTACTTTAATACCAAAACTGCATAAAAATCCTGTGAAATTCCGCCCCATTACTAATGGTTATAAAACTTACTTAACAATAGCAAATAATAAACTTCTATCTATCTTAAAAGAAGTTATGATTAAAATAAAAAATAATGGTGTTTATTTCATAAGTAATAGTCTTGAAGTAATAGAAAAAATTAAAACCATATCTGAAGATTTACATTATAAAAGTTATGATTTTAATGATTTGTTCAGTAATATAGATATTAAAGATCTTTTTGCCATTTTGATGGAAGTCTACGAAAAATATAATATGCAAAAACTTATTACTCTAGGTAAATTTAAAACTTTGGTTAATCTAGTACTATTTGAAACCGTCTTATACGATGGTACTAATTTCTACAAACAGCTCCATGGTATACCCATGGGAGGTGGTTGTTCCTCTATTCTCGCCGACATTTACCTCAATAAATATGAGGAGGGCACACACATTTTAAACGAATTACTGTTCATACGCTACGTTGACGACATCCTTTTTGCCTGTAAAGAAAAAAAATTTATATTGGATTTTGGATTTTATCCAAAAAGTTTAACTTTAACAGAAACACCATACAACCCTGATGAAAGTCTTAATTTTCTTGATTTGTCTCTGTACAAACTTCCTGATAGATCAACTGGATTTCGCCTCTACGATAAACGTAGAGATTTTAAATTTGTTATAAATTTCATTGTTCCTTGGTATTCATGCTTACATAGGAATGTATACAGAAACATAATTTTGAACCAACTTTTGCGAAGCAAAAGAATCAACAGTAATGTTAATGATCGTTACAATAGCGATATTAACTTCCTCCATGGTGCAATTGCACAAGGCTTTCCGAAGCGTTTTCTGTGTAACATAATATGCAAATTTTATGATATAACCGTAACTGAGAGCTACCACATATATTTGGATGCCGAACCTCCCGTGTGTTGATCACGTTAGGGAGTCAGTACCATCTTTACACATGTTAAGTATGAGTACATTCTTATATAATAAATAATGTCTAGCAGATGTATTGGTGCTGGATTCGTCATGGTGGATAGTGGTTATGGTATGGTATCTGCTTTGATCATTAAAATCTATGTGTTTGGATTCTTATTGCCTTTAGTTTAGTGAGAGTAGATATAGTACAGTTTAAATACGTGTCTTCTGGGTACTCCACACTTACATGATCTGTAACCTACTTTTTAAAATTCTTTTTTTGGAATCCTTTTTGGAATCCTTTTGAAATTTTGATACTTCGGTATTCATCTTTGTGCAATATATCGGCTCCGGGAGTGTTGTCTAGACGCAAGCTGGCTTAACCGGGGAGTGGGGGTCACAACCCCCCCGGCCAATCTTTGATATATTGCTTTCTTTCATTTTTATACTTTTCTGGTATGATATATATATTTATATATATATATATCTCGCAATATAGACTGAAATATTTACCATTCTGGCTGAAATTATATTTGATCAAATTTAAAAGAATTCGGTAAATACGTCACTTGTGGTTTATTTTTACGCTGATCAGATTTTTGTAAAATTTGAATAAAACTATCCCTTTTTACGAAAGGCCCACAAATATCGGTAAAAACTTAAATGAAATACTAGCTATGCTCAAATGTTTAGATTAAATTCATGTTTTATAAGTAATTCTTGAAGAGGAAAGAATAAGCTCAAACCCATAATACCAGGACTAACCGTTCTCAAAATATTTTAGTTTTTTGCAAATTTGTCACGTCGCGTATATACGACCGATCTCTAAATGGAAAAATGTATATATAATAGCGAGTGTAGTGTAATTTCAAATAATTAGACATGTAATTTTAAATAGTTATACATGTAATTTCGAATAATTATACATGTATTTTCAAATAATTATACATGTAATTTCAAATAATCATTAATCTCTGTATTTTGTGCAATTAAACTCAAAATAATGAATTGTGAAAGATGAAATGAATTTGATTCTTTAGCGACAGTCATGTGCTGTCCATATCAGATTTTTTAATTTCGATTTTGACGATATTAGTTAGCCATTTAGCCAAAAAATGTACGTTTATTTTTTTCCGAATCGTGCTGAAATCTAATCAGCAGCAGGATAGCCCACTAATATGTTATAGTCAAAATTTGATGAAATTTGGTCAATTAGTTTTTGAGCTAAAGTGGATAAATATATTATACAGGCAAATAAACAGACATATACACAGGCAAATAAACAGACATATACACAGGCAAATAAACAGACATATACACAGACATACTTACATACAGACAGCCACACAGACATACACACAGACAGGCAGACACACACATACACACCGATTACTGCTAAAAATAGCTTTCTCGGGATCTAGTGTGGTCGGAACGTATACATCCGTCGAAAACTCGAATTCCGATTTTCGGCACGATTTCAATACTTTCTCTATAGATTATAATGTTTTGTAAACATAGTGACAACGGATCTAAAATTTTGAAATCGGAATTTATATTTCGCCCCCAAGGGCGAATGTGTTTTTGTTAAACAATGTTCCAGACCCTCCCGAAATCTCGTCAGGAACTTAGTTGACTGAAACTTTAAAAAACTTATAGTAGCGACGATGGTACAAGACCTAACGGAGTCTAGATTTTCAATTATTTCCTGAAAGCGGAGAAAGTGAGATTTTTCGAAAATTCATTATAGACAATCCAGAAGCCTTTCGGTAACTTAAAAAGAGCTTGAACTTTTGCATATTTATATTTTCGGCTATCAGAACCTAGTAAAGCTGGATTTTCGATATCTCCTCCGGGGTTGACAAAATTGGGAAATTATCGAAAAGTTATTACAGATCGTTTAGAAGACGTGAAGCTTAGAAGGCTTACACAACGCACACTTATAATATCAACTACTAAACAGCACTAGTCTGAGCCAATATAAGGACGACAATTACCTACGGTATGCACCTTTCGTTCTTTAATAAAAAATAGTTAGAAAATAATTACTGTCCAACATAATTTATTAAGAATTTTATTTTTTTTGACAGCATAAAATACAATAATTTATATAAATATCTTGACCATACTAACATGAATAAAATTGAAAATGTGCGTGTGTGTGTGTCATTATCACTAGAGACGGATACACCGAATTACAGGAAATGTTGTGACTAACTATAAAATAGCTGAACATGAAATTCAGTCCAAGTTTCTAGTTTCTAGGACCTAAGATTGGCGATCTATAATTATAAGAAACGAACCTCTCATAGAGATGCTGCCGATATTTTTTCCGGAAATTTATTTGAAGTTAATTTGTTGCTCACCAACGCAATTGAATAAAATGCGTTTATGCGGCAGATGATTTCAATTAACTTTTTTGGGTTTAGACAGAGAAATTATTATAAAAAAATCTGATGTAGGCAGCGCATAACTTTCCTTAAATAGAGCAACCAATTTATTTTTTTCATAGTGAAAAAATGAATGAAAAGTCTACGGTACAGTGATTTTAACGTAGAAATGTACATCTGGCGATTTTCCGGATGAAGACATGTAATATTATCATAATACCCAATTAATTTATATCATACATGACTTTAAATTAACAATTAGTATTGCTAGCATCCTCAATAAGTAATAAAGTCTATATATCAAATTGTTTTAATAATTAATTTATAAATTACGCATCATTTTCATTAACTTTGACAATATTTTCGTCAATCTGGGCGAAATATCGCCGAGATGACGATATTCCACTAGATTGTTCCCCCATAAGTGCACCAAATGTATCGCCCAGTGTTACAGATAAATAGAGGGAAGAGCATTTCTTATATACTAGAGGGCATGTCCGCCGTATGACGAAATTTAAAATTCGCAAATCTTTGCTTTCCATGTGTCTTCATTTTTATTTATATGGCGACATTTTCTTCACTTTGGCATTATTTAAAATAGTCATCAAGTTGGCGACATCCGACTAAAATTTTCGCCTAGCGTTACGGCCGGACGGATGCATGGACGGACGTAGAAATTCTCACTGTCAAATTTATAGTATTTACAAGATATTGGATTTTCATCAATTTGTCGTCATTTTTGTTGATTTAGTGTCATTTTTACCAATTTCGCAACATTTTCTTCAATTTGGCGACATTTTAAGACAGTCGCCATATTGTCGTTATTTCGTCAAATTAGCCGCTAAAATTTCGCCAAGCGTTATGGACGAGAAATGGGTTATCCTTTTAGTTAGTAAATGACAGTTAACGTTCAAATAAAAGCTAGTAAATGAAGTATATACTCTCATGAATAGAACGTGCTAAATACTCGAGAATGATATTAAAACATTATCGAATAATATTACACATGCAAAGCGAAAAAATTTTACAATAGTTAATATTTTTATTTTATGTTATGTGGTTTTTTGATAAATGTATTTGAAAAATGTGCAATATATCGGGACGATTCACGCTAGTGTTCTAATTTTAATCTCAATTGTTTTATATTTTAGCGGTTTTGATTTTTTGGCAATTTTTTCAAATTGTGATACGACAATTTAGAGATGTTCTGAACATTCGATTGCGTTTGAAAACTATTGGGTTCCAGTGTTCACACATTGTAAATTTTTACTAAATTCAGTTTGAATCCTTCCATTCGTTCGTGAGATATCGTCTACACAGACTCACGGACACACACACACACACACACTCACACATAAACACACACACACACACACTCACATACACGCATACGCACACGCACACGCGCGCACACACACATCCACAAACGTTCACACAAACACACAAACACAGACATCACCACAAAAAAGATTGATTCGTAATCAGCGATGATGAAGTAAGCTTTTATATTATATTATGAGTATCTTTGTAATTTTATTTTAATGGAAATTGGGTATACTACGAGTTTTGAATAAAATTTACGATTTTAAATTCATGACTGTATAATAAATATCTCAATAAATCTACGGCCATCAGAAAAAGTTATGACTATTCATGGAGTATTTCTTTTCACAAATGTTATCACATATTAATAAATCATATCCATACTCGTTAAGTCCACCTCATTTACGATTTTCATCATTTGAATCTGCGACAGTAGTATCATTAAGAAAAATATCACTCGTTCAGCAAAATTCTACAGTCATTCTGAAAAAGAAATAGATAATAGAATTTTTTTAAGTTTAACATTACTTTCGTAACATTTATCTTTCGAGATTTTACTTTTCGTGCTTTTATTTTCTGATTCAACCCTCTGTATAACATCAATAGATTTTCTTTTCACTGTAATGGTATAAAAGTCTAAATGCGTATAAAGGTGTTCAGAAGTGCAATGTGTAAAGGCATCTGCCACGAGAGTTGAAGGAATGTTTGAAAACATAGGTTTCAAAAAAAGGTTTATTCCTGTGTCTCTTGTGTATATATTTTCTGTATCAACGAGGAGAATTATACAAATATTTTATATTTCCAAATTTAGATAGTTGTAGTTATATAGTATTATAAATTATACACAATTTGGCAAGATGGAATGAAATGTTGTACGTTTTGGATGTACTTATTTCATGCTTATTGCATTTCACATATGTATTATACTTTTGATCTTTATTGACAAATCCACCAACCAGTACGTTCAAGTATGTTACACTTCAAAGGCATCCCGGCCGTCCATACAGTTACCTTACACCTTTCTGGTAGGTTGGACGGTCTGGGTCTCAACCACAACAACACTTCAAAGGCAATTAACTGGTGTGCGGCTCAACTCGATTTTCCTATATCAGAATTAATTTGTCTTTTCAAATTTTGCAAGAAAGTATTTGAAAAATCCGTGTCTGGGATTCAAATGATTACAACTATACCGTGTTACTCTTTACTTTAAAGGGCATGAAAAATATTTCGATTGGTAGCATACTTGACCATGTACTACCAGGTTGTAACATACTCTGCAAGGGGGCTAAAGACGTCAGAAACAAAACAAATTATATCGCGACTATTTTTTTCAATAATATATGAAACTATTAATTCACATGAGCATTAAGCCATAAAAAATCCCTTTTATGCATGATAATGTTAAATTTTGTCCTATGCTGCCGTGTTAAAAAATATAAATTTTCGAATAAAATTCAAATTTATAGCTTTCAAAAGATCTATACAGTTCTATATGTTTTTACAACAAAGCCGGATATAAATTTTTGTGAAAATGCATTAAAATTTGTGGTTGCTATCGTTCACACAAGACATCGACCACATGCATCAGTCAGACAGACAGACGGACATCACTCGAAAAATGGTCAAAACTTGTTTTCAGGAGGTGGTAAAACATATTTTGGCCTCACGAAAGCTAAAATTTTCGTGAAAACTATGCTTCCTTAATACTACTTGAATATTTACTTAGATGGCTAACTTGGGTATTTAAATATCAAAATGTGCTCGAAAATAAAGTTCTTATTGTGATTATGATATATTATTTTTTTTACAATATGACTTTTTTACAATAGGACTAAAACTGAACTTTTATAAATGAAGCATAGACTATGTTACCCCGATAACTGAGAATGGGGCTTGCATAAATGTTAAACAATGGCAGAAGACGATGTCACTCCTTATCTGAAATTAGATAGCTTCCAAATTTAATATTATCCTATCACGTGAGAATACATGCAACCAGGCATCTTCACGTGAAATTGACACCTTCATTGAATTTCTACAGATTGATGAAATTTCTGCAGCTTGATGAAATTTTAACCTGAAGAAAATAAGACAAATGTTTTCCTCATAGAATAAGATTGCACGAGAAGCCAAGGATATAAAGTCCAATACGGTCTACAAAGTCTGGTTGGAGTTTCAAAGAGGACGGACGTCCCTGAAATTTACAAAAATTCTCACTAATTTTGACTACGACTTTCCCTTGATGGAAGCATACCCAGATGTATTCCGCGTAGTGATTGTTGAAGAGTCTCAATCTCAACTGAATAATTTTTAAAATGTAGCGCCATGTTTATTGATGATATTATCATATATAATGTGCAAGGCTAATGCCAACTAATAAACGACGCTTTGTAAACCACTAAAAACGGTTAAGTACCAGGTAATATAGAGCTCAGGTATTACTTAACTTTTCATGAATCTTCTATTGAATGAACACCAATACATGTTTATATTTAAATTCATTTTCCTTTTCTGAATTCCATTTGCACCTCATATCATTATCAAACTACCTCCCTACAATTGCACCTCATATCATTACCAAACTACCATCCTACCATCAAGTACTACATTTTGTTTATTGTCGTTCTTCTTATAATCCGGATGGTATAAACAGTTATTAGAAGGATGAGAAACAATAACCAATAAAGATGTCGAATTGACAGCTGGAAGCTTGTTCCTTAATGAGATGGAGAAAAACTATATCGATATAGAAAATGAATTCTGAGTTCGTAGATTACTATCAATTATTAAGTAGTTTCCTTGAAATGAACTTAAAATGGGGCATCAAAATTGGTTTCAGTAGGCAAAATTCTTGATCCGAATGCAAAATTCTTAAGTAACAAAAGTTCTTCTTAAAGTGACAAAAAATAATTAAAGCTCAATCCGTTTTAATTATATCGAAATTTTTTCATTATATACATTTTTTCAAAGCCTGTATGGCTATTATTTTGACATAAACATTTTTACGTTATTATGCATAATTAAGAATGTCACATATTCTCATTATATTGTATCAATATATTTTATTTTGGCTTTAACAATCGCAACACGGTTATACTATTACTTACTACAGACGTACTTCAAATTAATTCATTTTACATATATTATGTAATGTAAGGAAAATATTAATAACAGCATCAACTATGTAGAATATCATAGTGAGGTTGAAACATTTATATTTATATAAAATATCTGGACCATATTTTTTAATTACATTTATACTTCAGAATTTATATTAATTATTAAATACTTCAAAAATCTATGACATCAGCTAAAGTTATAAATTATTTCTTTTGCACTTGTTCTGACAAAACCTATCACATTTAAATAAATCACTTCTATCCATGTTAAGTTCTTCCATTGACGATTTTTTTGTCATTTGAAACAACGACAGCTTGAGTACAGATAAGATAAAAATATTATTCTTTAATCGTAATGCAGCAATAAGTAGGAAAAAGAAATAGATAATAGAACCCTTTTACTTTTAACAAGTTTTTCGAAACGTTTATCTCCCGAGATTTTGATTTTTTAACATTGTCGGCTCGTTATATATCACTGTTAAATATCGAAAAGATTTCTTTTCACATCAATAATTAAAAGTTTAAAGACGTATAAATATAATCGTATAAAATTATACGTAATACGTATAACTTTATACGTAATAAGTATAAAGTTCACAGATATGTTGATGTAAAGACTTCCTTCATGGGAGTTGGCTGAATGCCTACGAGACTCAAAGTTATTTTTATATGTTTAGCATATCAGGCATGGGAAGGGAAGACGTTGGTCGCGATCCACCGGTAGACCGCCAAAAATTTTTGGGGTGAACGTCTAAATTAATGAAAAATATCGTAATTTTCACAAAATTGTCAAAACACATTTCTAGCAAATTCAAATTATCAGAATTGATAATTCTAGTCGCCCTGATGAAAAAATTATTAACTACTTTCCGTGATTTATTCACTGCTATCTACTCATAAAGTCAGTTTACAACGGCCGGCGTTGATTCGTCAATATAGACGCTTCGCACATCGAGCACGTGAATAACCGGAATAGTGCGCAACAGACTGTCAATGTCGCAAATAATATAAATACACTATGTGCAAAGAATAAAGGAAAAATAGAGGAAGGTAAATAAGCACAAATAACGTCTATATATGCAGTTCTATCTATGATCTTGAATTCTTTGAAACATTCCACACCCATAAAAATTCTAATAATTCAGTTAAGGATTTGTCCAGCGCTCTATTTCTGTCCGCGGTCTATCGAAGTGTTCCATAAAAATGTTCTCCTTTCATCTTTATATTACATTGAGTCTCTCACGTATCACCTTAACCTATTTTTACTTTCCTTATATACATAATGTGTAAGGAAAGTATTGTGACGGGGTCGAAAATTCGAATTCGAGTTTTCGACGGGAGAGCACGTTTCAAGCATCCCTGATCACGAATCAAACATTTTTGAAGTGATGTCTGTGTGTGTGTATGTGTGTGTGTGTGTGTGTGTATGTGTGTGTGTGTGTGTGTGTGTGTGTGTGAAAGTATGTGTGTGTGTGTGAAAGTATGTGTGTGTGTGTGTGTGTCAGTGAGTCTGTGGAGACGATAACTGACGAACGAATGGACCGATTCGAACCAAATTTGGTACAAAAATCACAATCCGTAAACACTGGAAGCCTATTGTTTTTATACGTAATCGAATGTTCAAAACCCCCCTAAATTTTCGAATGAAATTTTGAAAAAATCGTCAAAAAATCAAAACCGCTAATAAAGTTACGCAAATAGACATTTCTTATGTAATTTTTCATTAGAAAACGATTGCCATAAATTTTAGAAGGCTAACATGAACCGTTCTTGAGATATTGTGCATTTTTCAAAAAATTATGAAAAAGTCACATAAAAAAAAAAAAATTCCTATTGAGAAACATGTTCACTTTTCATATGTAATACCATGCGATAAATTGAGTGACATCATTCTCGTGGATCTAGCTCGTTCCATTCATGAAAAAATATACTTTGAATAATACTTTTGTATTTGAACGCCAATAGTCATTTATCTGCTGTAAGAATAACTTTTTTCTTAGTGCATAACGCTTGGCGATATTTTGGCGACGAATTTGGCGGAATGTCGCCAACTTGGCGACTTTTTTTAAATGTTGCCAAATTAATGAAAATCGCGCCAAATGGATAAAAATGATGCTAAATCAATGAAAATGACGACTAATTGTCGAAAATTCAATATCTTGGAAAGAATATTGGTATCTACTATAAGAAAAACCTATTTTTTTACTGTAAAAGTAGTAAATTCATCACATTATATAAGGAAAGTCATGTGTTGCCCACATCAGATTTTTCATATTGTTGAGTTTCATTTATTCTTGTTCAGACTTGACTTGTCTTGTCGGGATATTCCAGTCGTGCTTTGGTGAGCGTCGATCTTGCTATTAATTCTAGTTTTAGATTGGTTGATTATGTCTTAATACTGCTTTCTAATTGACTTTCTTGTAATCTAGGTCATGGGTATATATGTCCCGTGCTTCTTTCTTCCGCGCTCATTACTCTTGGATTTACGCTCATTCGTCTTGGGCATTCCTTCTTCTAGGCATTCGGCCAATTCTAAGACAGTCTGAACTATCCATACAGTATCGGATCCACAAATAGCATGCAGCACTAGAATGCCAAACAAGTCTGCATTCACAGAACTATATAAAATTGATGTGGGGATGAGTGCCATTGGCACAGATTATGTCTTAATACTGCTTTCTGGTTGACTTTCTTGTAATCTAGGTCTTGGGTATATATGTCCCCTGCTTCTTTCTTCCGCGCTCATTACTCTTGGGTTTACGCTCATTCGTCTTGGGCATTCCTTCTTCTAGGCATTCGGCCAATTCTAAGACAGTCTGAACTATCCATACAGTATCGGATCCACAAATAGCATGCAGCACTAGAATGCCAAACAAGTCTGCATTCACAGAACTATGTAAAATTGATGTGGGGATGAGTGCCATTGGCACAGATTATGTCTTAATACTGCTTTCTGGTTGACTTTCTTGTAATCTAGGTCTTGGGTATATATGTCCCCTGCTTCTTTCTTCCGCGCTCATTACTCTTGGGTTTACGCTCATTCGTCTTGGGCATTCCTTCTTCTAGGCATTCGGCCAATTCTAAGACAGTCTGAACTATCCATACAGTATCGGATCCACAAATAGCATGCAGCACTAGAATGCCAAACAAGTCTGCATTCACAGAACTATGTAAAATTGATGTGGGGATGAGTGCCATTGGCACAGATTATGTCTTAATACTGCTTTCTGGTTGACTTTCTTGTAATCTAGGTCTTGGGTATATATGTCCCCTGCTTCTTTCTTCCGCGCTCATTACTCTTGGGTTTACGCTCATTCGTCTTGGGCATTCCTTCTTCTAGGCATTCGGCCAATTCTAAGACAGTCTGAACTATCCATACAGTATCGGATCCACAAATAGCATGCAGCACTAGAATGCCAAACAAGTCTGCATTCACAGAACTATGTAAAATTGATGTGGGGATGAGTGCCATTGGCACAGATTATGTCTTAATACTGCTTTCTGGTTGACTTTCTTGTAATCTAGGTCTTGGGTATATATGTCCCCTGCTTCTTTCTTCCGCGCTCATTACTCTTGGGTTTACGCTCATTCGTCTTGGGCATTCCTTCTTCTAGGCATTCGGCCAATTCTAAGACAGTCTGAACTATCCATACAGTATCGGATCCACAAATAGCATGCAGCACTAGAATGCCAAACAAGTCTGCATTCACAGAAGTATGTAAAATTGATGTGGGGATGAGTGCCATTGGCACAGATTATGTCTTAATACTGCTTTCTGGTTGACTTTCTTGTAATCTAGGTCTTGGGTATATATGTCCCCTGCTTCTTTCTTCCGCGCTCATTACTCTTGGGTTTACGCTCATTCGTCTTGGGCATTCCTTCTTCTAGGCATTCGGCCAATTCTAAGACAGTCTGAACTATCCATACAGTATCGGATCCACAAATAGCATGCAGCACTAGAATGCCAAACAAGTCTGCATTCACAGAACTATGTAAAATTGATGTGGGGATGAGTGCCATTGGCACAGATTATGTCTTAATACTGCTTTCTGGTTGACTTTCTTGTAATCTAGCTCTTGGGTATATATGTCCCCTGCTTCTTTCTTCCGCGCTCATTACTCTTGGGTTTACGCTCATTCGTCTTGGGCATTCCTTCTTCCAGGCATTCGGCCAATTCTAAGCCAGTCTGAACTATCCATACAGTATCGGATCCACAAATAGCATGCAGCACTAGAATGCCAAACAAGTCTGCATTCACAGAACTATATAAAATTGATGTGGGGATGAGTGCCATTGGCACAGATTATGTCTTAATACTGCTTTCTGGTTGACTTTCTTGTAATCTAGGTCTTGGGTATATATGTCCCCTGCTTCTTTCTTCCGCGCTCATTACTCTTGGGTTTACGCTCATTCGTCTTGGGCATTCCTTCTTCTAGGCATTCGGCCAATTCTAAGACAGTCTGAACTATCCATACAGTATCGGATCCACAAATAGCATGCAGCACTAGAATGCCAAACAAGTCTGCATTCACAGAACTATGTAAAATTGATGTGGGGATGAGTGCCATTGGCACAGATTATGTCTTAATACTGCTTTCTGGTTGACTTTCTTGTAATCTAGCTCTTGGGTATATATGTCCCCTGCTTCTTTCTTCCGCGCTCATTACTCTTGGGTTTACGCTCATTCGTCTTGGGCATTCCTTCTTCTAGGCATTCGGCCAATTCTAAGACAGTCTGAACTATCCATACAGTATCGGATCCACAAATAGCATGCAGCACTAGAATGCCAAACAAGTCTGCATTCACAGAACTATATAAAATTGATGTGGGGATGAGTGCCATTGGCACAGATTATGTCTTAATACTGCTTTCTGGTTGACTTTCTTGTAATCTAGGTCTTGGGTATATATGTCCCCTGCTTCTTTCTTCCGCGCTCATTAATCTTGGGTTTACGCTCATTCGTCTTGGGCATTCCTTCTTCTAGGCATTCGGCCAATTCTAAGACAGTCTGAACTATCCATACAGTATCGGATCCACAAATAGCATGCAGCACTAGAATGCCAAACAAGTCTGCATTCACAGAACTATATAAAATTGATGTGGGGATGAGTGCCATTGGCACAGATTATGTCTTAATACTGCTTTCTGGTTGACTTTCTTGTAATCTAGCTCTTGGGTATATATGTCCCCTGCTTCTTTCTTCCGCGCTCATTACTCTTGGGTTTACGCTCATTCGTCTTGGGCATTCCTTCTTCTAGGCATTCGGCCAATTCTAAGACAGTCTGAACTATCCATACAGTATCGGATCCACAAATAGCATGCAGCACTAGAATGCCAAACAAGTCTGCATTCACAGAACTATATAAAATTGATGTGGGGATGAGTGCCATTGGCACAGATTATGTCTTAATACTGCTTTCTGGTTGACTTTCTTGTAATCTAGCTCTTGGGTATATATGTCCCCTGCTTCTTTCTTCCGCGCTCATTACTCTTGGGTTTACGCTCATTCGTCTTGGGCATTCCTTCTTCTAGGCATTCGGCCAATTCTAAGACAGTCTGAACTATCCATACAGTATCGGATCCACAAATAGCATGCAGCACTAGAATGCCAAACAAGTCTGCATTCACAGAACTATATAAAATTGATGTGGGGATGAGTGCCATTGGCACAGATTATGTCTTAATACTGCTTTCTGGTTGACTTTCTTGTAATCTAGGTCTTGGGTATATATGTCCCCTGCTTCTTTCTTCCGCGCTCATTACTCTTGGGTTTACGCTCATTCGTCTTGGGCATTCCTTCTTCTAGGCATTCGGCCAATTCTAAGACAGTCTGAACTATCCATACAGTATCGGATCCACAAATAGCATGCAGCACTAGAATGCCAAACAAGTCTGCATTCACAGAACTATGTAAAATTGATGTGGGGATGAGTGCCATTGGCACAGATTATGTCTTAATACTGCTTTCTGGTTGACTTTCTTGTAATCTAGCTCTTGGGTATATATGTCCCCTGCTTCTTTCTTCCGCGCTCATTACTCTTGGGTTTACGCTCATTCGTCTTGGGCATTCCTTCTTCTAGGCATTCGGCCAATTCTAAGACAGTCTGAACTATCCATACAGTATCGGATCCACAAATAGCATGCAGCACTAGAATGCCAAACAAGTCTGCATTCACAGAACTATATAAAATTGATGTGGGGATGAGTGCCATTGGCACAGATTATGTCTTAATACTGCTTTCTGGTTGACTTTCTTGTAATCTAGGTCTTGGGTATATATGTCCCCTGCTTCTTTCTTCCGCGCTCATTAATCTTGGGTTTACGCTCATTCGTCTTGGGCATTCCTTCTTCTAGGCATTCGGCCAATTCTAAGACAGTCTGAACTATCCATACAGTATCGGATCCACAAATAGCATGCAGCACTAGAATGCCAAACAAGTCTGCATTCACAGAACTATGTAAAATTGATGTGGGGATGAGTGCCATTGGCACAGATTATGTCTTAATACTGCTTTCTGGTTGACTTTCTTGTAATCTAGCTCTTGGGTATATATGTCCCCTGCTTCTTTCTTCCGCGCTCATTACTCTTGGGTTTACGCTCATTCGTCTTGGGCATTCCTTCTTCTAGGCATTCGGCCAATTCTAAGACAGTCTGAACTATCCATACAGTATCGGATCCACAAATAGCATGCAGCACTAGAATGCCAAACAAGTCTGCATTCACAGAACTATATAAAATTGATGTGGGGATGAGTGCCATTGGCACAGATTATGTCTTAATACTGCTTTCTGGTTGACTTTCTTGTAATCTAGGTCTTGGGTATATATGTCCCCTGCTTCTTTCTTCCGCGCTCATTACTCTTGGGTTTACGCTCATTCGTCTTGGGCATTCCTTCTTCTAGGCATTCGGCCAATTCTAAGACAGTCTGAACTATCCATACAGTATCGGATCCACAAATAGCATGCAGCACTAGAATGCCAAACAAGTCTGCATTCACAGAACTATGTAAAATTGATGTGGGGATGAGTGCCATTGGCACAGATTATGTCTTAATACTGCTTTCTGGTTGACTTTCTTGTAATCTAGGTCTTGGGTATATATGTCCCCTGCTTCTTTCTTCCGCGCTCATTACTCTTGGGTTTACGCTCATTCGTCTTGGGCATTCCTTCTTCTAGGCATTCGGCCAATTCTAAGCCAGTCTGAACTATCCATACAGTATCGGATCCACAAATAGCATGCAGCACTAGAATGCCAAACAAGTCTGCATTCACAGAACTATATAAAATTGATGTGGGGATGAGTGCCATTGGCACAGATTATGTCTTAATACTGCTTTCTGGTTGACTTTCTTGTAATCTAGGTCTTGGGTATATATGTCCCCTGCTTCTTTCTTCCGCGCTCATTACTCTTGGGTTTACGCTCATTCGTCTTGGGCATTCCTTCTTCTAGGCATTCGGCCAATTCTAAGACAGTCTGAACTATCCATACAGTATCGGATCCACAAATAGCATGCAGCACTAGAATGCCAAACAAGTCTGCATTCACAGAACTATGTAAAATTGATGTGGGGATGAGTGCCATTGGCACAGATTATGTCTTAATACTGCTTTCTGGTTGCCTTTCTTGTAATCTAGGTCTTGGGTATATATGTCCCCTGCTTCTTTCTTCCGCGCTCATTACTCTTGGGTTTACGCTCATTCGTCTTGGGCATTCCTTCTTCTAGGCATTCGGCCAATTCTAAGACAGTCTGAACTATCCATACAGTATCGGATCCACAAATAGCATGCAGCACTAGAATGCCAAACAAGTCTGCATTCACAGAACTATATAAAATTGATGTGGGGATGAGTGCCATTGGCACAGATTATGTCTTAATACTGCTTTCTGGTTGACTTTCTTGTAATCTAGGTCTTGGGTATATATGTCCCCTGCTTCTTTCTTCCGCGCTCATTACTCTTGGGTTTACGCTCATTCGTCTTGGGCATTCCTTCTTCTAGGCATTCGGCCAATTCTAAGACAGTCTGAACTATCCATACAGTATCGGATCCACAAATAGCATGCAGCACTAGAATGCCAAACAAGTCTGCATTCACAGAACTATGTAAAATTGATGTGGGGATGAGTGCCATTGGCACAGATTATGTCTTAATACTGCTTTCTGGTTGACTTTCTTGTAATCTAGCTCTTGGGTATATATGTCCCCTGCTTCTTTCTTCCGCGCTCATTACTCTTGGGTTTACGCTCATTCGTCTTGGGCATTCCTTCTTCTAGGCATTCGGCCAATTCTAAGACAGTCTGAACTATCCATACAGTATCGGATCCACAAATAGCATGCAGCACTAGAATGCCAAACAAGTCTGCATTCACAGAACTATGTAAAATTGATGTGGGGATGAGTGCCATTGGCACAGATTATGTCTTAATACTGCTTTCTGGTTGACTTTCTTGTAATCTAGGTCTTGGGTATATATGTCCCCTGCTTCTTTCTTCCGCGCTCATTACTCTTGGGTTTACGCTCATTCGTCTTGGGCATTCCTTCTTCTAGGCATTCGGCCAATTCTAAGACAGTCTGAACTATCCATACAGTATCGGATCCACAAATAGCATGCAGCACTAGAATGCCAAACAAGTCTGCATTCACAGAACTATGTAAAATTGATGTGGGGATGAGTGCCATTGGCACAGATTATGTCTTAATACTGCTTTCTGGTTGACTTTCTTGTAATCTAGGTCTTGGGTATATATGTCCCCTGCTTCTTTCTTCCGCGCTCATTACTCTTGGGTTTACGCTCATTCGTCTTGGGCATTCCTTCTTCTAGGCATTCGGCCAATTCTAAGACAGTCTGAACTATCCATACAGTATCGGATCCACAAATAGCATGCAGCACTAGAATGCCAAACAAGTCTGCATTCACAGAACTATGTAAAATTGATGTGGGGATGAGTGCCATTGGCACAGATTATGTCTTAATACTGCTTTCTGGTTGACTTTCTTGTAATCTAGGTCTTGGGTATATATGTCCCCTGCTTCTTTCTTCCGCGCTCATTACTCTTGGGTTTACGCTCATTCGTCTTGGGCATTCCTTCTTCTAGGCATTCGGCCAATTCTAAGACAGTCTGAACTATCCATACAGTATCGGATCCACAAATAGCATGCAGCACTAGAATGCCAAACAAGTCTGCATTCACAGAAGTATGTAAAATTGATGTGGGGATGAGTGCCATTGGCACAGATTATGTCTTAATACTGCTTTCTGGTTGACTTTCTTGTAATCTAGGTCTTGGGTATATATGTCCCCTGCTTCTTTCTTCCGCGCTCATTACTCTTGGGTTTACGCTCATTCGTCTTGGGCATTCCTTCTTCTAGGCATTCGGCCAATTCTAAGACAGTCTGAACTATCCATACAGTATCGGATCCACAAATAGCATGCAGCACTAGAATGCCAAACAAGTCTGCATTCACAGAACTATGTAAAATTGATGTGGGGATGAGTGCCATTGGCACAGATTATGTCTTAATACTGCTTTCTGGTTGACTTTCTTGTAATCTAGCTCTTGGGTATATATGTCCCCTGCTTCTTTCTTCCGCGCTCATTACTCTTGGGTTTACGCTCATTCGTCTTGGGCATTCCTTCTTCTAGGCATTCGGCCAATTCTAAGCCAGTCTGAACTATCCATACAGTATCGGATCCACAAATAGCATGCAGCACTAGAATGCCAAACAAGTCTGCATTCACAGAACTATATAAAATTGATGTGGGGATGAGTGCCATTGGCACAGATTATGTCTTAATACTGCTTTCTGGTTGACTTTCTTGTAATCTAGGTCTTGGGTATATATGTCCCCTGCTTCTTTCTTCCGCGCTCATTACTCTTGGGTTTACGCTCATTCGTCTTGGGCATTCCTTCTTCTAGGCATTCGGCCAATTCTAAGACAGTCTGAACTATCCATACAGTATCGGATCCACAAATAGCATGCAGCACTAGAATGCCAAACAAGTCTGCATTCACAGAACTATGTAAAATTGATGTGGGGATGAGTGCCATTGGCACAGATTATGTCTTAATACTGCTTTCTGGTTGACTTTCTTGTAATCTAGCTCTTGGGTATATATGTCCCCTGCTTCTTTCTTCCGCGCTCATTACTCTTGGGTTTACGCTCATTCGTCTTGGGCATTCCTTCTTCTAGGCATTCGGCCAATTCTAAGACAGTCTGAACTATCCATACAGTATCGGATCCACAAATAGCATGCAGCACTAGAATGCCAAACAAGTCTGCATTCACAGAACTATATAAAATTGATGTGGGGATGAGTGCCATTGGCACAGATTATGTCTTAATACTGCTTTCTGGTTGACTTTCTTGTAATCTAGGTCTTGGGTATATATGTCCCCTGCTTCTTTCTTCCGCGCTCATTAATCTTGGGTTTACGCTCATTCGTCTTGGGCATTCCTTCTTCTAGGCATTCGGCCAATTCTAAGACAGTCTGAACTATCCATACAGTATCGGATCCACAAATAGCATGCAGCACTAGAATGCCAAACAAGTCTGCATTCACAGAACTATATAAAATTGATGTGGGGATGAGTGCCATTGGCACAGATTATGTCTTAATACTGCTTTCTGGTTGACTTTCTTGTAATCTAGCTCTTGGGTATATATGTCCCCTGCTTCTTTCTTCCGCGCTCATTACTCTTGGGTTTACGCTCATTCGTCTTGGGCATTCCTTCTTCTAGGCATTCGGCCAATTCTAAGACAGTCTGAACTATCCATACAGTATCGGATCCACAAATAGCATGCAGCACTAGAATGCCAAACAAGTCTGCATTCACAGAACTATATAAAATTGATGTGGGGATGAGTGCCATTGGCACAGATTATGTCTTAATACTGCTTTCTGGTTGACTTTCTTGTAATCTAGCTCTTGGGTATATATGTCCCCTGCTTCTTTCTTCCGCGCTCATTACTCTTGGGTTTACGCTCATTCGTCTTGGGCATTCCTTCTTCTAGGCATTCGGCCAATTCTAAGACAGTCTGAACTATCCATACAGTATCGGATCCACAAATAGCATGCAGCACTAGAATGCCAAACAAGTCTGCATTCACAGAACTATATAAAATTGATGTGGGGATGAGTGCCATTGGCACAGATTATGTCTTAATACTGCTTTCTGGTTGACTTTCTTGTAATCTAGGTCTTGGGTATATATGTCCCCTGCTTCTTTCTTCCGCGCTCATTACTCTTGGGTTTACGCTCATTCGTCTTGGGCATTCCTTCTTCTAGGCATTCGGCCAATTCTAAGACAGTCTGAACTATCCATACAGTATCGGATCCACAAATAGCATGCAGCACTAGAATGCCAAACAAGTCTGCATTCACAGAACTATGTAAAATTGATGTGGGGATGAGTGCCATTGGCACAGATTATGTCTTAATACTGCTTTCTGGTTGACTTTCTTGTAATCTAGCTCTTGGGTATATATGTCCCCTGCTTCTTTCTTCCGCGCTCATTACTCTTGGGTTTACGCTCATTCGTCTTGGGCATTCCTTCTTCTAGGCATTCGGCCAATTCTAAGACAGTCTGAACTATCCATACAGTATCGGATCCACAAATAGCATGCAGCACTAGAATGCCAAACAAGTCTGCATTCACAGAACTATATAAAATTGATGTGGGGATGAGTGCCATTGGCACAGATTATGTCTTAATACTGCTTTCTGGTTGACTTTCTTGTAATCTAGGTCTTGGGTATATATGTCCCCTGCTTCTTTCTTCCTCGCTCATTAATCTTGGGTTTACGCTCATTCGTCTTGGGCATTCCTTCTTCTAGGCATTCGGCCAATTCTAAGACAGTCTGAACTATCCATACAGTATCGGATCCACAAATAGCATGCAGCACTAGAATGCCAAACAAGTCTGCATTCACAGAACTATGTAAAATTGATGTGGGGATGAGTGCCATTGGCACAGATTATGTCTTAATACTGCTTTCTGGTTGACTTTCTTGTAATCTAGCTCTTGGGTATATATGTCCCCTGCTTCTTTCTTCCGCGCTCATTACTCTTGGGTTTACGCTCATTCGTCTTGGGCATTCCTTCTTCTAGGCATTCGGCCAATTCTAAGACAGTCTGAACTATCCATACAGTATCGGATCCACAAATAGCATGCAGCACTAGAATGCCAAACAAGTCTGCATTCACAGAACTATATAAAATTGATGTGGGGATGAGTGCCATTGGCACAGATTATGTCTTAATACTGCTTTCTGGTTGACTTTCTTGTAATCTAGGTCTTGGGTATATATGTCCCCTGCTTCTTTCTTCCGCGCTCATTACTCTTGGGTTTACGCTCATTCGTCTTGGGCATTCCTTCTTCTAGGCATTCGGCCAATTCTAAGACAGTCTGAACTATCCATACAGTATCGGATCCACAAATAGCATGCAGCACTAGAATGCCAAACAAGTCTGCATTCACAGAACTATGTAAAATTGATGTGGGGATGAGTGCCATTGGCACAGATTATGTCTTAATACTGCTTTCTGGTTGACTTTCTTGTAATCTAGGTCTTGGGTATATATGTCCCCTGCTTCTTTCTTCCGCGCTCATTACTCTTGGGTTTACGCTCATTCGTCTTGGGCATTCCTTCTTCTAGGCATTCGGCCAATTCTAAGACAGTCTGAACTATCCATACAGTATCGGATCCACAAATAGCATGCAGCACTAGAATGCCAAACAAGTCTGCATTCACAGAACTATATAAAATTGTTGTGGGGATGAGTGCCATTGGCACAGATTATGTCTTAATACTGCTTTCTGGTTGACTTTCTTGTAATCTAGGTCTTGGGTATATATGTCCCCTGCTTCTTTCTTCCGCGCTCATTACTCTTGGGTTTACGCTCATTCGTCTTGGGCATTCCTTCTTCTAGGCATTCGGCCAATTCTAAGACAGTCTGAACTATCCATACAGTATCGGATCCACAAATAGCATGCAGCACTAGAATGCCAAACAAGTCTGCATTCACAGAACTATGTAAAATTGATGTGGGGATGAGTGCCATTGGCACAGATTATGTCTTAATACTGCTTTCTGGTTGCCTTTCTTGTAATCTAGGTCTTGGGTATATATGTCCCCTGCTTCTTTCTTCCGCGCTCATTACTCTTGGGTTTACGCTCATTCGTCTTGGGCATTCCTTCTTCTAGGCATTCGGCCAATTCTAAGACAGTCTGAACTATCCATACAGTATCGGATCCACAAATAGCATGCAGCACTAGAATGCCAAACAAGTCTGCATTCACAGAACTATGTAAAATTGATGTGGGGATGAGTGCCATTGGCACAGATTATGTCTTAATACTGCTTTCTGGTTGCCTTTCTTGTAATCTAGGTCTTGGGTATATATGTCCCCTGCTTCTTTCTTCCGCGCTCATTACTCTTGGGTTTACGCTCATTCGTCTTGGGCATTCCTTCTTCTAGGCATTCGGCCAATTCTAAGACAGTCTGAACTATCCATACAGTATCGGATCCACAAATAGCATGCAGCACTAGAATGCCAAACAAGTCTGCATTCACAGAACTATATAAAATTGATGTGGGGATGAGTGCCATTGGCACAAATTATGTCTTAATACTGCTTTCTGGTTGACTTTCTTGTAATCTAGGTCTTGGGTATATATGTCCCCTGCTTCTTTCTTCCGCGCTCATTACTCTTGGGTTTACGCTCATTCGTCTTGGGCATTCCTTCTTCTAGGCATTCGGCCAATTCTAAGACAGTCTGAACTATCCATACAGTATCGGATCCACAAATAGCATGCAGCACTAGAATGCCAAACAAGTCTGCATTCACAGAACTATGTAAAATTGATGTGGGGATGAGTGCCATAGGCACAGATTATGTCTTAATACTGCTTTCTGGTTGCCTTTCTTGTAATCTAGGTCTTGGGTATATATGTCCCCTGCTTCTTTCTTCCGCGCTCATTACTCTTGGGTTTACGCTCATTCGTCTTGGGCATTCCTTCTTCTAGGCATTCGGCCAATTCTAAGACAGTCTGAACTATCCATACAGTATCGGATCCACAAATAGCATGCAGCACTAGAATGCCAAACAAGTCTGCATTCACAGAACTATATAAAATTGATGTGGGGATGAGTGCCATTGGCACAGATTATGTCTTAATACTGCTTTCTGGTTGACTTTCTTGTAATCTAGGTCTTGGGTATATATGTCCCCTGCTTCTTTCTTCCGCGCTCATTACTCTTGGGTTTACGCTCATTCGTCTTGGGCATTCCTTCTTCTAGGCATTCGGCCAATTCTAAGACAGTCTGAACTATCCATACAGTATCGGATCCACAAATAGCATGCAGCACTAGAATGCCAAACAAGTCTGCATTCACAGAACTATATAAAATTGATGTGGGGATGAGTGCCATTGGCACAGATTATGTCTTAATACTGCTTTCTGGTTGACTTTCTTGTAATCTAGGTCTTGGGTATATATGTCCCCTGCTTCTTTCTTCCGCGCTCATTACTCTTGGGTTTACGCTCATTCGTCTTGGGCATTCCTTCTTCTAGGCATTCGGCCAATTCTAAGACAGTCTGAACTATCCATACAGTATCGGATCCACAAATAGCATGCAGCACTAGAATGCCAAACAAGTCTGCATTCACAGAACTATGTAAAATTGATGTGGGGATGAGTGCCATTGGCACAGATTATGTCTTAATACTGCTTTCTGGTTGACTTTCTTGTAATCTAGCTCTTGGGTATATATGTCCCCTGCTTCTTTCTTCCGCGCTCATTACTCTTGGGTTTACGCTCATTCGTCTTGGGCATTCCTTCTTCTAGGCATTCGGCCAATTCTAAGACAGTCTGAACTATCCATACAGTATCGGATCCACAAATAGCATGCAGCACTAGAATGCCAAACAAGTCTGCATTCACAGAACTATGTAAAATTGATGTGGGGATGAGTGCCATTGGCACAGATTATGTCTTAATACTGCTTTCTGGTTGACTTTCTTGTAATCTAGCTCTTGGGTATATATGTCCCCTGCTTCTTTCTTCCGCGCTCATTACTCTTGGGTTTACGCTCATTCGTCTTGGGCATTCCTTCTTCTAGGCATTCGGCCAATTCTAAGACAGTCTGAACTATCCATACAGTATCGGATCCACAAATAGCATGCAGCACTAGAATGCCAAACAAGTCTGCATTCACAGAACTATGTAAAATTGATGTGGGGATGAGTGCCATTGGCACAGATTATGTCTTAATACTGCTTTCTGGTTGACTTTCTTGTAATCTAGCTCTTGGGTATATATGTCCCCTGCTTCTTTCTTCCGCGCTCATTACTCTTGGGTTTACGCTCATTCGTCTTGGGCATTCCTTCTTCTAGGCATTCGGCCAATTCTAAGACAGTCTGAACTATCCATACAGTATCGGATCCACAAATAGCATGCAGCACTAGAATGCCAAACAAGTCTGCATTCACAGAACTATGTAAAATTGATGTGGGGATGAGTGCCATTGGCACAGATTATGTCTTAATACTGCTTTCTGGTTGACTTTCTTGTAATCTAGCTCTTGGGTATATATGTCCCCTGCTTCTTTCTTCCGCGCTCATTACTCTTGGGTTTACGCTCATTCGTCTTGGGCATTCCTTCTTCTAGGCATTCGGCCAATTCTAAGACAGTCTGAACTATCCATACAGTATCGGATCCACAAATAGCATGCAGCACTAGAATGCCAAACAAGTCTGCATTCACAGAACTATATAAAATTGATGTGGGGATGAGTGCCATTGGCACAGATTATGTCTTAATACTGCTTTCTGGTTGACTTTCTTGTAATCTAGGTCTTGGGTATATATGTCCCCTGCTTCTTTCTTCCGCGCTCATTACTCTTGGGTTTACGCTCATTCGTCTTGGGCATTCCTTCTTCTAGGCATTCGGCCAATTCTAAGACAGTCTGAACTATCCATACAGTATCGGATCCACAAATAGCATGCAGCACTAGAATGCCAAACAAGTCTGCATTCACAGAACTATGTAAAATTGATGTGGGGATGAGTGCCATTGGCACAGATTATGTCTTAATACTGCTTTCTGGTTGACTTTCTTGTAATCTAGCTCTTGGGTATATATGTCCCCTGCTTCTTTCTTCCGCGCTCATTACTCTTGGGTTTACGCTCATTCGTCTTGGGCATTCCTTCTTCTAGGCATTCGGCCAATTCTAAGACAGTCTGAACTATTCATACAGTATCGGATCCACAAATAGCATGCAGCACTAGAATGCCAAACAAGTCTGCATTCACAGAACTATGTAAAATTGATGTGGGGATGAGTGCCATTGGCACAGATTATGTCTTAATACTGCTTTCTGGTTGACTTTCTTGTAATCTAGGTCTTGGGTATATATGTCCCCTGCTTCTTTCTTCCGCGCTCATTACTCTTGGGTTTACGCTCATTCGTCTTGGGCATTCCTTCTTCTAGGCATTCGGCCAATTCTAAGACAGTCTGAACTATCCATACAGTATCGGATCCACAAATAGCATGCAGCACTAGAATGCCAAACAAGTCTGCATTCACAGAACTATATAAAATTGATGTGGGGATGAGTGCCATTGGCACAGATTATGTCTTAATACTGCTTTCTGGTTGATTTTCTTGTAATCTAGGTCTTGGGTATATATGTCCCCTGCTTCTTTCTTCCGCGCTCATTACTCTTGGGTTTACGCTCATTCGTCTTGGGCATTCCTTCTTCTAGGCATTCGGCCAATTCTAAGACAGTCTGAACTATCCATACAGTATCGGATCCACAAATAGCATGCAGCACTAGAATGCCAAACAAGTCTGCATTCACAGAACTATATAAAATTGATGTGGGGATGAGTGCCATTGGCACAGATTATGTCTTAATACTGCTTTCTGGTTGACTTTCTTGTAATCTAGGTCTTGGGTATATATGTCCCCTGCTTCTTTCTTCCGCGCTCATTACTCTTGGGTTTACGCTCATTCGTCTTGGGCATTCCTTCTTCTAGGCATTCGGCCAATTCTAAGACAGTCTGAACTATCCATACAGTATCGGATCCACAAATAGCATGCAGCACTAGAATGCCAAACAAGTCTGCATTCACAGAACTATATAAAATTGATGTGGGGATGAGTGCCATTGGCACAGATTATGTCTTAATACTGCTTTCTGGTTGATTTTCTTGTAATCTAGGTCTTGGGTATATATGTCCCCTGCTTCTTTCTTCCGCGCTCATTACTCTTGGGTTTACGCTCATTCGTCTTGGGCATTCCTTCTTCTAGGCATTCGGCCAATTCTAAGACAGTCTGAACTATCCATACAGTATCGGATCCACAAATAGCATGCAGCACTAGAATGCCAAACAAGTCTGCATTCACAGAACTATATAAAATTGATGTGGGGATGAGTGCCATTGGCACAGATTATGTCTTAATACTGCTTTCTGGTTGATTTTCTTGTAATCTAGGTCTTGGGTATATATGTCCCCTGCTTCTTTCTTCCGCGCTCATTACTCTTGGGTTTACGCTCATTCGTCTTGGGCATTCCTTCTTCTAGGCATTCGGCCAATTCTAAGACAGTCTGAACTATCCATACAGTATCGGATCCACAAATAGCATGCAGCACTAGAATGCCAAACAAGTCTGCATTCACAGAACTATATAAAATTGATGTGGGGATGAGTGCCATTGGCACAGATTATGTCTTAATACTGCTTTCTGGTTGACTTTCTTGTAATCTAGGTCTTGGGTATATATGTCCCCTGCTTCTTTCTTCCGCGCTCATTACTCTTGGGTTTACGCTCATTCGTCTTGGGCATTCCTTCTTCTAGGCATTCGGCCAATTCTAAGACAGTCTGAACTATCCATACAGTATCGGATCCACAAATAGCATGCAGCACTAGAATGCCAAACAAGTCTGCATTCACAGAACTATATAAAATTGATGTGGGGATGAGTGCCATTGGCACAGATTATGTCTTAATACTGCTTTCTGGTTGACTTTCTTGTAATCTAGGTCTTGGGTATATATGTCCCCTGCTTCTTTCTTCCGCGCTCATTACTCTTGGGTTTACGCTCATTCGTCTTGGGCATTCCTTCTTCTAGGCATTCGGCCAATTCTAAGACAGTCTGAACTATCCATACAGTATCGGATCCACAAATAGCATGCAGCACTAGAATGCCAAACAAGTCTGCATTCACAGAACTATATAAAATTGATGTGGGGATGAGTGCCATTGGCACAGATTATGTCTTAATACTGCTTTCTGGTTGACTTTCTTGTAATCTAGGTCTTGGGTATATATGTCCCCTGCTTCTTTCTTCCGCGCTCATTACTCTTGGGTTTACGCTCATTCGTCTTGGGCGTTCCTTCTTCTAGGCATTCGGCCAATTCTAAGACAGTCTGAACTATCCATACAGTATCGGATCCATAAATAGCATGCAGCACTAGAATGCCAAACAAGTCTGCATTCACAGAACTATGTAAAATTGATGTGGGGATGAGTGCCATTGGCACAGATTATGTCTTAATACTGCTTTCTGGTTGACTTTCTTGTAATCTAGGTCTTGGGTATATATGTCCCCTGCTTCTTTCTTCCGCGGTCATTACTCTTGGGTTTACGCTCATTCGTCTTGGGCATTCCTTCTTCTAGGCATTCGGCCAATTCTAAGACAGTCTGAACTATCCATACAGTATCGGATCCACAAATAGCATGCAGCACTAGAATGCCAAACAAGTCTGCATTCACAGAACTATATAAAATTGATGTGGGGATGAGTGCCATTGGCACAGATTATGTCTTAATACTGCTTTCTGGTTGACTTTCTTGTAATCTAGGTCTTGGGTATATATGTCCCCTGCTTCTTTCTTCCGCGCTCATTACTCTTGGGTTTACGCTCATTCGTCTTGGGCGTTCCTTCTTCTAGGCATTCGGCCAATTCTAAGACAGTCTGAACTATCCATACAGTATCGGATCCACAAATAGCATGCAGCACTAGAATGCCAAACAAGTCTGCATTCACAGAACTATATAAAATTGATGTGGGGATGAGTGCCATTGGCACAGATTATGTCTTAATACTGCTTTCTGGTTGACTTTCTTGTAATCTAGGTCTTGGGTATATATGTCCCCTGCTTCTTTCTTCCGCGCTCATTACTCTTGGGTTTACGCTCATTCGTCTTGGGCATTCCTTCTTCTAGGCATTCGGCCAATTCTAAGACAGTCTGAACTATCCATACAGTATCGGATCCACAAATAGCATGCAGCACTAGAATGCCAAACAAGTCTGCATTCACAGAACTATGTAAAATTTATGTGGGGATGAGTGCCATTGGCACAGATTATGTCTTAATACTGCTTTCTGGTTGACTTTCTTGTAATCTAGGTCTTGGGTATATATGTCCCCTGCTTCTTTCTTCCGCGCTCATTACTCTTGGGTTTACGCTCATTCGTCTTGGGCATTCCTTCTTCTAGGCATTCGGCCAATTCTAAGACAGTCTGAACTATCCATACAGTATCGGATCCACAAATAGCATGCAGCACTAGAATGCCAAACAAGTCTGCATTCACAGAACTATGTAAAATTGATGTGGGGATGAGTGCCATTGGCACAGATTATGTCTTAATACTGCTTTCTGGTTGACTTTCTTGTAATCTAGCTCTTGGGTATATATGTCCCCTGCTTCTTTCTTCCGCGCTCATTACTCTTGGGTTTACGCTCATTCGTCTTGGGCATTCCTTCTTCTAGGCATTCGGCCAATTCTAAGACAGTCTGAACTATCCATACAGTATCGGATCCACAAATAGCATGCAGCACTAGAATGCCAAACAAGTCTGCATTCACAGAACTATGTAAAATTGATGTGGGGATGAGTGCCATTGGCACAGATTATGTCTTAATACTGCTTTCTGGTTGACTTTCTTGTAATCTAGGTCTTGGGTATATATGTCCCCTGCTTCTTTCTTCCGCGCTCATTACTCTTGGGTTTACGCTCATTCGTCTTGGGCATTCCTTCTTCTAGGCATTCGGCCAATTCTAAGACAGTCTGAACTATCCATACAGTATCGGATCCACAAATAGCATGCAGCACTAGAATGCCAAACAAGTCTGCATTCACAGAACTATGTAAAATTGATGTGGGGATGAGTGCCATTGGCACAGATTATGTCTTAATACTGCTTTCTGGTTGACTTTCTTGTAATCTAGGTCTTGGGTATATATGTCCCCTGCTTCTTTCTTCCGCGCTCATTACTCTTGGGTTTACGCTCATTCGTCTTGGGCATTCCTTCTTCTAGGCATTCGGCCAATTCTAAGACAGTCTGAACTATCCATACAGTATCGGATCCACAAATAGCATGCAGCACTAGAATGCCAAACAAGTCTGCATTCACAGAACTATGTAAAATTGATGTGGGGATGAGTGCCATTGGCACAGATTATGTCTTAATACTGCTTTCTGGTTGACTTTCTTGTAATCTAGGTCTTGGGTATATATGTCCCCTGCTTCTTTCTTCCGCGCTCATTACTCTTGGGTTTACGCTCATTCGTCTTGGGCATTCCTTCTTCTAGGCATTCGGCCAATTCTAAGACAGTCTGAACTATCCATACAGTATCGGATCCACAAATAGCATGCAGCACTAGAATGCCAAACAAGTCTGCATTCACAGAACTATGTAAAATTGATGTGGGGATGAGTGCCATTGGCACAGATTATGTCTTAATACTGCTTTCTGGTTGACTTTCTTGTAATCTAGGTCTTGGGTATATATGTCCCCTGCTTCTTTCTTCCGCGCTCATTACTCTTGGGTTTACGCTCATTCGTCTTGGGCATTCCTTCTTCTAGGCATTCGGCCAATTCTAAGACAGTCTGAACTATCCATACAGTATCGGATCCACAAATAGCATGCAGCACTAGAATGCCAAACAAGTCTGCATTCACAGAACTATGTAAAATTGATGTGGGGATGAGTGCCATTGGCACAGATTATGTCTTAATACTGCTTTCTGGTTGACTTTCTTGTAATCTAGGTCTTGGGTATATATGTCCCCTGCTTCTTTCTTCCGCGCTCATTACTCTTGGGTTTACGCTCATTCGTCTTGGGCATTCCTTCTTCTAGGCATTCGGCCAATTCTAAGACAGTCTGAACTATCCATACAGTATCGGATCCACAAATAGCATGCAGCACTAGAATGCCAAACAAGTCTGCATTCACAGAACTATGTAAAATTGATGTGGGGATGAGTGCCATTGGCACAGATTATGTCTTAATACTGCTTTCTGGTTGACTTTCTTGTAATCTAGGTCTTGGGTATATATGTCCCCTGCTTCTTTCTTCCGCGCTCATTACTCTTGGGTTTACGCTCATTCGTCTTGGGCATTCCTTCTTCTAGGCATTCGGCCAATTCTAAGACAGTCTGAACTATCCATACAGTATCGGATCCACAAATAGCATGCAGCACTAGAATGCCAAACAAGTCTGCATTCACAGAACTATGTAAAATTGATGTGGGGATGAGTGCCATTGGCACAGATTATGTCTTAATACTGCTTTCTGGTTGACTTTCTTGTAATCTAGGTCTTGGGTATATATGTCCCCTGCTTCTTTCTTCCGCGCTCATTACTCTTGGGTTTACGCTCATTCGTCTTGGGCATTCCTTCTTCTAGGCATTCGGCCAATTCTAAGACAGTCTGAACTATCCATACAGTATCGGATCCACAAATAGCATGCAGCACTAGAATGCCAAACAAGTCTGCATTCACAGAACTATGTAAAATTGATGTGGGGATGAGTGCCATTGGCACAGATTATGTCTTAATACTGCTTTCTGGTTGACTTTCTTGTAATCTAGGTCTTGGGTATATATGTCCCCTGCTTCTTTCTTCCGCGCTCATTACTCTTGGGTTTACGCTCATTCGTCTTGGGCATTCCTTCTTCTAGGCATTCGGCCAATTCTAAGACAGTCTGAACTATCCATACAGTATCGGATCCACAAATAGCATGCAGCACTAGAATGCCAAACAAGTCTGCATTCACAGAACTATGTAAAATTGATGTGGGGATGAGTGCCATTGGCACAGATTATGTCTTAATACTGCTTTCTGGTTGACTTTCTTGTAATCTAGGTCTTGGGTATATATGTCCCCTGCTTCTTTCTTCCGCGCTCATTACTCTTGGGTTTACGCTCATTCGTCTTGGGCATTCCTTCTTCTAGGCATTCGGCCAATTCTAAGACAGTCTGAACTATCCATACAGTATCGGATCCACAAATAGCATGCAGCACTAGAATGCCAAACAAGTCTGCATTCACAGAACTATGTAAAATTGATGTGGGGATGAGTGCCATTGGCACAGATTATGTCTTAATACTGCTTTCTGGTTGACTTTCTTGTAATCTAGGTCTTGGGTATATATGTCCCCTGCTTCTTTCTTCCGCGCTCATTACTCTTGGGTTTACGCTCATTCGTCTTGGGCATTCCTTCTTCTAGGCATTCGGCCAATTCTAAGACAGTCTGAACTATCCATACAGTATCGGATCCACAAATAGCATGCAGCACTAGAATGCCAAACAAGTCTGCATTCACAGAACTATGTAAAATTGATGTGGGGATGAGTGCCATTGGCACAGATTATGTCTTAATACTGCTTTCTGGTTGACTTTCTTGTAATCTAGGTCTTGGGTATATATGTCCCCTGCTTCTTTCTTCCGCGCTCATTACTCTTGGGTTTACGCTCATTCGTCTTGGGCATTCCTTCTTCTAGGCATTCGGCCAATTCTAAGACAGTCTGAACTATCCATACAGTATCGGATCCACAAATAGCATGCAGCACTAGAATGCCAAACAAGTCTGCATTCACAGAACTATGTAAAATTGATGTGGGGATGAGTGCCATTGGCACAGATTATGTCTTAATACTGCTTTCTGGTAGACTTTCTTGTAATCTAGGTCTTGGGTATATATGTCCCCTGCTTCTTTCTTCCGCGCTCATTACTCTTGGGTTTACGCTCATTCGTCTTGGGCATTCCTTCTTCTAGGCATTCGGCCAATTCTAAGACAGTCTGAACTATCCATACAGTATCGGATCCACAAATAGCATGCAGCACTAGAATGCCAAACAAGTCTGCATTCACAGAACTATGTAAAATTGATGTGGGGATGAGTGCCATTGGCACAGATTATGTCTTAATACTGCTTTCTGGTTGACTTTCTTGTAATCTAGGTCTTGGGTATATATGTCCCCTGCTTCTTTCTTCCGCGCTCATTACTCTTGGGTTTACGCTCATTCGTCTTGGGCATTCCTTCTTCTAGGCATTCGGCCAATTCTAAGACAGTCTGAACTATCCATACAGTATCGGATCCACAAATAGCATGCAGCACTAGAATGCCAAACAAGTCTGCATTCACAGAACTATGTAAAATTGATGTGGGGATGAGTGCCATTGGCACAGATTATGTCTTAATACTGCTTTCTGGTTGACTTTCTTGTAATCTAGGTCTTGGGTATATATGTCCCCTGCTTCTTTCTTCCGCGCTCATTACTCTTGGGTTTACGCACATTCGTCTTGGGCATTCCTTCTTCTAGGCATTCGGCCAATTCTAAGACAGTCTGAACTATCCATACAGTATCGGATCCACAAATAGCATGCAGCACTAGAATGCCAAACAAGTCTGCATTCACAGAACTATATAAAATTGATGTGGGGATGAGTGCCATTGGCACAGATTATGTCTTAATACTGCTTTCTGGTTGACTTTCTTGTAATCTAGGTCTTGGGTATATATGTCCCCTGCTTCTTTCTTCCGCGCTCATTACTCTTGGGTTTACGCTCATTCGTCTTGGGCATTCCTTCTTCTAGGCATTCGGCCAATTCTAAGACAGTCTGAACTATCCATACAGTATCGGATCCACAAATAGCATGCAGCACTAGAATGCCAAACAAGTCTGCATTCACAGAACTATGTAAAATTGATGTGGGGATGAGTGGCATTGGCACAGGCGCCCCGGAATGTATCGTCTTGGTTTGGCTCATTCCTCTTTTGGACTTCAGGTTTGTTGGTTCCTTGCACTGATTATAAGGATACAGCGTATCCTAGATACAGATATATGCTGCATTATTTGGCTCTTTGTTCTTATTGACGTTGGTCTAGCTTTCTTAGTAAATGTCGCATCTTTTTCTTTTTGTGGGCGGATGTATTATTATAATGCTGATTTTAGTATTTTATCATAGTAAAAATGGCGGTTACATTATATTTGAAAAAGTGCAAAGGAAGTTCAGGGATATAACCATCCAAATTGTTTACACTTTTTGTAACACTGTTTTTTCGCCAAAGAAACTGTATGTTATATAATACTTTAAATGTTAAAATATATAACTATACATGTTATTCACATCAAAATGAAACTTAAATATCCTTTAAATTTATTAAATTTCAGTGAATAACATTTTTTCCTTGATTTGTCACGAGTACTCACTTGCTAAATAATAATTTTCATTGTTGGTAATGCCCAACGTGGAACTGTCAAAATGAATATTTAAAGATAACTGTAATGGAAAACAAATGCAAGTGGTATTTATTTTCATATTTAATCATAAATGTTGTTTCAATTCCATGTATTCGTTAATTAATTGAATTCCATATTAATTGAAAATTTGAACGATATATTGTAATACAATTTCGCACATGAATACAGTGGAGACGTTAATAACAATCTTGGGAACAATAAATAAGGCTCAAACCCTGATTTAGACCAGATTTATTTTTGTTAAAATGTTGTCCAATGCTTTGCAATTGCAGACACTGTTTTAATAATGCATAATTCTGCCAGTAAAAGTTGAATTCGCCACCGTACAATTCAACTTTTCGTATGTAGAAACGTGTTATTATATACGTGTTATTATGTACAACTTTTCGTATGTAGAAAATGCCAGGGAATATAATTTATATTGATAAGTACTCATAAAATTTTTTGATAGTTACTCACTTTAGAAACCTGAAAGGATTAGGTTCGATCCCTATTTGTCCTATTATTGTGTTCAAATAAATATTAGCCTAATGCTACATAGCATGTATCAGGTCGTAAATAGTGTATGTTTGCTTTTAATCATTGTTATTTTAAGTATTTACACAACAATGAATGATATTTTTATGTTATGTTTCATGTAACGTATAAACAAATTGTCTTTCTGTAAAAGTGATTCAATATAAAATTTTTAAATAATGTCATGAATTATATCCTAGGATTTCTTTAAAGGCCCTGATTTCTCTCTATTGATAATCTTGCAAACATATATTTTGGTAAAATCAAATTATTATAAATTAAATCGCAAATTGGATTTTATTATTTGCAGAAACTGTAGACAATGGCTAAAGTAATTATATTTTTAAGTATTAAAAAGTTCGGTTTTTTAATATTCGATAATGTCATTTTTAAATTGTAAAACATCACATTTCAATTTTATGTTTTTATTAAATCATGTTGATTATGATTAAAGAACGTGTTATTATATACAAGTACTGGATGGAATTTCGTCTAAATAAAGAATTATATGCTAGTAATAGATATTATATTGTTATAAATAATTATTATATACTAGTGCTAGAACGAATGGTTTGTAAATAAATATCCATTACTTATAAATAATTCAGTAAAAACAACAATAAACAAATACCGCTGCACGAATGGTGTTAAAATGAAACTATAAGTGAATACTTAGGAGACTATGAGATAGATTGATTACGCTTTTAAGACATGAAAAGCATATATATATATATATATATATAGGCCGTAAATTTGCTTCTATGGTGATGTTAATATTACTTGAATTGTATTTTTATTTTTTTTATTTTTACATAATTCTTATTATTACATTTCAAATATATATATATATATATATGTATATATATATATATATATATATATATATATATATATATATATATATATATATATATATATATATATATATATATATATATATATATATATATATATATATATATTTAAATCATGAAAATTCGTCTATTAATCGTATGGATTTCGTTCAAAGTTTGTTTGAAAGAAAAATTTTTGAACAAATCGATAGTTTCAGGATGGAAACTTTCAGATAGTATATTTGGTTTATTGTGTATCGAATATCATGTCCGTATAGCGCTTAGACTTTTCGCTGCGGACGATACAAAATGATAGACGAATAGATAGACATATGCCTTTAATGTTATATAGTGTGTTTTTCTCTAGTAAAATGCATCTTATCTGATTATTGGACAGCTGATTCTTATAAAATAACCGAAACATTTTAAAGTAAATTTTTATGTTAATTGGTTAGCATGTTTTTTCTTCTCTATATCACCCAAAATTTCACTGTTGACCTAAACGACTAGATTTTTGCACATTTATAGTTTCGAATACAAGAATGTATGGAGCCGAATTTTCGATTTATTCTTCCAGAATGAGGGAAATGGGATTTTGTGAAATGGCTTGCCAGGCACTCTAAAAGACCCTTCTTGGGTCTCGAAAACTAACTATTTACGCACTTATAGTATCACCTAAGAAACAGAGTCGGAGTTTCAATTTCTCCACAGAGAGGGGGTGAAATTGAGGAGGGTATCAGAAATTATTTCCAGACAACCCAAGTCTGAAACTGTGCATAGTTATAATATCAACCACAGAACAGAACAGAGCTTGGTCAATTCTTGATTAAGATGACTATTTTAGACACTAAATGACATACATTGTAAAACAAATTTCTGATTACTTGTTTCTGATTACTTGTTTCGAATTTCGAATTAGTTTATTATTTATTTTATCTTTTATCATTTTCATATATGTCGTCCCATCCGAAAAATCATGTTCAGCACAGCTAAGTTTATGACTTTTAATATTGCTAAAACTTCCACATATATCTTAGTGTTCAAATAAAAAATATGTTTTCGATTTCATAGGCAATTATACATTCTGTATCTTTTTAGCGATCGCAATAAGTAATCGCAAAATATATATTCTGCGAAAGCCTTGCATGTTCCACGGATTCGACATTTCTAATTACGGATTTTATTGCGCATGCCTGCTTAGGAGTTTTTTAATCTAGGCCATATTTTTTTATTTAATTATTTACTTTTGTGTTTTTCGGCGATATTGCGATTTAGAGCGTAAAATTTCCTGATCTAAACAATTTTAAATTATGTTCAAATGTATAATTTAGGTTGCAAGAGCTTAGTTATTGTTATAAGAGGCTGCATTGTTAAAAATTGTTTTGCCTGTATCTTTCTGTGATTTCTGATGTGGTTGTAATCAAATGTTTGCATCTAAACACCTATCAATGGCAGGTACATTTTCTAGTATTTTCCGGCTTTTCCTGGGATTTACGATGCAAATCGCTAATAAAATTACCCCTGAACATACACAGAATTCACGAAATTCAAAGAGCGTTTTTACGGTACGCTTGATCTTAACAAAAATAAAATAAAATAAACTTTTGCGTGGGTGTGCATAAACTCACCACAAAGTTTGTAGTCTTCTACAAATGTGAATAACAAATACTTTGCTCTACTTTAAATTACTGAGACTATCTTAATTTCAAATACTCCCACGTCCCGTAAATAATATCTTTTAATTATACGAGTACATTTAAGGCGGAGATAATTTATTTAACTGAACAGCTTTGACTACTGCATTTCCTGAAATTTATAATACTAGGAACGTAATTTTATAGCACTTTCATATTGAAGAGCTACAAGAGAGAATATTACAATATTTATCTTCGATGAAGTTTCGAAGCAATAAAATGTATCAGACTTACAAAACTGCCCGTGCATTTATCGTCAGTGAGTAATTAGAAAATGTAATTGGATAGAACGACTATTTGCAATGAATGTCCCAATGAAATTTATTTTCACACATGAAGATAGTTCACCTTTAATGACGCCATTCATTTAGTTTTAAGATTTCTCATTAGGATAAAAATGTTTAATCACTATACATAAAAACAAGTTGCTTGTGGTTTATCAGATAATATTGTATATCAGATTATAATTTACTTTATCATCAGATAATATTGTATTAATTTACTGTTTATTAGATAGTGCTTAATATTCTGTATATTAGAAAAATTGTTAAACATCAAATTTCATAAAAATATTGTTAAATGCCCATGTTCGTAATTAGCACGAAAATGTCAAAATTATAAATATAACTGCAAAGGTTTTGTTTTATTTTCTCCTGTTGCTTTCATCTTGGATTATGATTTCAATTATCTTTACGAAAAAAATATCTTGTTGTGATCACAAAGAGGAACTCCAGATTTACGACAACAGTAATACATTAATAATAAGTAATAAATAGAATGAGTACGCGTCCACCTTGATAAACATTTAATATTAAAGACAACCAAAATAGGTTTAAAAAGTCATTTACTAAAAACTCCTTTCCTCGACGTACATAAATTTATAAAGAAAAAGCGCTTTCGGGCTTCACCATGCCCTTCATCAGTGGCTAAGTGAAAAATACAGTGCCAAGAAATGCTTATATATACGCCAAATCGGCAGGGAAAATTTACATGTTTTCCATTTAAGATTTTACAATAGTTACATTATTACTTTCCTTATATACATAATGTATAAGGAAAGTATAGTGACGGGGTCGAAAATTCGAATTTGAGTTTTCGACGGGAAAGCACGTTTCAAGCATCCCTGATCACGAATTAAACATTTTTGAAGTGTTGTCTGTGTGCGTGTGTGTGCGTGCGTGTGTGTGCGTGTGTGTGTGTGTGTGTGTGTGTGTGTGTCAGTGAGCCTGTGGAGTCGATAACTGATAAACGAATGGACCGATTCGAACGAAATTTGGTACAAAAATCACAATCTGCAAACACTGGAAGCCTATTGTTTTTATACGCAATCGAATGTTCAGAACCCCCCTAAATTTTCGAGTGAAATTTTGAAAAAACGTCAAAAAATCAAAATCGCTAATAAAGTTACGCAAATAGACATTACTTATGTAATTTTTCATTAGAAAACGATTGACATAAATTTTAGAACGCTAACATAAACCGTTCTCGAGATATTGCACATTTTTGAAAAAAAAAATATCAAAAACTCATATAAAATAAAAAAAAATATTTTCTATTGAGAACCATGTTCACTTTTCATATGTAATACCATGCAATACATCGGGTGACATTATTCTCGTGGATCTAGCTCGTTCCATTCCTGAAAACAGATACTTTGAGTAATACTTTTGTATTTGATCGCCAATAGTCATTTATCTGCTGTAAGAATAACTTAGTTCTTCGTTCATAACGCTTGGCGGGATTTTGGCGACGAATTTGGCGGAATGTCGCCAACTTGGCAACTTTTTGAAATGTTGCCAAATTAACGAAAATCTCGCCAAATGGATAAAAATGACGCTAAATCAATGAAAATGACGACTATTTGTCGAAAATTCAATATCTTGGAAAGAATATAAGTATCTACTATAAGAAAAACATATTGGTTTTTACTGTAAAAGTAGTAAATTGATTACATTATATAAGGAAAGTCAAGTGTTGCCCACATCAGATTTTTTTATTTTATAAACAAGGCATTTAAATTTTAAATAATAATTAAATACAAATTACAATAAGGTGGAAGATTCATAATCTAAATGTATGTCGTCGAAACACAAATTACATCAAAAGTTAAATTCACAGAAATTTATTTTAAGGTTTGACTTACATGGAGTCAAGAACTAGTCGCCAAGCATAACTCAGGATCTGAACAGGATCAAAATTACGAATAGAATCACGGAACAGATAAATAAAATGGGATTCATAAAGTAAATTAATACGGGGGTTATTGCAACTGATTAAATATAAAGTTTTATCAAACGTAGGATGGAAATTATCGTTAATAACATACCGTTCAAGAATGTTTACCATTCTTAACATTTCGAGCACGTTCAGCTGAACGGATACCTACATTACGTGAAGTATTGCCAATATAGAATTTGCAGTTATTATCAGGACATAAAAGAGGGACAAAGTACACCCCAACCTGGTATTTAAAGTTATTTTTATCCTTATATTTATCTGAACGAATACGATTAAATAACCCAGTAACAGTCGAATGAGTACGTTTAAACTTAAATTCATGACACAATTGAATAAGAGAACGAAAAATCACATTTTGATACGAAAGACTAGATTTATACGGCATACGGTTATCAACAGGAACAAGGTTACTATTTGGTTGATTAAAATACGGCGAATATGGGAAAATATTTTATAAATAAAATCAAAAGTATCAGCGACCTCATGACCAAGGTTAAATTTAAAGTTAATTTTAGTAATTAAAGCCGATATAGAAGAACAAATGTTAAATGCACGATTAAAGTAAGCGTTAAAATAGGGTTTTTTAGAAGTTGAATGAGAGGTGTAATACAAATATTGTGTAAGTGTATTTCTTTATGTTTTGTGTGTTCGTATATCGAGCTTGAGAACCGGGAGCTTACATGCTCCACCCTTAGTGGCGGCATCATAGGTAAGTTCTAGAATAATACTTTTTTGATTAGAATAAGTTTACCTCATGACAAGAGGAGTTAGCAGGGATAAAAGAATTAGTGAAAGTAGGTTTATGAAAAATATAATTATGAAAACCAAGAGAGTTACGGGAAAAAAGAACATCCAGAAACGGTAATGAAAAATTAGACTCATGCTCAACAGTAACATTAATAGAGGGGTAAAAATCATTAACTCTATCCTAAAGATCAAGGATGTCGCCTAAATTATGATTCCAAATAATAAACACATCATCAGCATAACGCCAATAAAGATTATGTTTAAGGGTTAAGAAAGTTAAAATCTCGTTCTCGAGCTCCTGCAAAACGGCTTTAGCTAGAATGCCAGATAAGGGACTACCCATACGGGCACTTGAAGTTTGCAAATATATATTATCACGGAAACCAAATTAATTAGTCTCTGGGACAATGTTCAATGCAGAAGTTATTGCGTCTATAGTGGGGATATTACACTTTTGACTTTAGTTTTTAGACTTAAGTTTTTTGTCAATAATATTAATAGCTTTCGTAACTGGGAACACTGGGAAACAGAGACACAACATCAAAACTGTGAAAGTGCAATTTGGAACAAAGTTAGTATCAAAAGGATGTTTAATGAATTTTTCAGTAGAACTAATAGAATAAATATGATTATTAAAAAACGGTTTAAGGAAATTAGCTAACGAATTCTCTAAAAATAGGTCGAACCATTACATTTAGGCACAATAGGACGCATGGAATGGTTTACATTATGTAGTTTAATCTGTGCAAAAAATTGGGGGTAGTTGATGAGAAGTGCGGAAAACAGCAGATTTAATATTGGAAGAAAGATCGGAAGATATCGTTTAGCTATCCTAGAATTAATAACTGCAGTCGGAAATTTTTTAACCTGATTGCAATCCATTTCAGCAATACATTTCTACATGGAATTATTAACCCTCCACATTATTATAACTTGCATTTAATTATTATTTGAAATTTAAATACCTTGTTTATAAAATAAAATAATATAACTTTAGTAGAATCGTAAATAGATAACACGTAAATGTTGCCTGCCGATTTGGCCAATATAAAAGCATTTGTTCGGTACTGAATTTTTTACTTAGCCACTGATGAAGGGCATGGTGATGCATGAAAGCGCTTTGGTTTTATGACGTCGTTATGTACGTCGAGGAAATGGAATAAAAATATTTATGTACGTCGAGGAAAGGATGTTTTAGTAAATGAATTTTTAAACCTATTTTGGTTGTCTTTAATTTTAAAAGTAAATCAATAATAAGGATTAAAGAGATAATGTCTGATTTAAATAAAATTATACTCATCGCACTTTTCATTCAAACATGTTGAATATTAGAACATACTTTTGCCACTTGTTATACTCGATGACATAAAATTAACTGTTCTTAAGGAATTTTAAATTTAAATACCAACTAATATTTCAGCCTATTAAGGATTCTGAAACTAATACTCTTAAAAAGATTAATTGAATTTTTTTAAAATAAGTTTTATTTTGTTGTGAAATGCATTGCTGGTATTGTAGAAAAGAATCACCTTAAATTTAAAAAATCAATTTAAAAAATCTGATGTGGGCAACACATGACTTTCCTTATGTAATGCGATGAATTTACTACTTTTATATTAAAAAAATAGGGTTTTCTTATAGTAGATACTTATATTCTTTCCAAGATATTGAATTTTTGACTATTAGGCGTTATTTTTATTGATTTAGCGTTATTTTTATCAATTTGGCGAGATTTTCGTCAATTTGGCAACATTTAAAAAGTCGCGAAGTTGGCGACATTCCGCCAAATTTGTCACTAAACTTTCGCCAAGCGTTATGGACGGAGAAATAAGTTATTTTTATAGCAGGTAAATGACTATTGGCGTTCAAATACAAAATTTCTACTCAAAGTATCTTTTCTCATGAATGGAATGAGCTAGATCCACGAGAATGATGTCATCCAATTTATCGCATGATATCACATATGAAAAGTGAAAAGGTTTCTCAACAGTTAATATATTTTTTTTTAATTTATGGGATTTTTTGATAAATTTATTTTTAAAATGTGCAATATCTCGAGAACAGTTCATGCTAGCGGTCTAAAATTTATGCCAATCGTTTTCCAATGAAAAATTACATAATAAATGTCTATTTGCGTAACTTTTGATTTTTTGACGTTTTTTTTTAAATTTCATTCGGAAATTTAAGGGGTTTCTGAACATTCGATTGCGTATAAAAACAGTAGGCTTCCAGTGTTCACGGATCGTGATTTTTGTACCAAATTTTGTTCGAATCGGCCCATTCGTTCGTAAGTTATCGTCTCCACAGGCTCACTGACACACACACACACACAGACATCACTTCAAAAATGTTCGATTCGTGATCAGGGATGCTTGAAACGTGCTCTCCCGTCGAAAACTCGAATTCGAATTTTCGACTCCGTCACAATTCTTTCCTTATACATTATGTACATAAGGAAAGTAATAGATTAATTTATTCTGTCTAGGGAATGACCCTGGCAAAATTGTGTCACTGAGCAGCTAGTCGAAAGCCCAGGCCGTCCGACCCATCCGTAGACTAAGAACAGCAGTTTGGGCGGCCGGACTGAGCAGTCAGTGAAATACCTCAGCTTTTCACATAAGTAAATATGCAGTTACGAGGTTCGGGGCGAACTGAAGATGGGGTTGAAAGGGCTGAACAAAAAATCAGTAGAAGGCTTGGCCATTGAAAATTTTTGAGGTGTGTGAAGAATTCATAATTCTGCTTTTAGTGGTGATATACATTGGAGCAAAAACAAATGCTCTGACCATGTTGCAGCCCGAGTTACTCTCTGAATCCGAGAATATAAGTCCAGAAATTTATCCGATGCTGCATATATATAAGCTGAGACATAGACTATGCCAATAGAGGGACAAAAGATAAAGGGCCTTGTAAACCTGTTGCTAAAAATACCGATAATCAAAATTGTTATTTATTTTCCTCCGGCCAGTCTCCCTAGTACGATTTAGATGACTTGTGGGACATACTTGGCCAGGAATAATCCTAATACGGTTTCAGAAAATGAAGTAAGTGACCTGTGTGATTAAAAACCACACAAAAGTGGGATTTGGAATTGTGACAATTTCAACTCTGAAGAGGTCAATGTTGTTGTTGTTGTTGTCGTGTGACCAGTGCAATAACTAGAAAGGGTTGGGAGGGAGGTGGGGAGAGTGAAGCTAAAAGAAGAAGTCAATGAATGAATAATTTTCGATATCTTCCCTTGCATTGGTTCTGTAATTCTTCCCTTGTACTGACTGTGGCGTTATATCTGGCCAGAAAGCTGCCGTGGATTCCGTCGTAAGTTCTATGGAAAACTGTTGTTTCTGCTTGTCACTAATGATTACGGACGCACCAGAGGTTGACCGAATTCTGTTAACAGGCCCACTCTAAAAGCTCGTCACTTGACGTCACTTAGGCGCGAATATTCTGTACTTAAGTCTAGGAGACAAAGCGGGATCTCCCATTATTTATACCAGCAACACTATAGACTGAAAAATGATTCCTGGAATTGGTAAATCCTGTCATATGAATACATTTTCTTGATGAGCGAAATATTTGATTATCGTAAATTGTATGAACATAAGATGCTATTTTGACGATTTTAAAATGTCAAAAAGGATTTCGACTAAAATATGTGCCCAACATATCACTCACCTATACGCAATGTCCGGTGTCAAGCTATATATAATTTCTAAAAGACAAAACATTAAAATTCAAATACTACTAAATGATTACACTTTTTGTCAAACTTAAATACTTAGATTATGATTAGTATTCCTTTTTACTAAGAATTTAGTTTCACAATCCTACTCATTAAATTTGTATTTACCAATTTTAGTTCATCAATTATTAAGTTTTCAATTTAAATTTGAAAACACAATATCAATTCTTGGCATCCAACTGTCTGCCTCTATTGTTAGCTGTAACTTAGAGTTTAATGCTGAGACTTCGGACTAATGTTTATTATTCTTTGTACTTATTCTACAGCATCCCAATATCAAATATCTGTCCTCACATATAGATATAAACAACAGATGACAAAAATATGTACTAAAATATAGTTTACAATTTTATATTTATTATCAAGAAAAGCTTTTACAGATTTCGAGTGATCTTCTTTTCATATTGAAAAATATTAAAAAATTTTGTAATCAAGTTTATAATACTTTTAACTTGAAAACTAAAAGAGTAAGCTTTGAACAATTAGCTAGACCTTTCTTTTTCATTTGTCATACTTGGACTCGAAATATTTTTGAAACTGTAAACGATTGATATAAATAGTAAGAACAAAAATATATTTGAGTGAATTTAGTTTCTAAATCTGTATTTATTTATTTTTTTAAAAAGCTCTCATAGATTTTGAGTAATCGTCTTATCAAGTTGAAAATGTGTGAAAATTTTAAGTTTGTAATGCTTATACCTTAAAAACTAAAAGGAATAGCTATAAACAATAAGTAAGAATATAAAGCTCTATGTTAGCCATATGGGCGTACAAAATCAGATTTTGACTTTTATTTTCTGTATTACGAAAGAGGAATTTTATTTTCAAAAAATGCATTCAAGCGAGGCCATTGCAGCTCCATCGTACTGGAGCCACCGCCGATGATGATTATTTAATTTTGAAAGAATATAACATTTTTAATTTATCCATGAACATTCTGTAAGTATCCATTTTATAATTTCATTGCAATCTTTCTCTCCCGTAATGTTCTCCATCATTCTCACAAATAAGTATCCTTTAATTTAACAATTTGTGTATTGAAAATGTATAAATCAAATGGAAATTTTCAAATTTTCAAATTTTATTCAGTATTTAATCAATTACTTATTTTGGCATTTTCAAAATATTGAGAAAAAGTATTATTGATAAATTCTCAATTAAACATTTTCGAAAAAGCAGGTTTAGCACCACCAGAACACATTTTCAATACGTTTTTAAATTTATTTACATTTCTATGGATTTCTTTATGTGTGTTTGTATGCATATGACGTATTGGCACGATATGTGTCATAAATGTATCAGACCGTCTAGAGGAGGGTCATGCTGGAGGTATTTTGATGTGAATAACATTTATGGTTGGTGTATATATAGCTGGAATCGGAGCGTTGCGAAAAATGCAAATACCTTTCACACTTATATCCCCTGACATAATAAATAAAAGTATAAACCATTCTTATTATTTTGTCGGGAATACGGTTCTATTTATGAATGTATTAAAATAAATTTATATTTTAATATTTAGAATTTTGTTTCCGAAAAAAAAAGTAACAAGTTTTGTCTGAACGCGTTTTTGCCTCAATGTACTACTTACCTTCACTCAAAATATCTTCTAAAGTATAAAATATAGAGGCATAAATATTCAGTAGAAAATATAGGCTATAGCTTTATAATTTGCTTTTTGAAACTATTATAGTTTTCAAGGAATCGTTTTGTCAGGTTTAAGAAGATTTAAGAGTTTCCGTTTAAGTTTGTAATGCCTATTTCTCGAAAACTAAAAGTGCTGTGTCATGATACTAGTTGAAAACTAGCTAGAAACTATATGACGCAGTTTATAACTATTTGGATGCACTACAAAGACGAGTGCACTTTTGAATTTTTTTGGATGCACTATTGGACTTTGGATGAGGTTTTTAGTTTTGGAAATACAGAGTCATCAAATTGATATTTTTATAGCGTGAGACATTTTAAAAATATGGTTTTGCTTTCGATATTTTAATATTTCGAACTGCAGAAGGAGATTCGTTGGTCTCTGTACGAACTTTAATATGGGATGGGAGGCCAGTACTTTAAAAATGTGGCAACACAAAAGAAACAGCTTTTAGTGAAGACAAATTTTTGATATTTGAATATATTTTGATATGATATATCGTCTTGTCAAATTTGAAAAGATTTAAAAGTTTCCGTTTAAATTTGCAATGTCTATTCCTCAAAATCTAAGAGTGCTATGCTAGCTAAGACTCATGATGCTAATTGAAAACTAGCTAGAAATTATGAGACGTAGTTTAGGTTTTGTTTCTAGTTTTGGAAATATAGATTTATCAATTTGATATTTTTAAACCGTGAGATATTTTAAAAACCATGGTTCTAATTTCGATATTTTGTTATTTTGAACTATTTTGAAAATATGTTTCTAATTTCAATATTCTGATATTTTGAGTTATTTTCAAAATGCCTAAAGAAGACAAACCACCTACAAGAGACATATGTTATTCACGCAAAACCATTTTGCCTCCATTGAATTCCAGCCACTGTCAATTTTTATGTAAAATTTACAATCCTGTAAAATTTTATATCCAAAATGTAAAATTTACAATCCTGTTCTGGAAAAACTGTAATATGAAAAAATAAATCATTCAGTTATAACACTTTCATTATTTGCATTTTATTAAAACTGCAATAATGAAAAACGGCAATAGATAACAACGAATAGAAGACAATTACAGTAAGTAGGTTTTTCATTTAAGAATCAGTTCTTTCCCCATCCTACCTTTAAAATATTGAGTATTGATTTTTGAAAGGACATTTGAATTGGACGCTTTCCCAAAATGAATAAGAAGAAAGCCCATTCCCCCCGTAATGTGATCCCATTGATTTTTTATCCTTTTGCAAAGAAATAGAAGATGAATCCTCTTCGCTTTAACATCAGACTGAAAATATTTATTTTGGCAAACTGTATCTACTTCTTTTATAAAACTTTCATTGTATTCTTTTTCTGTAAAGGATGATTCGTTACTCTCTGTGCAAACTTTAATGTGAGATGCGAGAGCCAGTACTTAAATGTTAAAAATGTGGCAATACGAAAAAAACAGCTTTTAGTGAAGACGATTTTTTGGTATTTGAACTTTTACGTGAACGTTGGCTGCTAAAGAATGGGAAATGCTGTAAAATTATTTTTACTGCGTCGTTTTGAAATTAATAAGGTGGTGACAAAACATGGATTTAAATGGAAGGTATTTCCTTGCTATGATTCATTATTATTTTTTACAAGAGTTGATAAATCCCGATTCTTCTTAAACTGTTCTCGTGTATACACGGAGTATAAAGGTCCGTAAGTCCTTCCGAGAGATTGGTGGTAAGGGAAGGAAAGTACGGTCAGTAGCAGCAAGATTTACTCAATAGCTTAAACAATGCTCCTTACATGTTCCGCAGAATGCACTCTTGCTCTGCGCTCCAAAATTACCCTGTTTACAATGGGAAACAATTTTTTTATCATTTGTGCCAATGAACTAATGGAGCATGCTGGACTCCAAGGCTCTTTTAAAACACAATTTTAGAAGTTTTCTTCATTTCTTATCAGAGAGTCTCTTGTCACTGCATTTTACTCTATTAACACATGATTATACTTCTTACAATACATACTAAATGTAAACAGGAAGCATTGTAAAGCAGTGAAAAAGTTTAAATTTTGATGGATCCATACCTTTTGAGCTTAACGGAATAAGAATCAGACCCCTTCCCCCGATGTCTATGGTTGTCATCTTGGTACCTTCAATCTGAGATGGCAACCATTGGCACCATGATGTCATGCACCTATCGACATCGGAACTGCTAATAATACCATAGACGTCCCTACTTGATCTCAAAGATCATGCAATGTTGCATTTTGTATAATTTTAGAATAGTGTCTATCAGTTAGAGAAACATAATTTCATTTACGAAAATCAATTAAGCAATAGTTGACGTCATCATATTGATGTCTTATAAACTTAGATTAATTTATTTTAATGAGAATAAAAGAAAAAAATAGAATACGGAAGATTATTCTCATGCAGAATGAAATATGTGAGATATAAATTCTCATTATGCTGAATAATAGAAACATTTGTTTGATTTAAAGTATCATAATAATTTTTCGAAATCGGGAAATTTATGTATATCCATAATTACTTATACGCAGACAGTTGCTCCTTCAATCGTTATGGTAATTATGTTTATATATATATATATATATATATATATATATATATATATATATATATATATATATATATATATATATATATATATATATATATATATATATATATATATATATATATATTACTTAACGAAGTACCGTTCTTTCGTTTCGTGGACTATGTATTGATAGGTACAACGGACCTTAATTGCCAAAATGACTTTGGATTCTACCCAACAAACTTGGAACTAATTGAATCTCAACACAATGAGGAAGGGACTGCGAATTTCCTGAACATAAGTATTTATTGTAATACAAAAGAAAAAATATGTTTCAAGCTTTATGACTAACGTAACAACTTCGATTTTGATACTAATTACATAATCGACTGGAATTCAAATTTGAGCAATAGTATCTTTAGAAATGTGATTGTTAACCAACCAATTCGTTATAAGAGACTTAATACAGGGAAAGAAGAACCCGACCGATGTGTATGCAAATTAATGAAGGAAGCAACGAAGCATCATTTTCCATTTCGTTATCTAGGGCATTATGACAGAACAACCTATAATGAGACGTACATACACATGAAGTGATAAATTAGATGTTATCATATTGTCGTATAGAGGGCTATTGTGTTGTCTGGTGACATGAATGTGATGTATGGTGTTGTTGTAATTCGTTTCTTTCCAACTTGCACCTTTGTGAATTTTGGATTGTTTTACTTTTGAATGTTTCATTATTCTTCTTCGGACAGAGAAATGCTTCGGGAAGGCAGAGTGTTTTCATGGAATAAAAACGCTTTAACCGGGAACGAGGTCACAATCCCCCGGCCATTTTACTGCCGTTTCTGTAAGTACACTCTAAACTCCCCCCCCCCCCTTTTACATGCCCTCCTCTTTTTGATTTTTTCATCGTTTTTCTAACTTATTTCGGCTTATATTGAAAGTACAGCATTGCGGCTTACAATGCTTTGCTTTTACATCTTAGTTTACATGTTTATATGGTTTTAAAATATTTTATACTATATATATATATATATATATATATATATATATATATATATATATGTGTGTATATATATATATATATATGTGTGTATATATATATATATATATGTATATATATATATATATATATATATTTATACATATATATATATATATTTATACATATATATATATATATATACATATATATATATATATATATATTTATACATATATATATATATATATATATATATATATATATATATATATATATTTATATATATATATATATATATATATTTATATATATATATATATATATATATATTTATATATATATATATATATATATATATATATATATATATATATATATATATATATATATATATATATATATATATATATATATATATAGTTATATATATATATATATATATATATATATATATATATATATATATATATATATATATATATATATATATAGTTATATATATATATATATATATATATATATATATATATTTATACATATATATATATATATATAGTTATATATATTTATATATATATATATATATATATATATATATATATATATATATATATATATATATATATAAACGTAAGTCAACCGTTATGGTAGTTACAGTTATGGTAGTACTCCACAGTCTATTACCGAGTATAATCGGAATTGAGAGAGTAGAAGGAATTGAAGGTACTTAATTTGTCCTTCAGTGTAATTTAAATACTACGACGAAGGAAAAAAGAATTCAGTATTTTTCAAGGCACTTTCCAGGACAGAAGCAATACTTTAATTTTCTTCATAACTATAGGATATATATATATATATATATATATATATATATATATATATATATATATATATATATATATATATATATATATATATATATATATATATATATATATAATGGACGACATATAAATACGGATGCTGACCAGTTGATGATGCTGAAGTTTGAATGTATGTGCCCATTGAAAATGATATCTGGTCATAACCACTATTTAGGATTTTCCGTACTGATCACATATGTCCCCTCGGCTGAAATAATATAATAAAATATTGTAATTGAATTATCTAAGTATTTATATTTTTTAATAAATGTTTTTGTTAAAGTTAAAATGGTGTGATCCTTTAGCATTTTATTAATTAATAATTCCTTTACAGGACTCCCGCAAAGGTTAAATAATTGGAGAGTTTATAGCGACACAATAAAGCAATGTACGATTAAATAATAAATACACGTTGTATGAATTAACGGCCATGTCAATCTTAATGTGCTTAATATTAAAAGTTGAAATATTTTTATTTGTGTGCCACAAATATCTTAAATGTAATTAAACACAAAATAATTTTAAATATTAAAAACAACTGTGTTTGAAACATTTTGCATTTTTATCCAACTGTTACATTTTTATCATTTTAAAATGACAAAATTGAAACACTTATTTAAATGCACAAAACAATTATATGTATGTTCTAAAATGTGACACTTCTATAAATCATACTATGCAGAAAATACAGAAATATTTTTATTTTAGATTATTTAACTTTGCAGTTACAACATTGTTTTATAAAATATTTTAATTTTTTGTGAGTTGAAGAACTATTTTAATTCCGCAATCAAGCAAAACCCACATGTTCAATAAAGTACTAAACCTTGTTAAAAGAAAAAAAATGTATAGGTTTCAAAATTTAAGAAAATAAATACAGATTTAAGAAAATAATTTCAGATATTGTTCAAATACAGCTACCTGAAATTCCTTACTAAACTCGAATACAATTAAATGGCTGTATCGGCAAAGTAAGTAATATACCGGACATGCTTCTATCTTCGCAAATATTTGAATTTTTATCTGCATTTTGAACTCGTATAAGAACATTTGTGCATTTTGAACTCGTTTGAACTCTACTACAATCAAACAAAATACGATATGCTCAATAAAGTAATATACATTGCTAAAAGAAATAAAATAAATTTATCGGTTTTACAGTTGAAGAAAATAAATACAGATCAATGTGAATTTTAGATAATGTTCTGATATATCTAACAGAAATCCCTTACTAAGCTCAAATAAAAGTAAATATCTTTCTTGGAGAAAGTAAATAATATACCAGACACGCTTCTAAAGAATATATACTTTGTGTCTTTATAGTTTGTTCATTGTATTGCAGTTATTGGTTACAAAGTACCATTAAAACAATTAAAAATATCAAAGCGCTGTGAATTTGGCATTACAATTTACTTTTTTAAAGAATATTGCTTATTTTTTTAAAAATTTTCCAATCACATTTCTTTATCTTATCACACTCTGCTTAAAATCTGTAGTAGTTGTCAAAAATGTATTTCTTCAAAACCCTAATGGTTCATGGCTTGGATCATGTAGATATTACATCCCTCTTATATTATTACTTTCCTTATATACAATAAAGTATAAGGGAAGTATTGTGACGGGGTCGAAAATTCGAATTCGAGTTTTCGACGGGAGAGCACGTTTCAAGCATCCTTGATCACGAATCGAACAGTTTTGAAGTGATGTCTGTGTGTGTGTGTGTGTGTGTGTGTGTGTGTGTGTGTGTGTGTCAGTGAGTCTATGGAGACGATAACTGACGAACAAATGGACCGATTCGAATGAAATTTGGTACAAAAATTGCAATCCGTAAACACTGGAAGCATATTGTTTTTATACCCAGTCGTATGTTCAGAACCCCCTAAATTTGTTTTCGAGTGAAATTTTGAAAAAATCGTCAAAAAAATCAAAATCTCTAATAAATTTATAAAAATAAACATTTCTTATGTAATTTTTCATTAGAAAACGATTGACATAAATTTTAGAACTCTATCATGAACCGTTCTAGAGATATTAAACATTTTTCAAAAAAATTGTCAAAAAATCATATAAAATAAAAAAAAAATATTTCCTATTGAGAAACATGTTCACTTTTCATATATAATACCATGCGATAAATTGGGTGACATCATTTACGTGGATCTATCTCGTTCTATTCGTGATAAAAGATACTTTGAGTAATACTTTTGTATTTGAACGCCAATATTCATTTATCTGCAGTAAGAATAGCTTATTTCTCCGTCCATAACACTTGGCGAGATTTTGGCGACGAATTTAGGGGAATGTCGCCAACTTAACGACTTTTTTAAATGTTGCTAAATTAACGAGAAACTCGGCAAATGAAGAAAAAGTAACGCTAAATCAATGAAAATGACGACTGATTGACGAAAATTAAATATCTTGGAAAGAATATAAATATCTACTATAAAAATAATCTATTTTTTTACTGTAAAAGTAGTAAATTCATTGCATTATATAAGGAAAGTCATGTGCCGCCCACATCAAATTTTTGTGTACTGTAATAGTTTTTGTGTACTATATTAGTTTTGTGTGTATGTACTCTCTGCGTGACCAATAGGCACCAATTTCAAATTTTGGTGTTTGCGATCAAACAAAGGAACAGAAAATTGGCGCCAATTTGGAAAATTTTAGCCCGGAAAATCATGACCCCAATAAATACACGTGACCCAAATTATAAGTGTGACTTGGGATATAAACAATGCTCAAGGCCAGGACTTAAAACAATTTTCATTCGATCCAAGACAACTATTCAAAGAACGGTACTACGTAACACTGAGGAATGGCCAACGGAAGGTTGAAAGGCCGTCCTCGCCCGAGGCAGGAAGAGGCTGATGCTAAAAGGAAGAAATCAATGAGTGAAGTGACTTACTACTGGGGATCGGATAAATGATGATGGCCAGAGTCGATCAACGTCAGAGCAGGTGATTCCAAGAGTAGATGATTGTAAAACAAGATCCTTTAAAATATCAAAGACGGAGTTCAGATGCTGACAGAGTTAGAATATGACTCTGTCACAGAGGAGCAATGCCAGTGTGCATTATCATTCCATTAAGTCCAGACAGTACGGACTATCAAAATAAGGCCGAATTATATACTCGTCTTAATTACCAGTAGGTCGGAATTTGCTCCTTTGAGTAAGTTAGAGATGATCAGGTCTGACACGAGTACTTTCTCCTCCTTGAGTAAATTTTGTAGTACGCTTTAATGTAATTTTAAGTATGCTCATAATTGCGTGTTTAATAAAGATTAATTTTTAATATTAAACTTTTAATTTTATGTTCAATGTATTTATTTGCAGATTATGGTAAATGGGCTCGTACTAAGAAATAATGGTGCGTAAATACAGCACAACGATCAGTAATTTATATAATGTTCCCTTAAACTTAAAATGTTTATATTAATAATTAATGATTAAATTACAAATGAATTCACCATACACTCAAGATACAGGAATGAGTCTCAATTTTAGGATAACTAACACGTTTATTTACAAGCACACTGTAAACAGGAATAATACAGGGAATGGCTCTATAACTTTCTCACAAGATAACGAAATTTTCAGGTACAGTATAGCAGCAATAATATGCTCCTCTAGTTTCACAAAACAGCTGATACTATTTTCAATATGTTGATGTATCTCACAATTCAACATAGCTCGTATCACGTCAACTACTCTCTAAACGAGCGATGTCTTCTTTTATATACTCTCCGTAGAAAATTCTAGAAGGGGCTCGTATCTCCCAGAATATTCGTTATTTCTAGAATATTCTAGTACATTAGAAAAATCACCAAATCTGACAAACCTGCCACGAAAATACAAATTTGTTAACCCTATATTCACGTAGTAGGAGTAGCTTCTATGGGATTCAGTTTTTTGGGGGAAGTACTAGAGAAAATATACAAACTGAGTACTTTAATAGTCTTACCGAAATGAGATTTCACATTGAACCTTTTTTAAAAATATTTCCTTGTAGAATTCCTATTTATCAACGATTTTGCAATAAAATTGATGCTGCTTTTTAATTAATTTAAAACTCATTAGAATTTCTATGGTATTAAAATACGGCAGCAAAATGTGAAATTTAAATGAGAAACTGAATTAGAAGTTATTCTGCAATTATTCTGTTACCATAAATTCAGAATAATGTACTATATAATTACATTTATTGATGACAAGGGTTAACTTCGAATATGACATTAAGCGTAGAAAAGATAACATTATAATCGTAATTGCGTTGTGTAAATGCTGCAAGTGAACTTACTAAAATGATGTTATCGCTTGTTATATCTTACTTAATAAAGGAATATGTATGTACTCCTGTCTGTGTGTTTGGTAGTCTGTCGGTGGGAATCTAAGCATTGTACGAGCATTCAATTTGGTACACAGGTGCTTTGGGTTTCAAATATGTGCAAGTTGGGGTTCCTTTATTTTGATATCGAATTAGATTTTTAGTTATTTAGTGTTTTAGCCCAATATTTTCCGATTTTAAGCGATAGATTCAAAATTATGTTCTTTGGGGACAAAAAAATATCATCATAGAGTTTTCATCTTGTTGACATCATCGTGACTGAAAACGTATCATTCAAATAAACTGTAAATATAATCCATATGATTAGTAGAAGCATTTTCTTGAATTCTGAAAAATTATATTCATTTCGTGCGTTTTAAACCTCTTCTATTTTTATATTAAGATATAAAAATTTTAAAATACTATCCAATGTTTATATTTTAATAGCAGTTCTTAAATATTTCACAGAATATTTAAAAATAAATTTCATAAATCCGTCCGTTGATTAATTATACTTATTTAAACAAACCTTGAAGACGTATTTTTAATAAACATAACATTTCCCATTATGGAACAGTTGCCCATAATGGACTGTTCTACCAACTGAGGCCACACCCACGTACAGAGAACTCTAGCTTCTCTACATACTGAGGCCGCTTCCATTCGCGGGGGAATTAAACTCACTTAGAAACTCGTTCAGAAATTCGTTGTGAGCTTCGATGTAGTATTTATGAGATTACATACCCCCTTATACACATATTATAATGTATACGGAAAGTCCTGTGACGGTATCGAAAATGCTATTTCGAGTTTTCAAAAAGATGTTCTAATCATCCATGAACTCGGTTCGATCATTCTTTTGGTGATGAATGTGTGTGTGTGTGTTCGAAAGAGTGTGGAGACGATGTATCATGAACAAATTCGGCGTGTCGAACAAATTTGGTACAAACATTAATCAGTGCTTAAAGCTTATTGATTTTAAGCACAAATCAAATTTGGAAGACTTCCAAAATTTTCGAATGAAATTTTGTAAAAATCATCTAAAAAATCAAAACATTCAATCATGTTGAGTAAATAAGCATTTCTTGTGTAATTTATTCATTAAAGTTATTTGTTTATTAAAATTATAATTTCTTCATAAAAATTGTGATTTGTACATTAAATTTAAAAGGCTAACATGAACCATTCTCGACATATTGCACTCTTTCAAATAATTTAAAAAAACATATAAATTAAATAAGAAATATCAATAATGCATAAGCATTGATTATGAAACACTTTCCGACTGAAATGCAATTTCATTTAAAAATTTTTAAAATGTGATACATTCAGTGGTGATATCTTTTTCATTATCACAGTACTACAGTAATTTATTATACTTAAATATTTAAAACTGTATCGAAATATAAATCATCTGATTCTCTATGCAAAATCAATGAATATTTCATTCATATAACTTGTATTCCAGACTCTAGAGCTAAATAATTTTGTGTGAAAAAAATTCAGCAATTCTTATGTAACTCACCTTACAAGCGCTTGAGATATTTGCATTCTGCCTAAGTTAAAATTAGGCTTCGTTGAAGAAATAATAAAAGTTTAGGGACCATTTAAAATCACAACTATTGTAATTGCATAGGCACGGAATTTAGATACACATATAATACACAGATACACAAATAATATATGTGTGTGTGTGTGTGTATGTATTCAAAGTATTGGAATCGTGCCGAAGAACTCGGAATTCGGAACTCGAATTTTCGAAGGATCTACACGTTTTGAGACTTCTAGAACACGAAAAAACTATTTTTATTAAGAAGTCTGTGTGTATAAGGGTGTATCTGTGTATGTTTCTGTGTGTCTGTGAGGATATTACATCCACTCTAATTGAAAAACTAATGGACCGGATTTCATAAAATTTGGTACGTATGTTTTTGTGGGAAATCCTGCTGTTCATTAGATTATAGTACGATTCATAATAAAATAATCTGCCTTCTTTGCGAAATGGCCGGCAGAAATTGCCATTATCCACTCTAGCTAAAAACTAATGGAATAAATTTAACAAAATTTGGTATATAATATTTCAATGACCTACAAGTGATTTATATACCAAATTTAACAAAATTTGGTATATAAATCATTTGTAGGTTAATCTAGTACGATTCGGGAAAAAGGAACGGGCTATTTTTGCGAAATGGCCCGGAAAAATCGTTAAATATAAAAGTAAAAGACTACGTGTTCTCAATTATATCAATTAAATTCCTATTTTATACGTGATTTTCGACAACAAACAGAATAAGACTAACCCCATTACACTAAGACTAGTCGTTCTTGAGATATTCTAGTTTTTCGCGTTTTCGCTACGCCACCTTTGGCAATAAGTGCAGCTATCAAATGAGAACTATATTTAAGTTTAACGTGCAAATTCTATGTCATTTAAAATACTTATGGCTGTTATTTTGTGCAGATAAACTCAAATTATTCTTAAGGAAATAAAGAGAACGTGAATATGAGTCTGCAGCGAAAGACATGTGCTGCCTACATCAGAATTTTTAACAATAGTAGTATATGGGGCCGACTCTGGGACACCCAGATTCGGCCCCATATACTACATATTCCTATCATATTTCAAAGATTTAAAACAACCTCTGATACCAAACATGTATAAAATCATTAAAAAATACCTATTTTTTAAAAAATCAAAAATCAAAAGAGTTTTAAGGCTCTAAAATTTCATGTTTTTTAACTTAAAAATGAATTATATGAATATTATTGATAATGAATTTTAACTTTTTTTAGATAAATGATCCTATTATAGGATAGGTAAATTAATGTGAAAAGGATGAAATTAAATAAATCCTCTAAAAAAAAAAAGATATTAAAAAAATATAATGCCATTTTAAATGGCGTCAAAAAATCCTTATAAATTAAGGTCTATACACATTTAGACCAAATAAATGATCAAGGGAGCCCCATTTTGGAGCTACCTTATTTTGAGAGTTATGAGGGGACCGTTAGTCCCCCCATAGATAAAAGGATGAAATTAAATAAAAATGCGTGAAAAAAAGAGGACTTCCAAATGAATGGAAGTCCTCTAAGCTTTAAAATAAAAGAGATCTTCATTACAAAGTGACTCAAAATATATTGATGACGAAACGTGTCCGAAAATTACGGACGTGTTTTATGGATTTTTTAAGACTGGAAATCCTACATTATTTATAAATCTTCTTAACATCATAGGTATTTTATCTTCATCATACCGTATTTCATTTATTCTAGGCAAAAATATTAATTCAGTTAAAGATGTAATATCGTTTTCTCTACAATATATTTTTCTTAAATTAGTTAATTTTTTATACCTTTAAGAGATGTAATATCGTTTTCACTACAAGATAGTATTTCTAAATTAGTTAAGTTTTCTATACCTTCAAGTGAAGTTAATCTATTATCTACACAATATAATTCTTTTAAATTAGTTAAATTTTTTATTCCTTCAAGAGATGTAATATCGTTTTCACTACAAGATAGTATTTCTAAATTTATTAAATTTTTTATTTCTTCAAGTGAAGTTAATCTATTATCATTACAATTTAATTATTTTAAATTAGTTTCTATTCCTTCAAGAGATTTTAATATATTTCCCTCACAATCTAATACTTTTAAATTAGTTAAGTTTTCTATACCTTTAAGTGAAGTTAATTTATTTTTATTACAATTTAATGTTTCTATATTTATTAAATTTTTTATTCCTTCAAGAGATGTTATTTTATTACCTCTACATTTTAATACTTTTAAATTAGTTAAATTTTCTATACCTTCTAGAGATTTTAATCTATTATTTTTACAATCTAATGTTTCTAAATTTATTAAATTTTTTATTTCATCAAGAGATTTTAATTTATATCCCTCACAATATAATTCTTTTAAATTAGTTAAATTTTCTATACCTTCTAGAGATGTATTAAAATATAATATAAAAATAGATTTCACTTCAGTAGGATTCTCTATATTTAAGAAAGACATAGCTTTTTTTTTCCATACCATTATTATATACAACATCCATTTATATAGAAACATTTTTATTAAATATTTATTTATCCTCTTTGTTAGTTAATTGTCTCAAAAGATAAACACTCTCTCTCAAGACTGATTTAACTTCATATATCTCTTCAAAAATTTTCTCTTGGTAAGGTTCTATTTCATTATGACCAAACTTTTTATTTAATTCACTCATCTGTATTGCTTGTATTTTTTTCCAATAAACATTAAAAAAGTGATCAGGTAATAGTTCAAATTTATATTTAATCAAATAACAAAAATCTAATTTATGCATAAATTCTTCTATAAAATTTTCACTAAATGTTTGATATCTAGTTATATACAACCAATTTAAATCATCTTTTAATTCTCTCATTGTATCTTCTGTAAGATTTTGAAATATTGATACTTTATATAAATCTAAATTATCAGAAAATTTTATAATAAATTCGTTACTTAAAGTTTGATATTGAGATATGTTTACCCAATCTACTTTATCTTTACATTTTTTCTATAAAATCTTCTGATAATTTTTGATATCTAGAAATTTTAGGCCAATCATCAGGTTGAGCAAATTCTTCAATAAAAGATTCAGACAGTGTTGAATATTGTAAAACTAAATCCCAATTTACATGACTAATAAGATTTCTAATTACATCTTCAGATAAATTTTTTCTGGAAAATTCATTCCAATCAATATCCATTTATTAGAAAGAAATTTTTTCAATATGCATATAAGGTTTTAAAGCGTTACCATCAGATTTTATCCATAATGTAATGATATCATCACGTTTACCTTAAGCAAAACATGTTACTGTATTTGTATTAGCATTTAAAATTTCCTTACCATTGATTTCTAGAGATATCAGTGAACTTTTATCATATATATATATATTTTCTACATATATAGCTATATATATAGATATTTTCATATACATATCTGTAGTTAATAGCATCTCTGGGGTCAGTAATTTAGAACTCATCATATTGAAATTTACTTTTGTAAATTTTTCATCTATAAAAATAAGATCATCTACAGTAATCCAGATATCTCTATTATCTAAATATATTTTATTGACAACATCGTTATCATTTTCAGGTTCAGAAACATTTGTAATTATTTTATTTTTTGCATCAAATTTATCATTCTGTAATATTAACGAATTTTTTTCAAAATATCTTTTATTCACAACATTTTTTTCATCTTTAGGATCTGCAACATTTCCTATTCTTTTTCCTTTTGCATCAAAAGCTTTTCCTTCTGAAGAATGTAAAGTTGTTTCATCTAATTCTTTTATTCTCTTGCCTGTTTCTACAGTAAAGGATAAAAAACTCTCATTATATTTAGTTTCTATATGATCTCTCAATTCATGATGATTATTCTCTATTTTATTCAAAACAAAACTTTTAGTGGTTAAATCTAAATCATCTATAGGATTTTCACAATTTTTTAAAATTCTATTTTCCATATCATAATTTCCATCATTCATTAATTTAAAACCTATACCTGGAGATCCAATAGGTCCTTCTTTCATTCGATCATCATAAGGTGGATAATAAGCACTCATTTATTTAATTTTAAGATTTTAAACTCTTAACCATTGTTATAGTTTTATTTTTTAAATTTATAAAACATCTCTTTCTTTCTTTAAAAATAAAATAAAACTTATATTTCTTTTGACTATTCGTTATCCAATTAAATTCAATATCTAAATTATTTAAATCGGTATGGTTTTCATGATTTGATGAGTCAAAAGGAAAAATAGGATACAGTTTACCAAAATTCTCCTTATTTATCAAAGGTCCTGTTTCTGTATTATTATCATAAAATCCTTCATGTAAAAGAGCTTCATACACTCTATTATAATCTTTATTGGTAAAATTTGTTTTATAACGCATAAGAGGAACTTGTTTATTATTAATCATCAACCAGCATTCTGTCATATCTATATGATCAAATATCATATTATTTTTTTCATAATTATTATCTCTTTCAACATATTGAGGAATAACATAGACACTTAAAACTTCATCTGACGCTGTTGTTGCTGTCACAGATCCGCTGTTGCTTCTATAAGGGCCTACCATCTTAAATCTATGTCGATCCCAATTTACCTCTATATCTTTATCAGATAGATATGATTCCAGAAACAAACTTTCTGCAGAATTTTTTAATTCTATATAAGGTAAATGTAAGGTTAAACCTTCAACTAATACCTTATAATTTTCGTTTCTTATATTAGTATATATCATATTTTTATTTTCATTTCTTTGAATTTCTATTTTCACTTCAAAACCTGAAATTATCTTTTCATATTCTCTAAAGAAATCGATTATATCTTTTAAAGGTGTCCATATTTTAATGACACTGCTATCTTTCGTTAGTTCCCATCTCTTTACGAATCCTTCATTATAATCTTTATTAATTTTCAAATTATTCAGTTATTTTAGTAGTATCTTCTAAAGTACCATCATATTTGAACTCATTACGGTCAGATGAATCAGATGTATCTAGATAAAAAAATTCATTTTGAGCTTGTGATGTTACATAATCAGGAGTATAATGAATTAATCTTAAAACATGATTCATGATTGAAAAATTTGACTGTGTATTTGATTCAATTTCAGTATCTCCTATATGTACTTTTAAAGTTTTGATAAAACCTCCACCATTTACCAGACTCACATTTTCGTTTCCAATGGATGATTTATCATTTTTTGTAATTTTTAATTTTAGTTCAAGATATCCTCTAGAATATAAAATTTTTGCTTTAGTATCATTAATATGAAAAACATAGGTGGCATTCTCATCTGAACTATGTTCTTTTGGATGAATTTCTCTTAATTCATAACTTTTAATGTGATCATTATAATAATAACGAGTATCACTTAAATCATAAATCATTTATTTAGGAAGAATTTTTAAACCACCTCCTTTCTTTTTCATAGAAAATATTACATTTAATATATTCTTAGGTTTCAATAAAACCTTTAAAAATCCTTTTATTTTTTTACTTTTTCTCATTTATTTAAGAAGAAATAAAATTAAATTCTACAGCTCCTTTATTTAAATCTATTAATTCACCTTTTTGATTAGTAATCCTCATTTTTATTCTTTCAACAGGATCTACTTTAACAGGAAAAAATATCCAATTATTAAATTCTTTTGAAATTATACTACCTGGAGGGTTTTTATTAGTGAAAGAATATATAACTTCTGAATTATATTGATTTATTAAAGATCCTTTAACAACATCACAGTGAATATAAATATTATCATTTCCATTAGATATATCTGCAATATGTTCACCTTCAACCTCTGTTTCTTCATCATAACTTCCATATGTAGGATTTAAAAAGCCTATAATTTTATGAAAGTTACTTTTTGTAAAATCTATTATCCAACCATTTTTCAGTTTAATAGATATTCTTTGTCTTGCTTCAATAATACCAAATTTGACAGGTGGATCATCACCGAATATTTTCATCATATACTCATTTAATCCTCTTATAGTATAATTACCATTTGAGATAGTAATTGTTATATCTGTGTCTAATGTATACAATCTAAATATGTTATTTCCATAATTCTTACTTATATTAAACCATGAAACTTCCATAGAAAACGACTGTAAAGCTAATTTTTTTATTTTAAGAGGTGTAATAAAATTTACAGTAAATTCTTCTGATTTCTCATGACCTTCAGATTTTAATTTTATCATTTATACATAACAAAATTTTCATTATAGTCACTAGGTTTTTGTGTAGGAAATGATTTGAGAACATTTTTAGGTGATATACCTTTATTCCTTTCTCTTATATATTTCATACAAAATATACCACATTTCACAGATGAAGGTTTCTGTAAAAAACTATCATTATAACCTATTTTTTTATTGGATGTAACAAGAAATGATTTAATATTTTTAGGAATATAGTCCTTCTTCATATTGTCATATTCACCAAACGGATCAAAATATTCCACATATTTATATTTAGGATCATTATAATAACAAACCCAATGAGTTCCGGGACCTGTTGATACATCTAAATTAATGATTCCATTTTCAAATTTTCCTATAGTTTTAGGTAATAAATCGGAGGTAAACACACCTCTAAATCCTTTTTCATTTTTCATATTTTCTATAATCATTTTGTCGCTAATTCCCACTGTTGATATATTCCCTTTCCAAGTTTTTTTTTTTTTTCCAGATCCCTTTTTTTGTACAGCTGAACTAGCTAATCCTGATAAAGCACCTGTTGCTAATGCTGGAACTGCTAATTTAGCAGCGGTTATTAATGAGGGTATAAGTGCCGCTAGAAATGGTAAAAATCCTCCATTTTTATCTAATTGAGTTTTACTGATTGTAATTATTTTTTTATTATTAATATGATTAATTTGAGTTTTAGTTAAATACATCTCATGATTAGGAGTTTTAGATTTATCTATTTGTAATGTTACTTCTACTTTATTTTTAAAAGCTGATTTAAGTTTATTTTTCTGACCATCACTCAAATAAACTTTATATTTTATCATTTATTAACAGAGAAATTGTTTATGATATCGTTGTACATCATTATAAGTAATTTCTTTATTTTTTAATAACATATCTAACAATAAAGTTACTTGATTATACAATTTCTTTGATTTACTTCCGTTACATATTTTTTCTGTTAAATTTGATAATACATTCAATCCTTTACCTACCTTCATTTCTTTACTACTTCGAATCATATTTAATCTATGCATATAATTTTGCAACATATTTTCTTTATTTTTAATTTCTTTTATATCATTCTTTTTCTGGTTTAATTCCTCCTCTGAAATATTTTTAGCTCTAGAAATTATACTTTTTAAGTTGCCTCTTTTCTTAGATAATCCTTCTTTTAATTGTTTAGCTCTTCCATACATCTCCTCTAATTTTTCTTGATCATTTAAAAATACTGACGGTCTGTATAATTTTTCCTCTTTTAAATATTTTAAATTTAAATTTTGATCGATATCATAAGTATAAGATACTAATTCTTTCACAGCTTCAATAGGCTCTTCTATAGATGGAAATGTAATATTTTCTACAACATTTTGAATACTATTCACAATATCTTTATTTGATTTTTCATATTTTTCAATTTCTTGAGTGACTGGTTTATGAAATTCTTCTAAGGTTTTTTGAATACCTATTTTTTCTTTTAGTTGATCTTCATTATTCTTTCTTATTTCTTTTTCTATTTTTACTATTTTAATTGAATCTTTTATTTGTTTTAAAAACTTATGTTTCCGTTCTTTTTCTAAGTTCATTTATATAATATTAATTTTTTACTGCAGCAAATTTTATTTTTACTGCTAGTAAATTATGATAAAAATTAAAGATTACACAGAACCAGAAGAATTACCTGATCCTAAACAACATCCTTTGTTACCTAAACATCCATTTAGATTGCTTATAACAGGACCTTCAGGTTCAGGTAAAAAAAATTTACTGTTAAATTTGATATATGATTTTTTAAATTTTGATGCACTATATATATGTGCAAAAGATTTATACGAACCTAAATATTCTAAATTGCAAGAAAAATATACAATGTTTGATGATATAGAAAGAGAAGATATTTTGAAATGTAAGAATATAAAGAATAAGAAAACATTATTAGAATTATATGATAAATACAAAAAAACAGAAGTATTCTTTTCTTCAGATGATTTTATTACTGTAGATGATTTAAATCCTACATTAAAGAATTTAGTTATTTTCGATGATTGTGTGACTGAGAAAGATCAAAAAACCATTCAGGAATTATTTATCAGAGGTAGAAAGAAAAACGCATCTATAATTTATTTATCTCAGTCATATTTTTTAACACCTATCAATATAAGAAAGAACTGTAATTACTTTATATTTTTCAATCTACAACCAAAAGAAATTCAACAGATTATAAGAGAGATAGATGGTAAATTAAGTACTGAAGAATTCAAACAAATATATAATAAAAGTGTTCAAGAAAAATATGATTTTTTTATGTTAGATTTAGTTAATCCAAAAATAAGATACAGGAAAAAATTTAATCCTTTATAAATGGATGTATATTTAGAAAAAATATTATATGTTTACAGAAAGAGTAGAAATATGTATCAAAAGATAAGTATTTCATTATCATTAAGTAAGGTTATTCTAAGTGGAACGGGTTTATCAGCAATAGCCTTTCTACCGCTTGTATTTTTAAGTCTATCAGTTGGTATAGTAGAAGCCATAGATCTTGCATTAAAATTAGCAGAAAGGAAAGAAGAATATAGACATTGTTATAATTTTTATAAAGAACTCATTAATTCATTTAAAGCTAAGGATATGACAGAAGAAGAAATTTATATGCGTGAAAAGGATTTCATAAAAAGTTTAAAATTTAATCCAGTTGAAAAATACGTAAAACAAATGCAATTGAATGGATATAAATTTCTAAATAAATAAATGGTTTGTAAAAAGAAAGGTGGTGATATTGTTGGATGGATACAAGATAAAGTAAATCCTCCAGAATTACATTTACCAGGATATCAATATTGTGGTCCATTTACAAAATTAGAAAAAAGATTAAAAAGAGGTGATCCTGGAATAAATAGAGTTGATAAAGCATGTAAAAAGCATGATATTGAATATAATAAAACAAAAGATACAAAACAGAGACATGTTGCTGATCAAGAATTAATAGACGATTTAAATGCTATACAAGATCCAACATTTCGAGAAAGATTAGATAGAGGAATTATTAAACCTATTATTAAAGCTAAAAAAACTTTTGGATTAGGTATTTCTATATATTGTGTCAAGTGTAAAGATAAAACCCCAACTAAAAATTATTATAAAACTACTTCTAAAAATAATAAACCTGTTGGTAAAGGTATCTGTACTATTTGTGGAAGTAAAAAGAATACCTTTTTAGGGGTTTAAAAGAGACATATTATAATCCAGAAACAGGTTATTGTGGAATTAATGAATTGAAAAGAAAAACAGGGTTACCTAATGTTGAAGAATTTTTACATGAACAAGATGTATATACTAGATATAAACCTGTCATTCGTAAATTTAAAAGAAAAAGGGTTTATGTTCCAAACAGTAATAATCAATTTGACGCTGATTTGTTATTTATAAAAAATTATAGCAAATATAATGATGGAACTAATTATTTGTTAACGGTTATAGATGCTTTTAATAAATATGCTTGGGTTTTTCCTATAAAAAGAAAAACATCTGAAGAAGTTGTACAAGGTTTTAAACAAGTTTTTAAAGAAAGAATACCAAAATTCATTTTGACAGATGAAGGTACTGAATTTACAGGAAAACAGACACAAAAATTATTTAAAGATAATAATATACATTGGTTTACAACTAAAAATAAAGAAATAAAATCTGCAATAGCTGAGAGATTTAATAGAAATATAAGAGAAAAAATTATAAAATATATGCATGCTAACAATACTAAAAGATATATTGATGTATTACCCAAATTACTTAAAAATTATAACAATTCATATCATGGATCTATAAAAATGACACCTGTTGAAGCCAGTAAGGATGATAACGAATCTCAAGTTTATAAAAATTTATATAAAGAAAAAATAATTAGAAAACCTAAATTTAAGATAGGAGATAGTGTTAGAATATCTACAATTAAGAAAACATTCAGGAAAGTAGATGATTCTACATTCACTGAAGAGATTTTTATAGTTTCTGAAGTATTGAAAACAGATCCAATTACTTATCGATTAAAAGATTTAAACAGTAAAGAAATTGAAGGAACTTTTTATGAAAATGAAATGGTAAAATATAATAAAAAAGATGATGTATATAAAATTGAAAAAATCATAAAAAAGAAAGGAAATAAGTATTATGTAAAATGGCTAGGATATCCCGATGAATTTAATAGTTGGACATCTGTGATAATATAACTTTTAATATCTAGATGTTAAGAATATAAAATTTAAGCTTCCTCTAATTCATTTTCATATTTATCATTAATCATACCTGAATATTTAAAAATATACCTTCCTTTATTGATTTCATATATAGATTCATCAGATAGCATACCGTGTTTATTTGCTAAATAATAATTTTTTTCAATATCATCAACATATAATTTTACGATTACTGTATCTCCATATTTGGTTTTTATTTTTTTCAATGATATTAGATTATATTCCCCAGGATATAAATCATTTAATTTAAACGTCTTGGGATAACCTCTCAGTCTATTGAACTCTTCCATTTATTAGTAAACATTTTTTTATAAATATAGGGGAGGATAGTCATCCCCCCCTGAATTATAGAGATAAAATTGTTATTACTCTAATATATTAAAAAAATCATATATTGATTAAACACCTTTATATTTTATTGATTCAACTAAGGTACAATATTTAGTTATCCTAGGATATAAATCATTTAACATTTTTTTTATAAATTCATGTCCAATAGAATAAATTCTTTGAAATAACATATAAAACTCCTAATCCTTTCAATTTAATATCTTCGTTTTCTTCTTTTTCTATTAATTCAGTCAACCTATGAAAACTTTCTGATAATAGTTTTTTATCATATTTTATATCATACAATACATTACAAAGATAAGTCATATAGTAAATTTCTTCAGAATTTGTAAAATTTAAAGCTCGAATATCACCTAAGCACTCATCCATTTATTAGTAAACATTTTTTTAATAACCAAATGGTACAGTATCAAAATTATCTAAAATTCTTCTTTTATCATATCCAAACATGTATCTTTTATTCGTTTTATGCACTTTAATATTTTTATCTTTTTGTATTTGAAACTGATTTATTTCTACATCTATATATTCAGTTTCACCTGTTATTGTTTTCATTCTTTCATCGAAACTAATTTTAGTTTCACTCTCGTAACTCATCTTAAATCCTTTTCCTTTTCCTTTTACAGATCCATCATTAAGTATATATCCATAATCTTTACTAGCTCCAGAAATCCAGGTTGTCATATATTTATCTTCACCTAATTCATCTGTCCATTCTCCTAACATACAACCTGTTTTTACTTTATTAGTACCATCATCAATATAAACGATACTATCTGTATCATAATACATTACTTTATCTCCTAATTTATCAAGCATTTTATATAATCTTATTCTAGCAGAACTAGTTGTAAAAGCTGCTATATAAATATTCGTATTAAAATTATTCTGGGTATACTCATCTCTCATCTTATAATCCATTTGTACACAATCATCATTTAAAAATATCATATTCAAATCTTTAATTTCATCATTCAATATAATTCTATAAAAATCTTCCAAATCTATTACATATTCAGTTTGTTTCATATTATTTCTTTGTCCAAACTTACCCCATAAAGAGTTTAAACAGATTTTAGCTATAAATCTCATACCAGGATTTTCTTTTATTTCACCTAATTCAATATCTAATTTTTCTTTAACAATCTTTTTATAATTATTAATGTCTTTTGGTAATTTATCATCTGTTTCTAATTTAATTTTTAAAAACATTTTGACATACTCTTTGAATAGTTTATCTGTTTTCTTTTCAAAATGCCAAACTTCATATATATTTAAAATTTTATATCCTTTTTCTATAGCTAAATTGATTTCATCCGTAGTCCAAGTACCTATAAAACTTCTTTCATCATCTGTATGATTACATAATTTATTTCTTATTTCATAACACTTTTTACATTTTTTCTTTTCACAACATTTAAATGTTTTTGAACATGATTTACATAAACTAAATATCAATTTTTCTTCTTTATATGGTAATACAGGATGATATAATTTTCTAGGAGCAAGTACTTTACACTGTATCATTCCATACCAATTCTCATCATATTTTTCCGGATTATAGATCTTTTTAGGATGTCCAATTGGATAATAATCAAAATAATTTACAGTCGGATAGAGTGAACATACATCAATATATCGACCTTTCTCTTTATTTTTCATTTCATATTTTAATTTGGTTGGTTCACATCTACCACCATAGAAGGCATCTCTAGGATTTAATGGTTCTATAAAATCTCTTTTCCATTCTTTTTTCATATATTTTTTAATTTCTTTATCTTTATCAAAATCACATTCCCATATTTCAATTAACTCATATCCTGCGTCTTTTATCTTATTATTTATCTTTTTTGTTTTTTCATTTAAATCACCCATACATATTTGATTTTGTTTATTTAAAGTAGATTTTCTGTAACAACTATTACATCCATGCCAATGACAACCTTGAAATTGATATACTGTATTATCGTAAAAACCATCTACTTTATAAGTTTTATTGTCTATTTTTATTTTTTTCTCTCTTCCATTTAAAGCATGCTGTATATTTATTTTATGTTTTTGAGATAAATAATCTAACCAAGCAATAGATTTTTTACTGTATTGATCTTGTTTGATGATCTCTTCATCTATAGCTATTGTATTCCGTTTTAAGAATTTATCTCTATATATAGCCATACAAACACCCGCTAATGTAACATATTTAAAAGGATCAATATTAGCTATTTCTAAAAATAATCTTCTCAATTCCAAACATCCTTTTCTTAAAATATCTACATCAGACCTACAGTATTTTATAATTTCTTTTCGAAAATTAAAGATTTCATTTTTTACAGATATGTACCATTTATTAAACAATTCTCTATCTTCTAAAGTCATAGTATTATAACCATAATAATATTTATCTGGATATTTTCCAACATAATTTTGATTTTTAATAGTGTTAAACAAATGAGGAAAATATCCTTTTGCTAATTCTGTTAATCCAAGCGTTTTAGGGAATTTTCTTAATGGAATCAATGTAAAATTTATAGAATCTATAAATCTTATATTATATTCGTTTGCATGCATATAAATGAGTTTATTTCCTTGATAGATTGTAAAAACTTTAATTTTATTTTTAAAGCAATATTTAGATATAAATTGAAAGTCAAATCCTTTTCCATAATGAGCTAATAAGGTATAACCTGCATGTTTCTTATCAAATAACCACTTACAATAATCGTTTTCATTCTTAAATATGTTTTCTTCTCCATAAAATTCTTGATTTATAATTAAATTAACTTCATGGTTTCCTGTTTCTTGATTCGTTTCAACATCAAAAAACATATATTTTTGTGTAAATCCTGAATATTTACATACATTACATTTTCTATCGTTACTACATTTGTTTTTACACATACTACCATCAGGAAATCTTTGACATATATTACACCTTTCTTGAGTAGAACAAATATTTATACATGGACTACCCTTAGCTTTTTTTGTTTTCATATAACATCTATGATTTTTTGAGACCAATTGTCTACAATTTTTACACTCTCTCTCTCCACATTTATGATCTTCAGGTGTTCTTTTATTTCTGTTAATATTTCTCTTACATTTTAAACATTTCCATAGTCTTTTACAAACAGACAATTTATGATTTTCAAAACAGTTTTCACCTTTAAAACTTCGAAAACATTCATTACACTGGATATCATCTCCTTCACAATTATTATCTTTTATAAAACATCTATCACATTTTAATAAACATTTATGCTGATCGCTTCTTTTATAACTCACCTTACAGTAATCACAATAATTGTTTTTTCCTAAAAATCCTGTAACAGATGTAATCACATCAAAGTGATTTCTATTTTTTAAAATATAGATACAAGTAGTTTTATAACTACCATTGTATATTCTTGCATTAAAATTTTCTCTACAAAATATAGTAATTTGAATATTTAAGAATTTTTCAAATATTTTAACATGCTCTAAATTACATATATCTAATGGTATTTCACACATTTCATGTAATTTTTCAGCTAACTTTTTTTTGTAATATTCTACCTTTTTTAATATATAGAATATCATTTTTAGTTAATGTTTCATGATTTAATTTTTTACATAAAAGTTCAGGATTTTGAATAGATAGAGCAACTACAATAGATCTAGCCAAACATATATTATCGTTATTTTTAATTTGACAAATACTCTTTTTGTTTATGATATCATCATCTTTGAGCATTTTTAGATGTTTTCCACCGTTTGGTAATTCTATGACATGAAAATTGAATGTACATTCTTTAATATCTAATTCTTTGTATTCAATTTTATGTGTTAAAACATCTAAATAGGTATCATAAGCCTCTCTAGTTGGCATCATTTTAGGATGAAAAGGTTGACTTAATATAGGATTGTGTACTATAATATCTACTTTTCCTTCTATTTTTCCAATAGCTTTTCTGAATAAATCCTTTAAGATGTTATAATATTGTTCAGGTCTAAGTTCATTGATTTCTACAATTTTATAAATATATCTGTATGTGTTATATTTTTTATTATATTTTTGACTAATTTGAACAATTTCATAATCAGATTTAAATAAATCTTCAAGATTAACTTCTTCTACTATCTTTTCTTTCTTTTTTACCAATACACCATCTTTATATTTCAAACCAAAATAATTAAATATATTATTAAGTTTACGTCTATTTTTAGGTTCATTAATAAATTGTTTCAATTGTTCTGTAAGATCAGGAGTAAATATTTTTTTAAGATTCACTTCTGTTTTAATCTTCTTTTCTACTTTTGGTTTAAATTCCTTATTATCAAATTTCAAATTAAATGAATCAAAAATTTTTTTAATTTTATTACGTTTTTTAGGTTTTTTAATAAATATTTTCTTCTTTTTTTCTAAGTATTTTGATATATCTAAATTTAATAAATCTACTAAAACAGGTTTATATTCACCTGTTTCTTTTATATATTTAATTAATAATCTAATTAAATCATCCTTCTCACACCATTTTGGTTGTTTAATATTCAATTGTTTTACTACTTTTCTGAGTTCACCAATAGTCTTTGACTTCAAACCAAATATATCCTTAACTGTAAATAATTTTTTAAGATTCACTTCTGTTTTAATCTTCTTTTCTACTTTTGGTTTAAATTCATTATTATCAAATTTCAAATTAAAAGAATCAAAAATTTTTTTAATTTTATTACGTTTTTGAGGTTTTCTAATAAATATTTTCTTCTTTTTTTCCAAGTATTTTGATATATCTAAATTTAATAAATCTACTAAAACATATTTATATTCTCCAGTTTCTTTTATATATTTAGTTAATAATTTAACTAAATCAACCTTCTTACAACCTTTAGGTTGTTTAATATTCAATTGTTTTACTACTTTTCTAAGCTCACCAATAGTCTTTAAGTTGAGCTCCATTTATTAGGAAACATTTTTAACAATACTTTGTCCAAGATGCTTACTGTGATAAATACTTTTTAAATGCCGCTTTTTGTGTGTATATGTATATTGCATACCACATTCACATTTAAATTTTTTATATTTGATTATGGAATCACAACATTTGCAATGACTTTGGAAATAAATTTTTTCATTTCTATGATATATGTAAAACTCATTTACCGATTTCATAGTCAAACAGTGTATGCACTTTTTTGTAAGCTCCATTTATTAGGAAACATTTTTATAAAAGGATTGTAAAAAATCATTCCATATTTTTTCATATTTCTTTTTAACTTTTTGAACCTTTATATTATTTTCAATATTAAAAATATCACAAATCTTTTTCATAAAATAGTAATAGTTAATCGATTTCTCATAATACATAAAATCTAAAAATTTTAAAAACATATCCTCAATTTCTTGAGATATATTATATTCCCTTCTTAATCGATTAAAATAACAAACTCTACTAATATATCTTTGTTTTAAACTTTCGTAATCAATAACATAAAAATGTTCTTCTTCTTCTGAATCATAGATTAATTTCATCTTATTCATTTATACAGATGTCCAACTATTAAATTCATCTCCTAACCATTTTAGATATAATAGATCATTACTTATTCGTTACGTTCTTTTACATTTATTAAATCTGAATCAAAGAATCAACCCTAATCTCGGGATATGGTAATTGATTTATTAAGCGTGGTCAAATTATTATTTTTCCGGACGCGTTGGAAAAAATTCCCACACGGCAGGAAATGCTTTTAGATAAACCTCATTAAGAGCACACAGTCGTTCGATAGTATAAACGGATGAGGAAGTTTAATCACTTTTTTTATTCTTTATCTAAGACGGATATTGTGTTTAGCGCAAACCTTGATAGGACAAATTATATTTGATATTTCCTTTCACGCATTTAATTTCATCCCTATGGGGCCTCATAAATATCAAGGTAGCTCCAAAATAAGGCTCCCTTGATCATTTATTTGGTCTAAATGTGTATAGACCTTAATTTATAAGGATTTTTTGACGCCATTTAAAATGGCATTATATTTTTTTAATATATATTTTTTTTTAGAGGATTTATTTAATTTCATCCTTTTCACATTAATTTACCTATCCTATAATAGGATCATTTATCTAAAAAAAGTTAAAATTCAGTATCAATAATATTCATATAATTCATTTTTAAGTTAAAAAACATGAAATTTTAGAGTCTTAAAACTCTTTTGATTTTTGATTTTTTAAAAAATAGGTATTTTTTAATGATTTTATACATGTTTGGTATCAGAGGTTGTCTTAAATCTTTGAAATATGATAGGAATATGTAGTATATGGGGCCGAATCTGGGTGTCCCAGAGTCGGCCCCATATACTACTAACAATATTACAACAATGATTTATGGAAGTGAACGAGGATTATTCGCAGGCCAATTCGAAAAAAATGTATGATCTATATTTAAAGATCCACCAAATTTTTGTAGAATAAAATGTTCAACAAATGTAAGCTGTGTACCAAATTTTAAATCTCTAAGACGTAGGAAAGTGCATGAAAAATGCCATCAAATAAGTAGATCATGAAGAGTTATATAAAATTAAAAAAAAAATTGAAAAATTGTTATCCACCAAATTCATTTTTAACACTTTACAACAAAGTTGAAAAGTGTTTATGACTTTGTTCATTCTGTCTGTCTGTCTGTCCGTTAGCACGATAACTGCCGTAAAAATGACTTAATCAAAATGAAATTTTAGTATGTTGTTCAGACGGTCTGTAGAACCTATGGGAATATAAATGAATAATATTACCCAATTAGTTTTGGATTGAACCCGGGTCGAAAAAATGAAATACATTGAGCCCTATGGGACCTAATTTTTCAAACATTTTTTAAGCGGATTTAAAATTCACAAATTGCTTCGAAAATTTTAGGTAATATTCAAATTGTTCCATAAAATATCTAAAAAAAAATCAGCGAAATATATTCAGTAGTTTTTAAAATAAAAATTAAAATAATAATTACACCTCTTATATGAAACGATCACGTGACCATGATATGAAACGATCACATGACCCACTTCAAAATGATATATGGCATCCATCTTGTTTCAAAATCGTGATTTTTTTAAGTTCTTTTTAATTCATATTGAGTGTTGTATCCGTCCTAAAACTACTTTATTTTTGTTTAAATTCCGTGCATCTATATACTGAAACAACGCAATGACAATATATTTGAGTTTAAATGCTCATCTAAATTTGATTATTTCTACAACTAAGCCAATTTTTCACCTATGTAAAATGTAAACAGCAAAATATATAGAATGAGTTGTATTAGAATTCTTGTATTTTTTTAACACAAAATAATTTAGTCCATGGAGTCTGCATGGCTGATATGAATGAAATATTAATTGATTGCATAAAGAGAAGGACGATTTTTTTCGATGATGTTTCAAGCATAGAGTTTAATTTTTTGTAGCTTCATGGTCTTAAACAAAATGTTAAAATAAAATAAATTATTATAGTATTGTGATGAATGAAATGAATGGGAGAAAGTTATGAATGAAATCCTGTTTTTATAGAGAGATCCAGGCGTGTTATTTTTTCTATGACGTCATTTGAATTAATTTCAGTTGTTTTCGATGAAGTTTTCAAATATAATAAATTATCGTAGTATTATAATAATTCTAAAACTATTACCGATGAATGCATAACATTTTAGAGATGTTTAAACCAGGCAATTTATATTTCAATACCGTCATTTGAATGAAGTTCATTTTTTTCGATGAAGGTTCAAGTTTTCAAATATAATAAATTAATGCAGTATTGTGATAAGTTTCAAAATATTACCGAGGAATTTATTGCATTTTAGACTTGTTTAAATAAAATTGCATTGAAGTTGGAAAGTGTTTCATAATCAATGCTTTAAGCTTGATTGATCTTTTTTGTTAAATGTTAAGTCTCCTCATAAACAAAATCATTTAACTCTGGAAATATATTTATTATATAATATATCACTGTTTTATTTCTGGAGGATATCTCAAAAGTCAGAATTTAATTGAATTTGTTTTTCCCCCATATTAAATAATTTTTAATTAAAAAACTACTTAACATATTTTACTGAATTTTTTTTATATATATTTTATGGAATAATGTGAATATTTTCTAAAAATTTCGAAGCAATTTGTGAATTTTAAATTTGCTTAAAAAATATTTGAAAAATTAGGTCCCATAGTGTTCAATGTATTTCATTTTTTCAACCCGGGTTCAATAAAAAACTAATTGGGTGATATTATTTATTTATATTCCCATAGGTCAGACAGACCGTCTGAAAAACATACTAAAATTTCATTTTGATAAAGTCATTTTTACGGCAGTTATCGTGCTAACGTACAGACAGACAGACAGACAGAATGAACAAAGTCATAAACACTTTTCAACTATGTTGTAAAGTGTTAAAAATATTAACTATTATAACATATGCTCAATTTTCATATGTAATATTATGCAAAAAATTTGATAATATCAATTTCATTCATATTGTTAATTTCATTTACGAGAGAAGATACTTTTGTAATAGTTTTGCATTTTTACAACCAATAATTCGCCAACGATCATTATATATAAGAAAAGCTCTTCTATATGTCTGTGTATAACGCTTGACAATAAATTTGGCGAACGTCTCGACTTATTTAGCAAAATACTGGCAACTGTGCGACATGTGATCTTAATAGACGAAAATATATAATTGCAAAATTTTACGCAAAAAGGACACTAAATCAACGGTAATGACGCCAAATTGGTGAATTATTTATTCAAATATTGCTTTCAATATTGATGCTATCAATATCAATATTTGTCAAATTGGCAAAACATAATTTAATTGAATGTATTAAAATAATTTTATGTGTTGTCATCCGGAAAAGACCCAAATGTACAATTAATTTTTGAAAACATTATGACTAGGAACTTATATACTTCTGTTTGTAAAAATGAAGGAATCCACACAATGAACAAGTCATCGGAATTGAGTGAAATTATTCCACTACGACCTGTATTGATATAAACGATTAAATTTACAAAGCAAAAACAATATTGCATGTCGAAAACCATTATTTGGTGAAGTCACCATGAGCTGCATAAGTGTTTCTATACGACGTAGCATCGAATCAAATATATTTTACATTTGTATCGGAGGAAGAGCCTTTGCTTCTATCCGAACCCAAAGTTCAGCTGTATTAGCTACGGAACAAAGTTCAGCTGCATACGCTGTATTAGCCAGAGCGAGAAGTCGACCGACGAAATCCCTGATACTTTCAATAGGCAACATATCCTGTGAATAAGCAGATCAAGGTAGAAGCTGTATATGTTGTGCTGATAAGAAGTCTTGAACATTCCTAGCAACATGTGGAAGGGCATTGTCCTGTTGAAATACAGCTCCAGTAATGTCCTCAAAATGTGGCGTTCACCGCTATAGAATATAATATGAATTCGTCCATCAGTGTACCTCAAATTAAAGCGGCATTCATTGGAAAAACGACTTGTTGTCAATCTGCTCTCCAAGTGTCTATATTTATGAGCCCATTTTAGCGGCAGTCGTCTATGGTTTTGAGTCAGGGGGATACTGTACAAAATTATTCTTGCACGCAGTAACGATATAACCAATAAATTGTTGTTGAGCAGATAATGACACATCTGTAGCAGTACTTCAGCGTTCTGCCAAGTCGAGATGAAGCTGTACGATTCATCACTGCCATGCGTATGCGGTGTCTATCATCTCGTGCTGACGTAACATTTCGTCGTTCACTGCTGGATTAGCGACTCGTCCGGTTCTATTGAGTTCACTGCTCCCACAATCGCATCAATGTCGTGGCATTGCGTTTCATACGAGCTGCTATTGCACGATAAGTAACCCCCTTCATGAAGGCCGATCATTCGCCCCCGTTCAAAAACCGTAAAGCTAGTCCTTTGTCGTTGTAGATACATTGTGATTTCTCATGAAATGTTTATCACTGCAGACAACAATATACTGTTTTCAACGCCCCGCTACAGCTCTTTGTTTTTACGGCTAAAACAGCAGTTCAGATGGCGCTGCTCTGCCCACGCATGCGCGGTGACTCTGAAAGTCTAATCATTTGCATAACAGACCCTAATTTGCATTCTCTGTAAGTTTGAGCTCAATCGCTTGATTCCTTCATGGTGTTGCAATTTTTACAAACACGAGTTTACACCATTTTTTCACTGTGAATGAAGTCAATTCATTGCATTATTCGTCTAAGGAAAGTCACGCTCTGCCCACATAAGATTTTCTTTTGTTTGAATTTTCATTTTTGGACTACGCCGGACATTTTTTTATAGTTTTTATGAAATAATTAATTATTTAAAATACTTAAATCAGAGGAAAATCCCTACTTTTAAACAATTCTTTGCATCTCTTTATAATACACGATAATTAATCTACTGAGCTGCGTATAACTCTTGAGAAAATAATCAAATGGATATGCGGGTATCATAAAATAAAAATTCCTAACAGTTTAGAAAACTCTAGTCAAATTATTAAATGCTCCAGAAATGAGTGGAAGCAGGTGTTTCATCAATCAAGGTAGCACCATTAATTTGCCATTTTCTACCAATATTCTTTAGAAAATACACTATAATTAAGTAGTGAGCTCAAATTATTAAAATGCACTTAAATTAAGCTGAAAGTTCATGAAATGCTAATTATTGCGCAGCTTGTCTATGAAAACATTGCATTCTACATGCCTTTTAAATTATAATATGCGAGATTAATGTACATAATGATATAACAGCGTTTAAATCACCTTCAGTAAGCTTTAAATGTGGATTATCCGTTAAAAAGTAAAACAGATATTTCATAATATTTCTTGTTTAATGCGTAGTATCTATAAGACCCATAAATCAGTTTTTACGCTTCTGACTATGAAATAAAAAATTTTGTGGATGGTGTAAATTTAAACTTGACGGATGTATATGTCTTAAGCTTCCCTGAACTGGAACTTGGTTAGATTTAGCTTGCAGGAACTTGGTTTGTATAAGCGTGCAAACTTTAGCCAAACGCACAATTTAACGTGAAAAACATGCTGGATTTTGCATCATTCTTTCACCGTGAAAAAAGTAAGTACATTACTCTATGTAGAAATTGTTATGTGATATCCATATCAATTTATTTTTTCATTCATAAAAATGCCAGCTACTTTCTAATCTTTAAATGATAAATAAATAAACATATGTATAATAAACGAATAAAGATATACAAACGCAGATAATTTCACATTTGAAAAATGATTGAATCAGCAATCCATAGAAATTACATGCATGTGATATTTGGGAAGATGAGTGCTTCCGCTATGAGAAAAGGAGAACATCCATGTTCCACGTTGCATACGGTTCTGACCAGAAGCATCTAGCGAGCTAGGTTGCCACATTCGCAATGCGCTAATGCGCTTATAAAAGCAACAATGATCATGAATATATATATATATGTCAAAAGCAACAATGAACACGAATATATATATATATATATATATATATATATATATATATATATATATATATATAATGAATAGTAGAGAGTATGATCAAAAGCATCACGATACAGAGTTTATAAATGAAGCTGTAAAACACGTTTACCCCATGGGTTTTGTAATTAAAATACTTTCAGAATTCACTGGGTTAACTGTAACTGAATGTAAGGGCAAATATTTAAACAGTTGAAACATTTTCATTGAATAGCGACGACTCGCGAGTATTGAGTATGGTTATTTGTGAAGTGGACTGCAAGTTGAAGTTTTATACATCGGACAGTTTTGGTAAGATTTTTGGAATTTGTTGAGACGGGTTATATCGGCACGTTCATTTGTAGGCACAATGAGTGAATTGAATAGTTTTTTCGTGTGTCATCCAAATTGTATTTTTGAATATTTGCTGTGGGTTTTTGCTGTTCGGTAATTGATGGTATTAAGGCCATTCCATGTATAAGTATCGGCTTCCGGGAGTGTCGCCATGGCATAAAGCATTGCTTAACCGGAGAGTGGGGGTCACAACTCTCCCCGGCCACTTGTGATACTTTTCGTTTTTCACATTCATCTTTTGCTTTTCTGTACTTAGGTATTCTTTTTGGAAAATATATATATATATATATATATATTTTTTTTTTACAAATATTTCATTGTTAGCTAATCTGTATTTATTCTTCTATGAAAAAAACATTAATCCAAGCTTGCATAATATGCACATGTTTAGATATTTAGATGATATTTTATGTGTATCCCCAAATAATAATATCCCTATAGTATTAAACTTTTATCCAAAAAATTTACAATTAAATGCAAGTAATAATGACACATATGTTGCAAACTTTTTAGATTTAAATTTAAATTTACAAGATTGTAATAAGGTTATAAACTTGTATGATAAAAGACAGGATTTTAAATTTAATACATCAAAAATACAACATTTTGACTCTTGTTTGCATATATCTGTATTTGGAAATATTATAATAAACCAGGCTATTAGAATCAATAAAATTTGTGATGGAAATTATAAATTAGCGCACTTTATGGAATTATTGAGTACAGCGACTAATAATGCATATCCCCCCAAGTTTGTTATTAAAATTATCAACTCTGTGTATCAAATTTCACTCGATAACATCCTAGAAAACATTCCCAATTATAGTGACTAACATACAGTAAAATATATATATATATATATATATATATATTATATATAATTATTTATTAATTATATAAATAAATAAAAATGAAAAATAATAAACTAAATCAAAAACATTCGAAAAATCAAAAAATCGGAAAATAAGATGCATTAACATTAATGTTTTGAATTTTGTTTTCGCAAAAAAATGTAACTTTTGTCAGTATTTAAACTTCGATTTGAGCGCCCTTATAATGGTGTATAGTGGCATTCTCGATATCCAGTTTTCCTATGAATTACTTGTTTAGTAGGAATTTTCATCTTTGATTCATATTCATATTCAGGTTTGCATTTTTGGGAAGTTGTATTCTGAATTGCTTGTCCAGTCTCCAGCTTAGACTCACTGGACGGGTTTGGGAGTATTTCCGTGAACGTTCGTACTGCCTCCCTGGTAGAATTTCGACTTGTTCATTCCGCTGCTTCTAGAAGCTGTTGAGGTTGATCGTGTATACACGTGGTGGAAGAAGAAGGGTTCATGCCGCATGGTAATGCAATTTTCTTAATGTATCCTTTTTTCATTTTTTGATGCCTGTAGTCTGAGTTTAAGCATTTATAGTAATGTACTATTGCTTAATCTGAAACAGGCATTTCTTTGGGTTAATTAGAATTAAATACTCAGACCTGAAGATGAATTTAATTCTGATTAATCATCGAATTTGGGACGGTGTTGTGCTTTTCTCTTATCGGCATTATGGCCGTGAATTTGTTTCTAAGGTGATGTTAATATTACTTGAATTGTATTTTCATTTTTTTATTTTTACATAATTCTTATTATTACATTTTTCAAATATATATATATATATATATATATAAACAGTTTATAAAGTTGAAAATTGAAAAAATAAGATTAAGCTAATTCACTTTCTTTGAGAAACACTACAACGGATTACCTGGCGTTGTCCGAGTCCTAAATTTCGTCGCTGTCCAACATTTAGATTTTCCTCTATAGATGGCACAAACAGATACATACAACCAAGCACCTCTCATTATTATGCAATATTTTGCAACATTTATTTTGATATCAGTTAGACGCATATTAACATACATCACTACAATGCTATAGCACATTTTATAAAAATGCTGAAAATTACTTTAATGGTGTAACCAAAGTCGTTTAGACGAAAGTGTAAATTTTATTTGTATGCAGTTTAACAATCATATGAGTTTCAGTGTTATATGACTCGTGTTTATATAAATGATTGATGATTATGATCAATTAGCATATTAATGTACACAATTTGCGAAACTATTGTATATCATAAAAGAAATAAGTGCCAAATTTAAATGTCCGAGATATTTATTTAACAATAATAGATTATTCGCCCAAACTGCTGTCTAAAGTATATGCTGTCAGCAGAACTATGAAAGAATCAGCCAATTTTTGTAGCCGAACGAGCCATCTTCTTCATAATAAAACAGAGTATCTGCAATCTAATTTGTCTTTGGCAGATGTTCTAACTCTTTTTTTTCCAGGAAGAAGAATGGTTGTTTTTCCCACGAAACACAGTGTCGAAAATGTTTTTATGTTATATAAAATGTTATATCATAAGTAAAGGAAAGGAGTTATTTCGTGATCCAGAAGGAATATGATAATGTTAAATCAATTTATTATTCCACAGTAAAATTGATTTTCATATTGACTGTATTTTATGTGTCAAAGTAAATAATTATTGTGCCAATTGCTATCTCTGTATTTTCCCTCAGGAGTGGATTCTTAATGCCACACCAACCTAGTAATCCTTGGTGTAATTACTAAATTCATGTTTATGTATACTAACCACTCTCAAAGTTATTTTTTGACAACTGGCTAAATTATGTCTGAAATCTCTGACTATTGCTTTACCATATTAAGCAGTCTTTGTACAAACTCAATCTGTGATTTTTTTAAAACCGTTATCACAACGATTTAAAAATTGAATTTAAAATTTCTGTAAAGTACTTTCACTAGTCCTATAAAATGAAATATGCTCTGTATGTAAGTTTTCTTCAAATTATTATGTATGAAATATCAATTTGAATTTAGCAGTGACTGTATGCATAATTTGTAAGCAATTCATTAACAAAATATTAAATCATGATAATATCAGAAATTATCAATATATAATTCAAAGCTGTAACATTCAAGAGCAATTTGACGTTCCATCCCTACACACAAATTGCTACAATTTTTATTTGCTTTTGATTAGTGCTCAATTACCACACAAATTTTAAACATTTCTCACATACAGTGTTAATTTTGTTTCCTTTGCACTTATTTTATTGGTTTGTGCTTGTTTGAAATTTCTGAAATGATTCCCAGAGTGATAACTTTTGACTTCAGACATTTTTTAAAATATATTTTTCTCTCATGATAATTTCAGAATATAGTTTATTCTGCTGACATTGACAGCCGTTGTCTTTTTAAAATCTACACAGGTATTTATAGCAATACGATCTAAATTAGTGAAAAAAAAAACATGCATTAATCAGCGCGGTTTTGCATATTTTACAGAATATTTACCAGTTATTTAGTCTGCAACATCAACTCCAAATTTTGTGGTATTATTGAAAGTTATGATTTCAGCAGTTTATTTTTTATTTTGAGTTATTTCTAATGAAGAATGTAATGTGCTAAGAAAATGTACATTTTTGCTGTTTTTAAGCATAGGCAAGATACATGAATGATGTTTTTATGCTTCATAGGGTTTTTATACTCCATTAAATATAATTCTTTTCTTTTTTTGTTTTTTCAAAATTTTTGAACTTCTTATTTTTCTCTGTTAACTGTTCCGACAAAGCTTAATCCATTTTTCATTGAGAATTTCTACAAAATTTAGAGATATATAAAAGCTATCAATTGTACATACTGTATACACTGTTAGTTGTATATATTGTATATACTATGGTTGTAAGTTGGAATATTGCAAAAGTCTGCAGTGTGTCTTGCAATGAAACATCTGCTCTTCTACTTTTATATTTTCGCCTGGCTTATGTCACCTAACAGTTTTCTATAATTACATTCTAAACATCTGAAATGGACGCAAATTTGTCATTTTTAAGCCAGTCTCACCTCGGACCGTTCATGCCACAAAATAATAAATGCCATGATTTCAGAGCTCTTTTCCTACTCATAGTTTGAGTAAATTATTTACGACACCATATTTTTAACTGAAAATTAAAAACAGAGATACATCCCCTTTGCTGCTCTTTGATTGTATGTAAAGCATTGCAATGAAAGCACCCATTTCATCCAGAGGCATGCTTCATGTGTCATAATTTGGTTCAAATCTTTATTGAGTTTCTGTGCATTCGTTTATAATATTCAAAATCTTATTGTTAATGAGAAGTATCCATGAAGTTATAAGACTGTCATCAGAAACACTTCTTTTTCAGTAAAATGCAGATTTTGGATTTCCTGTCAGAATCTTTGGAGCAAGTCGCCGGAAGTAAATTAAGAGATTGGATCTAGCTTCCATATAGTTTCATCAGGTATATTGAATAAATTATGTAGAGAATTATTGGAAAAAAGTTAAAATCTCGCTCTCAATACAGTAAGGATCACATGCATACCGCCTTCTTTATTTTTAAAGATTTTATTTATCTCATTACTAGCAACGATTACCAGCCGTTGCTCGGGATTTACGATGCAAAACTCTGATAAAAATTAACCGAAACATATAGGGCCTTGAATCTTATACATGTTTTTTTTACTGTGAAAGAAGTAAATTCATTGCATTTTGTAAAAACAAGAAAGATCAATCATGCTTAAAGCATTGATTATGAAACACTTTCCAACTTCAATGCAATTTTATTTAAACAAATCTAAAATGCAATACATTCCTCGGTAATATTTTAAAACTTATCACAATACTGCATTAATTTATTATATTTGAAAACTTAAACTTTCATCAAAAAAAATGAACTTCATTCAAATGACTGCATTGAAATATAAATTGCCTGGTTTAAACATCTCTAAAATGTTATACATTCCTCGGTAATAGTTTTAGAATTATCATAATACTACGATAATTTATTATATTTGAAAACTTCATCGAAAGCAACTGAAATTGATTCAAATGACGTCATAGAAAAAATAACACGCCTGGATCTCTCTATAGAAACAGGATTTCATTCATAACTTTCTCCCATTCATTTGATTCATCACAATACTATAATAATTTATTTTATTTAAACATTTTGTTTAAGACCATGGAGCTACAAAAAATTAAGCTCTATGCTTGAAATTTCGTCGAAAAAAATCGTCCTTCTCTTTATGAAATCAATTAATATTTCATTCATATCAGCCATGCAGACTCCATGAACTAAATTATTTTGTGTTAAAAAAATACAGGAATTCTAATACAACTCATTCTATACATTTTGTTGTTTACATTTTACATAGGAGAAAAATAGGCTTAGTTGTAGAAATAATCAAATTTAGATGAGCATTTAAACTCAAATATATTGTCATTGCGTTGTTTCAGTATGTAGATGCACAGAATTTCGGCAAAAATAAAGTAGTTTTAGGACGGATGCAACACTCAATATGAATTAAAAAGAACTTAAAAAAATCACGATTTTGAAACAAGATGGATGCCATATATCATTTTGAAGTGGGTCATGTGATCGTTTCATATCATAGTCACGTGATCGTTTCATATAAGAGGTGAGTTTTTATTTTAATTTTTATTTAAAAAACTACTGAATATATTTCTCTGAATTTTTTTTTTATATATTTTATGGAACAATTTGAATATTACCTAAAATTTTCGAAGCAATTTGTGAATTTTAAATCCGCTTAAAAAATGTTTGAATAATTAGGTCCCATAGGGCTCAATGTATTTCATTTTTTCGACCCGGGTTCAATCCAAAACTAATTGGGTAATATTATTCATTTATATTCCCAAAGGTTCTACAGACCGTCTGAACAGCATACTAAAATGTCATTTTGATTAGGTCATTTTTACGGCAGTTATCGTGCTAACGGGCAGACAGACAGACAGACAGAATGAACAAAGTTATAAACACTTCTCAACTTTGTTGTAAAGTGTTAAAAAAGCATTGCATTATATAAGTCATAGCTGCTTCTGGTGTACTTACGCACGCCCTTCGCAACTAGGCCTTCCGGGCGCATGGCTCTGGCCAGCAGAGTCTCGGAATGTGATTATTAGGTGTCCACAACTGATGTACAGATAATATGTACAGTTTGAAATATGTACAATTCGATAGGAAACTAAAATTACTCTTAAACGCTAGGCAACAATGCAAATGCTAACAAATTAAATGACACTATCCTAATTTGTTAACACTTTACAACAAAGTTGAAAAGTGTTTATGACTTTGTTCATTCTGTCTGTCTGTCTGTCTGTCTGTCTGTCTGTCTGTCCGTTAGCACGATAACTGCCGTAAAAATGAGTTTATCAAAATGAAATTTTAGTATGTTGTTCAGACGGTCTGTAGGACCTATGGGAATATAAATAAATAATATCACCCAATTAGTTTTTTATTGAACCCGGGTTGAAAAAATGAAATACATTGAACCCTATGGGACCTAATTTTTCAAACATTTTTTAAGTAAATTTAAAATTCACGAATTGCTTCGAAATTTTTAGGAAATATTCACATTATCCCATAGAATATATAAAAAAAAATTCAGTAAAATATGTTAAGTAGTTTTTTAATTAAAAAAATTATTTAATATAGGGAAAAAAACAAATTCAATTAAATTCTGACTTTGGGATATCTTCCAGAAAGAAAAGAGAGAGATATTATATAATAAATATCTCTCCATTTGTTAAAACGTTTTGCATATGGGAGTTGCTTCATATTTTAAAATAAATTTGGTAGATAACAATTTTTCATTTTTTTAAAATTTTATATAACTCTTCATGATAAATTTAATTGATGGCATTTTAAATGCACTTTCCTACGTCCTAGAGAGTTAAAATTTGGTACACAGCTTAAATTTGTTGAACATTTTATTCGACAAAAATTTGATGGATCTTTAAATATAGATCATACATTTTTTTCGAAATGGCCTGAAAATAATCCCCGTTCACTTCTATAAATCATTGGTGTAATATTGTTAAAAATTCTGATGTGGACAGCACATGTCTTTCCCTGCAGACTCATATTCGTTCTCTTTATTTATTCAATGATAATTTGAGTTTATCTGCACAACATAAGTATTTTAAATGACATTGAATTTACACGTTAAACTTAAATTTGGTTCTCATTTGATAGCTGGACTTATTGTCAAAGGTGGCGTAGCGAAAACGCGAAAAAACTAGAATATCTCAAGAACGGCTAGTCCTAGAGTAATGGGGTTAGTCTTATTCTTTTTGTTGTCAAAAATCACATATAAAATAGGAATTTAATTGATATAATTGAGCACACGTAGTCTTTTATTTTTATATATAACGATTTTTGCTGGCCATTTCGCAAAAATAGCCCGTTCCTTTTTCCCGAATCGTAGTAGAATAACCTACAAATGATTTATATACAAAATTTTGTTAAATTTGGTATATAAATCACTTGTAGGTTATTGAAATATTATACTCCAAATTTTGTTAAATTTGGTTCATTAGTTTTTAGCTAGAGTGGATAAAGGCAATTTCTGCGGCCATTTCGCAAAGAAGGCAGATTCTTTTATTACGAATCGTACTATAATCTAATGAACATCAGGATTTCCCACAAAAACATACCTACCAAATTGTATGAAATTCGGTCCATTAGTTTTTCAATTAGAGTGGATGTAATATCCACACAGATACACAGAAACATACACAGATACACCCTTACACACACAGACGTCTTCCTAAAAGTAGTTTTTTCGTGTTCTAGAAGTCCCAAAACGTGTAGATACTTTGAAAATTCGAGTTCCGATCTTCGGCTTGATTCCAATACTTTGAGTACATACACATACACATATATATTATCTGTGTATTATCTGTGTATCTAAATTCCGTGCCTATGCAATTACAATAGTTGTGATTTTAAATGATCCCTAAACTTTTATTATTTCTTCAAGGAAGCCTAATTTTAACATATGCAGAATGCAAATATCTCAAGCGATTGTAAGATGAATTACATAAGAATTGCTGAATTTTTTTCACACAAAATTATTTAGCTCTGGAGTCTGGAATACAAGTTATATGAATGAAATATTCATTGATTTTGCATAAAGAATCAGATGATTTATATTGCGATACAGTTTTAAATATTTAAGTATAATAAATTACTGTAGTACTGTGATAATGTAAAAGATATTACCACTGAATGAATCACATTTTAGAAATTTTTAAATGAAATTACATTTCAGTTGGAAAGTGTTTCATAATCAATGCTTATGCATGATTGATCTTTCTTGTTAATTTTTACGGCAATGCTTGCTTGTAAACCGCATTTTTTGATTTTCCTCTCCGAGCTAAAACATACAAATTTTATGGATTTCCTACTCTTCAACATGCCACATACAATTGGCAAATAACAATTGGCACAATTGGCAGTTGCCACATACATTGCAAAATTAAGGGTTTGTACTTGAGCTTCATTGCCATTCTAACTGGGAACTAGACTTGTTTGAAGCTGAAGGGTAGGTCGGTTGGAATCAACGGTATACGAGGTATGAATACGTCCTCTCCTTTTGACTTTCCCTTTAATACCGTGGCTTCGATGACATTCAGTAAAATGTTTTTGACACAGAGCCGCATTCCATTGCATAGTTTGGCGGGTCCAGATTCACAGAAGCACTACTGGTGATCCTTTCTTTAACTTCAAGATATGAGAAGGCATTTCAGGTGACTCAAGATAGTTCAGAAATTCCAGCGGTAATCAACGACATCAGCGGTGTTCACTGCAGACTCAAATCTCAAATCACTTGCCATGATATAAGAAATAATCTTACTCATAAAATGTTTGACAATTGAACAACCAATTTGATTTCTTAATATTTTTCGTTGTTGAGTAAGCATTTGAATAAAACACCATGGTGATAGAGTTTCTATTTAAATTCATATTTCAAGCGCGCGATTTTCAAAAGTGACTAATACCTTCAATAAACTCCCACAAAACTCTGAGATTTAATTGACTTGCACGTTTTATACCAACGATTTTTCAACCTTTTTCGTTGGAAATCATGGATTTAGAAATTAGAACTCCTAGGAGAAAGTTTCGTTTCCCATTATTATTTCTACAACCCTTGGTCTTAGAAACTCGAAACTTGGACTAATTTTATGGATTGCTATTTTAAAAACTACCCACAAAATTTCCTTTCATTCGGTGTAGCTGTTCTCTCGTGATGATGAGACAAACGGAAATTTCGTTTTTTACTAATATCTCAAGAACCACTGATCGTAAAAACTCGAAACAGGGACTAAATTTTAAGTGAGACTATTTCCAGGTTACGCACAAAATTTCATAAAATTAGGTTCAGCCGTTCTCCCGTGATGATGGGACAAACAGACAGGCAGATTTTCAATTTTATTTATATAGATATAACTAGCAGCATACCCGTTCTTCGTACGGAGTATATAATATAAAGAAACTTGAAATTCATAATCATGCCCAAATTCTTATAGTATACTAAATGACATGTTTAATCAAAATATTCTGTTAAAATATTTAATATAATGCTCCTAAAAAGAAGTTTAAGAATCTTTGTTCTCGCTATATAAAATTATCTTCATGGACATATCTGAAGAATAAAACATCTTGGACCCCTTATGTAAGCAAATATAAAAAAAAATATGGAATTGAATCAATATATGCAAAATAAAAGCGTTAAAATTGTATGGGACCCGTACTAATTATATACGCGAATATTAGAAAATATAACCTGTATTAGTAGATTACATGTATAAATTGAAAATACCAATAAACCCGTAATCTTTAAATCTGAAGACAGTCATTTATTCCAATATATGTCAAAATTAAAGTGCTAAAATTATATGGGAAGATATACACGTACTACTTATAATGTCCGATTATTAGTAGAAGATTACCCGTTTTGCAATATGAGTCACAAATGTTTTTTGGTAAAATACAACAGACGACGTAATAAATTGAATATATAATTAATCCCCTTAATCTTCATACCAGAAGACTGTACTTGATTCCAATATATATGCCAATATATGTCAAAATATATGCCAATATACCTGTACTACTTATATTCTCGTAGGTTAGAAGATATACCCGTGCATTCCTAGAAGATTACTCGTACAACGTACAATATGCGTGTGTCAGCAATTTTTGCCGCAATAAAACAATGGCGTAATAACTTAAAAATATCAATAATCCCTGAATCAATAATTCCGGAAAATATCAATAATAATAATGTTTAAACCTGAAGAGTATAATTGATATTATCCAGTCCAAAATAAAATGGCAATGAAATTTATTTTATATACATATCTTCATTATTCAAATCGGAAAGGATTTAATAAAAATCGTCTGCCGCATAAACACATTGGATTTAAATCCGTTGCTAAGCGACATGATATCATTTGCTTCAAATAAATTGGTAGAAAAAATATCGTCTATATAGTTATATTTCTATGGAACATTTGGCGACAGTTTCGTCAAATTAGCGACATTTTAAAAAATCGCCAAATTTATCGCCAAGTGGGACTGTAGAACTGACAGTTCCACTTTGCGACAAATTGACGAAATATCATCACAATACTATCCCCTAACAAAAAACAATTAATATCATTTATGTAGCGCAATTTTATCAATTTCAAGATATTTTTATAGATTTGAAAACATTTTTATCAATTTGGTGACATTTTAAAAATTCGCTAAATGTATTACTAAGTAGGATGGTTGGTCTGACAAATAAATGCTAACCAAACATCATTTCAGTACTCTCTTCTAACAAAACAAAAAGAAATTTCATTGATATGTAGAAGACCCAAGCCACACGACCAACCCGAAGGTTTATGGCAGCTGTTTGTGTGTCGTTTATATCAATTTGGCGACATTTCCGTCAATTTGGCAAAGTTTAAGAAAAGTTGTCAAATTAGCGATATCCCTCCAAATTCGTAGCTTTGAATTTGCAGATCTGAATGAAACATTCTTATCCCGTTTCAATATACTAAATGAAAACACTACAATTGTATTAGAAGATATACCCGCTCTACTCTTTTTCTGTTTCAACAATCGGCTATATGAATTTATTGGCTAAACACAATATATGAGTTTAGTAGCTAAATACGATATAAGCTTGAAAACTCTTTGCCAAAATAAATGCAATTGATGTACGCAGTCAGCAATTAATATAATTAAAAGAAAAATCAAACCGTCCATTCATAAGATATACTTTATATCCAATTATCCATTTATTTATTATTTAAATCGAAAAAAAATAATAAAAACATTAACAAACACATTTAATTTAATTGCGATGCCAAGCAACATGATATATCCTCCTAAAATGTTAAAATTTATTAACCACTAACAGCACACCCGTTATTCGTACGGAGTGTATAATTTAAAGAAACTTAAAGTTCGCAATCATGTGCAAATTCTGTTAAAATATTAAATTTATTGCTCCTAAAGAGAAGTTTAATAATATATGTTCTTACTATGCAAAATTATCTTCACGATCAGATCTGAAGAATAAAACATCCTGCCCCCTTTTGTAAGCAAATTTACAGAAGAAAAAATAGGAATTGAATGAATATATGCAACCCCGTACTAATTATATTGTCGCAGATCAGAAAATATGCCAATGTGTTAGTAGAAGATTACCCGTATTACAATATGCGTCTCAAAATTATTTGCCAAAATAAAAGAGATGACGTAATAAATTGAAACCACCAATAATATCCGTACTCTTTATACCAGAAGGTCGTAATTGATTCCAATATATGCCAATATATATCAAAACATATGTCAATATACCTGTACTACTTATATTCTCGTAGATCAAAAGATATACACGTGTATTTGTAGAAGATTCGTACAACATACAATATATGAGTTTAAACAATTTTTATCATAATAAAATAATTGCATAATAACTTGAAAATATCAATAATCCTTGAATCAATAATCCCCGAAAATATAAATAATAATAATTTTTAAACCTGAAGACCGTAATTGATATTATCCAGTCAAATATGCTATAAGAAAAATCATATCGTTCTTTTCTAAAATATATTTTTATATCCATTTATTTATTATTCAAATCGAAAAAATAATGATTAAAATTAACAGACAGATTTAATTTAATTGCGTTTCTGAGTAACATGATATAAGATAGAATCTTATAACATGTTAAATATGTCATGTCTTATAACATAAACTGCGAAATTATATAACGATTTTGATTTCTCTATACTTCTCATTGTTCCGTAAAAGCGTGTTTTAAATAAACCATGAACCATGGAGATAGATTTCCCCTTTAAATCATGTTTCAAACAATTCATGTTTTCAGAAAGTGACTAATTAACGCAAAAAATCTCCCATCAAACTCAGAGATTAAATTTTAATTCACTTTCAAACGATTTTCAAGCTTTTCGTTTGGATAAACCACGGAGTTAGGGAGTAGAACTCCTAGGAAAAAGTTCCGTTTTTCATTAATATCTCGACAACCCCAGGTCTTAAAAACTCGAAACTTGGACAAAATTTATGGGGGGATATTTCAAGGCTATTCACCAAATTTCATTAAATTCGGTTCAGCCGTTTTTCCGTGATGATGAGACAAACGAAAATTTCGTTTTTTACTAATATCTCGAGAACCACTGGTCGTAGAAACTCAAAACACAGATATAATTTTAAGTGGGGATATTTCTGGGCTACCCACAAAATTTCATCAAATTCGGTTCAGCCGTTCTTCCGTGATGGTGTGACAAACAGACAGACAGACAGACAGACAGACAGACAGATTTTCATTTTTATTTATATAGATGTGATGATGAGACAAAAAAAAGTGTCGTTTTTCTTAAATATCGAGACAACCCCTGGTGTTAGAAACTCAAAACATGGACTAAATTTTATGTGGGGCTACTTTAAGACTACCCGCCAAATTTCACCAAATTCATTTCAGCCGTTCACCCGTGATGTTGGATCATATATACATACATACTTTTCTTTTTTATATATAGATGAAAGATATGCTTGTGTCCGTTTTGCTCCTTCCAGGACACGTTTGACTTTCCTACTTCTTGTAGAGCCAAAATTTGGTACACAACTTAGCCTAGTAGAACATTTTATATCTATTAAAATTTGTCGGACAGTTGAAAAATAGAACCAACATTTGTATTACGAAATAACCTTCAAAAATCTCATTGTTGTGAGATAGTTAAAATGGAATACATATTCAGCTTTGCTTCTCTCTCTCCATATATAAAACCGCGAAGGTGAATTTTGTTATATATTTGGAACATTTATGATCGACATGCATTGTATTTGTGAAAATAATACTCTATAAAATATCTGAACCACATAACCCTCATTTTCTACAGTTTGGCACCAACTTAGATATTATAAACCCTGAAAATAAACATTAACAATTGGCAACTAAAATGAATACAAAACCTTACTATTTTAAATTAAATTATTAAAGTAACGGATTTTCAATTTAAATTATGTTATATAAGCTTCATAGTAAATTCTTCAGGTTGTAAGTTCAATTGCCGTGGATGTGATGATATGTGCAATTTGAAACTTTTTAATTTAGTTACATTCATAATGCGTCTAGAGATAAGAATGTGGTCATATCTCCCATATATTAATAGAGATAGTTCTTTTAGAAACACGTTCCCTATCTGAATTCTTAGGAAGTCATTCGCTATTATTGCCAGCGTATTTTATCGGCATTCTTGGCTGGATACCTAGTTTGTTAAAGATATGTATTTATGTCCTGTGTCGTACGGCATGCACGACATTTCGTAATTCAAATTACGGATGCCAACCTAGCTAATGAGCTATTTAAATGCTGCGGAGGGAGCCAATGGCAATACAAACATAAATAAGCAGCGCATCCCCTTCTTCACTTCAACGAATCAACAACGACACTACAATGTGAAAAGAAAAAGGTTTGAGAGAATGTTCTAGAACTTTCCAGATGATGCAATTTCGACAGCGTCCTAGACGCACCTGAAGTTTTTGGTAGTCGTCTTAAAACTTTCGAACGAGGCAGCATCATGTTTTTGGTTTTTGTGAAAAAGTGTCTGTAGATTGTGAGCAATAGAATGGTAGCCTGCGCAAGTACGCGAAGTGCAACGATTTTCCCACATCATTGAGATGGCACGAATATGCACGTAACAAAGAGTAGAGGTAACCGATTTTCAATTGTCACTATTAGCACGGAAGGCACACCTTTAACGATTATTAAGATAATTAACTACCAGTTCGTATGAGTAGATCATATGAACGAGTTCGTAAATATTGAACTATAAGAATTATTCTTCATAGATTGTTTAAAGGAAACTGTTATTTAAGAAATTTAAGTCAATGTTTTTTATGTGTGTAAATATATATTAATGTAATATTGTTAGTATTATGTGTCTTTAAATAATTGATTTAATCATAATATAATTACTCCAGATTATAGTGGATATATATTAAGCAAAATATTAAAAATAATTGAGCAATTAAGCATGAGTATTTCTTTATGTTTTGTGTGTTTATATCCGAGCTTGAGGACCGGGAGCTTACATGCTCCACCCTTAGCGACGGCATCATAGGTAAGTCCTATACTGGTAATTTTTGATAAGGACAATATTACCTCATGACATGATGTCGCCGCGCGAATTGGTGCCGTATGTGGTCAAGCTCGGAGAGAATTAATTTTCATAAGAGAAAGTAAAAGATATAAGTAAAAGGCAAAATTAAATTTAATAATAAGTTTGAATATAATATTGAATTTAATAATGAGTTTGAATATAATATCAAATTTAATAATGAGTTTGAATATAAAAGTGAATTTAATAATAAGCGGAATGTAATATTGAATTTAACAATGAATTTAATAATGAGATATAACTCAGTAGAATGATAAGAAAATGCATGAAAATGATAATTTAAATGTGTATTATATGATTGTATATATATGTATGTATTAGCATAAATATTTAATATAGAGTCAGAATTGTATGACAGTGTATAAAATCATGGCGCCGAATAAAACTAGGCAATTAAGTAAAAGATCGAGGCAAGATGATCCAATTATCGATAATATACAGCAGGAGATTAATGTAAATAGCAGTATAACAGATAATTCGGCAGCAGCAAATAACGCGATCCAGATACAGATGCCCGCAAATCAAGCGCAACAAAATACATCGTTGCCAATTATGCAGATGTTGCCATCATTTGATGGACAAAAAGACAACAACGTGCATTTTTTTATAATGCAATTCAATGAAATATCGGATCTAACAGCATGGTCTGAACAAGAGAAATTAATAATTATGAAATCTAGATTAAGAGGAAAGGCTCAACAATTTTTGGCAGAGAATATTGTTCTACAAAAGGAAAAATCATATGAAAAATTCATGGAGTTATTAAAAAACAAATTTGAAAGGAAACAAACATTAGTGCAAAAACACAACAATTTTAACAATCTGAAACATTTACCAAATATGACAATTAAGGAACTTGCACAAGAAATCGAAAACCAGGCGATAATTTTTCTAGAAGTAGATGAAACAATGGACGCAAATGTAAAAAAAATTACAGAGAAAATTAAACTCACCAAATTTTTACAGATAGTCAGAGAAGATTTAAGAACAGAAATAAAAAAAAATGACCCGAAAACCTTTGACGAAGCTGTGAAAATAGCTGAGGTGATAGAATCCGCATTGGAGGAAGATAGTGATTGTATAAATAGTATTGAAATAGAAAAGAAAATAATTGAGAATGTAGAAATAAATCATGTAAAAACTGAAAATAATGCAGAAAAGCCGCCACAGAAATTCTGTATAGCGTGCGGTCGCAACAATCACTGGATGTCAGAATGTTTTACGCTGCAAAAAGTACAAAATAATTTAAAAAGGGCATTCACAAATGAAAACAACAGTCAAGAAAACACCAATTTTCAACAAAGACCCACTATTCAAAATAATTATGCGCACTATAGTAGGGCGAATTTCAGAAGAGGTAATTTCATAAATAACCGGGGAATACGGCGTCGTGCAGGAAATAACAGACAATTTCAAAATAATAACAGAAGATCATATCAGAATAATGGACCACATTATGAAAGCAATCATAGGCAATATCAGAATAATGAATATTTAAACTAAGAAAGGGACCTCGAAATAAAAGACAAACAGAAAGTTATAAGGCATCAAATAAGGATTCGAGATCCCATAAAATTGCAAGCAAAATTAATAAGGATGCACAAAATTTAAATGAACATCTACTGAATTCAACATATGGACACACTCTAAATTTGAAAGAGTGAGAATTCACTCAAAAAGAGTGAATAGTCACTCTAAGAAAGACTTGAAATTGAGCCAACCTCTAAAGAGTGAGTATTCACTCTAACAAAAAGTGGGTTTTCTACTCAAGGGAAAGAGTGAATAGTCACTCCTTTGGAGTGAATGCCCACTCTGAATGAGTGATTTATTGACTCCACCTTGGAGTGAATAATCCATGTCAAGGAGTGACTATATACACTCTTAGTAAAAGTGGTTTTTCCACTCATTAGAAAGAGTGACTATATGCACTCTTGGCAAAAGTGGTTTTTCACCCATTAGAAAGAGTGAAGAATTAGTGTTTTTGGAGTGATTAATAGACTCTATTTAGGAGTGAATAATCACTCTTCTAGGAGCTAATAAATATGCACTCCTAAATAGTGTTATCTCAGTGGAGGTAATCCTGTTTTTAGTTTTAAAATAAGCATTAAAATATATTTTAGCTAAGCTAAAATCAAGATTTTATCTGTATTCTATGTATTTTAAATTCTAGTGTTGGCATTATCAAAATACAGAGATTAGGCTTTAAGCAAGCATAAAAGTGAAGTTTTACAATTTCAATGATTAAAATAACTTATTTTAGAATAATTTCACAGGCACTTTTATTGAATTTAGCTACTTAATTAGATCCATTTTCCATTAAATGAGTACATAAAAATTATTAAAAATTAATAATTGTACTTTAAAATTACTTTAAAGTACATTTTATTACTGTCTCCTCATTAAAAAATGTTTTCAATCCTTGCTTCTTTTTGAATGAAAATAACAATTTCTGAGTATTTCTAACTTTGCAGCTATCAAGATTATTTTTATTGGTATTCATAAAGCAATTTAATTTAACATTTAGACATTAATGCATTTAATTTTTAACGACAGATTGCACAAATTTTTAAATTAAATTGAATACACATTTCATCAGGTGATTACCTTAACGCATAACAAGCTCAAAGATTTAAAGTAGGGCTAAATCTTTCTTGTGAAATTCAATGTGCAATGACAAAACTTCATACAAATTTAATTCTTTTTATTCCATAAACCCAATTTGTTTATATATTTCATTTTAGTCAATTATTTGAAAATATCTGCTTAAATTTGCATCCGAGAATCTTCATTAAATATAATTTCTTTCAGAGCATTATCTGATTATATATATATATGTCTTTAAATACAGCTTATAAAAAGCAAATGAAACCAGTGGCGGCTTGTGAAGTGAAGCAGGTGACACAGTATTGCTTCAATGTTATTGGCTGAATGGGTTATTATTATTGTTATTTGGCAAATTTTTCAGACTCGTTTGGCTACTTTTAGATAATTTAACAACATTTGTGCCAGTAGCGTGATGTGTTTTGATGATGCATGCTTTGTCAAGCTGGAGGAGGAATCCTATCGCTGAAATCTGCTTAACCCATTCCTGAAATCACAAACAACCACTGAATGAAACAGCTTCATCTGTTAGTTTTATTAGATACACACAATTCCACATTTAGGCTAAATTAACCAGTAAGAAACAAAAATTCAATTTTTTTTACTCTTAAAATATAACGCAGAGCTAGGTAGGTAGGAAAGGCTTGATTAAACCCTCTCCCCCCCAAAGTTTCAAAAACACCCTAGTGATTTTTCAATTGTATATTGACATTGCAAATAAAATGCAAAAATGTGGTATTGTTTTCAATTGTATATTGACAACATACATTGCAAAAAATTTTGTTCGACATCATACATTGCAAAAAATTTGTTCAGGTGTACAAAAGTATTTTTTTGTGTTGTTGTTACTTATTCCCACATGGTGAAGGAGCGTCTATGCACCACATCAACTAGACAACCTGATCCCATAGCGAAGGGGAGAAATTTGCAGCTTCACTTTATATTGAGGCACCCCAAGGGCGGAAGTCTGACTTTGCCTCGACAATACAGCATCCATGCCCGCTGGCGGGATTCGAACCACAACCCGGCAATCCAGCAATCAGACGGAAACACTTGCCCCTGACCGCTCGACCACTGGATCGGAGCTAAAGTATTTTAGCACTCCCGAACAAAAAAAATTCTAAATCTGTATATGCCTAAAAATATCCTTACCAAAGATGTTCAAACCGGTAGTATTATAGAGTATCAATATGTGAATCTATCCTAATTGCATATCTTCTTTCCACTACAATTATAGAATTTTTTTAATATACCAGATAGAAAATCTTATAAGCATAGCCTATACAGGTATTCAAATGTTTACGGTTTCTCAAAACAGTAACACAATATACAGGTCAATCTCTGGGACCTAAGGATCAAACATAGCTTCAGAGCCACAATATGTATATAAAAGAAGAAAACCTAAATAACTCTTGAAATAATAATTCATAGAAAACAGTCTTAAAGCTGTATATATATATATAATTTATTAAAAGTTGACTAAATTCCTTTATTAGAAAATCATGTTATCTTATTTTTATTGTTGTGAAAAGGAAAAATAATATACCTGTAAGAATTTTGTTCAAATTATTAGCTATTTGATAATTATAAAAAATTTATCGCAAAATCAACTAATGCAAGAAACAAAATAATTTCGGTTTTAAAACCAGTTCTTTTACTGCAAACATGACAGCATTAATGTCTTGGTCAGACAGAAGAAATGAAAATTAATGATAGGTTTGACTTCGAATTCATTAAATGTTTTACAGGAGGATACCATGTTCTTTATACACTTCTGTTATGACTGACAATTCACCAAGAGACACTTAATGTGTATCATATTTACCATGTTATGCAGCATTTTTTTTTTCTACTACCATATTCAAATCTTTGTATATTAATGAGGACGTAGCATGCATCAAAGCAGAGAAAATCTTGATACAGACAACAGAAAATTTTTCTTCACTGTTGAGTTGGTTTTTGCCTTTGCATAAGGGGCAAAAACACTAGACAATGTTATTTATGGTTCAATATTAATTCAAATTAGTATTGTTTTAATGTAGATTAGTGTTCAATAAAATAAAATTGTTTATAAATATTGGTTGGAGGATATGCCTTTGCATCAGTTGTGACCAGTAACCCATTCTGTTCTATGTTCCATAAAAAGTTCGTTGTATATTATGTTTCATTATGGCACTTCTTTTTCTCTCCACTATGAAGCTACTGTTCATCCTTTTAATAAATATTTTTGAACTATTCCATCTTAATTACAGGATTTTAGTCTGTTCTATTTCCTAGACTACGTTGTATAGTCTGTTTTGTTCTGCTCCCTTTATGACTTAATCTGCTTGTTCCCTTATTTTGTTACTCCTTCCTTCCTGCTTAGACAATTTCGTAGTAGTTTCATTGCATTCTATTGCCTTGTTTTTAAAATTAGATTATTCCATGGTCCATTATGCTCTCTCATCACAATTTTGGTTCCATACTATTCCACATCATGTTCTCACAAATTTATATGCACTATAATTGGTGCTCCATTATCACCTTGATGTTCCGTTTCCTTAAATCGTTCCATTCTATTTGATTTCGTGATGGTCAATTGCATTCCATTGGTTGTCCTATTTTAATGTGCTCCAATTATTCTGGAACTGGACTGTTGTTTCGATTACTTGTTTTTTAAAATTTTGCACTGTGCAAGGAAGCATTACCTTACCACTATGTAGCGAATTCTTACCTTAGCACTATTTAGCGAATAGTTTTGTTTTTTCTACCAAGACCATCTGACCCACCCAAAGATGTAAAGTAACTGTTTGGAAAGCAAGTATTTATTACTATAGTAATTTAAAACTCTTCTTGAATTTTCTTTCTACCTACAGCTCTGGTTCAAAATCAGCTTTATTTTGAAGGTAAGTCTATGTTAAATTTACCCTAGTGTACAAAAGATGACAGGCACTAAATTATAAAGAAAATAGAGAATAATGCTTGCCGATCAAACATAACAGACTTAGGACTACTTCAGTAGGATGTAAATACTAGAATTTTACATCTAAAGCTTCCCGGTTTTAGTTAGTAGCCACTAACCTGTAGGTTTGTGAAGTTTAGTGGCCAGTTGACAGCTGTTAAATGTGCGATATTTTTCAACTTACTTAAAATTATGATAAATTGTGTATAAACATATTTAAATGTTATGTAATAATTTAGAAAATTACAGCTATATTACATTTATTTATTTATAGATTTATTATACAGTAGACACAAATCGAACAACCAGTCCTTCTCCATGTCTTGACCTGGCGAGTACTTTGTTCAGGTGCCTGGTATCACTATATGTCTGGCGTCAACTATCCTTGGCCGCGAGAAAGTTGAAAATAGAACTGATTTAACCTTGAATTGATAATTGTTAATAGTTAGTACTTCTGAAAACATAACTAATCTCTTAGCATTTTAGGAATCCATTTTTAGTGTTTAACATTGTCAGTGACAGATAACTAAAATAAGTTACAATACATTAAATTAAAGGATTTCTGAAATTTTTCTGAACGAAAAACTTCCATGCAGCAAGACTCACGATCTAGTTTAAAGCATTCCCCCAACCCCAAGATTGATGCCCATTATTCGCACCGGGTGCCCAAATATAGGTTAGCTCGTGCCAGTCCCGGGCCGCAGCGTATTATCGAAACTCTTTCATATAGATTATTTTAATTTTCATGGTGTAAAATATGTTATAATGAATATTTACTAATAAATAGATTTACAAGCTGTAAATAGCAAGGGGCATGACAGCCTCATGGTTTGCATGCGGGAAATGAACTTAGACGGCCCGGGTTCGATTCCCGACACTGTCAAAACTGTCACCGTGTTCATGCGGAGTACGATCAAATTAAGCATCTGAGTCCGTAAGTCCTTCCGGTCTGGTCTGAGTCCGGTAGTGGAAGAAGGGTACTGTCCCTGTGGATGCCTCCCCTACTGGGTTCCAGTCTAAATTGAAAAAAAGTGGTGCTTCCCAGCCATTCAAACAAATACTTTATACGCTTTTGGTAGGTCGGATGGTCTGGGTCGAAGAAGAAGCCGAAAATAGCGGGAGCGAATTTCATGCACCATTTTTATTTTTGCGAGTGATTTTATTTCCATTTGTGCATCTGCTTTCAGGAACCGTTTAAAATTTAATGTAGATGTAAAAATTATGAAACCTTATTGTATAGCATATAAAAGTGGGGAGTGGCATTCTAGGTCAATGGATAGAGCAGGGCAGAGATGCTATTCCTGGACATGGCTCAAAACACATGGTGATTACGGGGAGGGAGAGGATAGGAATGTGGATTACACTCATTCTAGGCTGTAAATATAAATTACGATCGCAGTATCATAGCAATTGTTGCCAGATTTTCCCACTCCACGGGAGGGATTGTTTAAGGAAAAGAATCATTTTAGACTATCATAAAATTTGGGGGGGCAGTCAGGATTTCATTAATCGCCATGTGGCTACTGGGAATTTTAAGCTTTATTTACACCATAGCAACAAAACTCTTCATTTATATATATTTGCAGAATTGTTTTTATTCAAAACAATTCAATAAATACCAGCTTTTGTCAAATTAATATGAATTAATTTGGCTTGGATCAGAGCAAGAAATAAGATTTTAAAACTGGCATCATATACCGTTGTGACCTTTTATAAGTTGGAGTCCAAAACTATTAAGCTCACAGCAATCTTAACTATCAAAAATGATTTCTAATTTGTTATAAATTTTTCACTAAACGTTAAAGAAAATTGAATGTATATAATGAAAAGAAAACCACTTACTTTGGAAACTGTTTACAAATTTAAATACGAAACACTAAAGTACACCTCAGATAAAAAGCATTTAAATATAAATATATTGTAGATGTAGTTACACACATTTATTTTTTTATTATTATCAAATTTATTAATGCATAGATAAAATTGCATTTTACTTTTATAGCTAAAAGTAAGGTATGGGATCACTTGCAAAACATTTTTTAACTGTTCAATCAGCCTTAAAATCTGAAAGTGAAGGACCATCTGTACTTATTCTTTGGGGGATTATGGTTTTTTAATATACTTCAGGTACATAATTTTTTTTTTTCTTTCTGGGATTGATTTGTGCTCCTAAAAAACTGATGTAGAGCACATTTAAGATGGATCATTCTTTAGACTTGGCAATAAACATCGTAAATGTTTTGCAATCCCTGTGGTTAACATTAAATTTCTCCCATACAATGCTATACCTCTTTTCCAACTTTATTTGAGCAGGTAAAAGGCTAATTAGAAGTTCTTCTTTTGCAAGAAAGTGGCTTATGTCAAAAAGCTTTACAACTTTACACTTCATTTCGGTTCCTCAATGAAACCGCATCCACAGTTAGACTAAAGTTGTTCTCGCATGCACTGCATTATATTTTCCCATTACTTTTATATGTCAGTCATTTGTATTTGGAATGGTTTTCAGCATTGCATTTTTTAATTGATGAAGCTCCATCAAAGTAATTAACACAGTTATTACCCCCCCCCCCCTTTGGCATATGCTTTTTCCAGTTCAGGTTAACTGCAACAAAACTTGTATTTTAGTTTCTTCACAAAGTCATATTGATTTGTCACAGCATCCATATAATCCAATTTCCATTCTACCATAGCATTCACTAGCTTCAATGCTGGTTCATCAGTCAATTTCATCAGTTGATTTCGTTTCTTAGCTTGCAGATTAGCTTTAGCTTCCACTTCAGAAAATTTACCATTTTTGTCGCACAGAGGTAGCCAAAAGCTCAGATCACAGGTCAGTAAAAGAAAAGCAGGTAATTTTGTATGGAAATTTGAATCCTAGATCGAAGAAAGATTTGATGTGGATGTTGGAAAAAATCTTTAATTAGAAATTGTGGTACTTCCTTATTATAGTGGCCCCCACAATTACGATTTCGCCAAGGTCTGTAGAGCGAATGTGTAATAGAAAAATAAAAATAAAGGCAGATCGAAAGAATACCCCCCTCCTCCATTCGGTGCGCCAAAAGTGAGCCAAGTTGACATGTTTCTCTGTGTTTTAAAATTGACTCCTCCCCACTAAAGTGACGTATATTCCCATATTTTAAAACAGGCTCTTCATACCAAAGTGACGTATTCTACAGTTTTATGAACTGGAATTTTGAATGTAATTATAATGGAATTCAATTTGAATAAAACTGAATAACACTCATAAAAAGATTACAAGATTTTTGTGCATTCTAAAAATATTGCATAACTTGCAAGTGTAATTGCAGAATAAAAAACTTTTTAAATTTTAGAAAACATATTGAAACACACGATACTTAAAATATTTTGTGATTTTAAAAATCAATTTCAAAAACTTATAACTCGAAACTTCAAAAATTTTAAAAGGATTTTAATGAAATTTATTAAAAGGACAATCGGACTTTAACGAAAGTTAAGAACGATACTTAGAACAAATTTAAAAGAAAAAAAAATTAGACTTTAACGAAATTTAAGGAGAAACGATACTTTTAGAGAAATAATTGGACTTAACGAAATTTAAGAAAAAACGATACTTAGAAAAATGATTGTACTTTGAACCATTTTACAAACACAGAAAAATACAAAAGACAATTTTAAAACACAGGATGAATAAATAAAAGAACTAACCTTTATGTAAATGCACTTATATCCACATTTTCACTTACATCCACACAAACACGTTTTTTTGAACATACACGTACATTCCCCTAAGACATCACATTTTTTAAACATTCCTCACCGGAACACGTTTTCTAAAACATTCGCACAAATCCATTTGCCGCGTACCAGATGTCATTGAAAACTTATCTGCAATCCAATTAAATCTACAGAAAATATTAAATAAAAGAATAGATACGAAAATTACGTGTGAAATGTTTAATGAAAATGCAAGATAGATGTACAGCAAAAATACTCAACAAATCCGATGAAATACCTATTTCCTATTCAATGAAGAATCCAAAAAAGCCGCATGTTGATTTGATGTCAGAAAGTCGCAGGCTACCAGACTAGTGATGAAAACAGAATAGAATTGTAACTCGGTGCTTCGCGAAAACCAGACGTTTCGCGCCAAAGAAGCTGTGGGGAGAAATTCAACCGATCACCCAAAAATAAATAATATAATACTTGCATGTTTTATAAGAAGAGTTTTAATAATCTTTATGACATTATGCTGTACATTACAAGCCATATTTCTGAAATTGTTTTCAATAATTCATCAAAAGCATTTTTTTCCCCTTTGTATTTTCTCCACATAAATTCTGAAAGATATGATTCAAGGTGATCCCGAGCCGTGCCTTGATCTTTTTTATTATACCACTTGACAGAACACCACATTCTTTCTACATTTTGTGTGTGAACAAACCTGCTTCAAGATCCGCCGTTTTGTATCCCTTCCAACAGTCTGAACTGATTGTTGTTTCATCTTGTACATGTTCAATAATTTTTTCCATGAGTGTACTAGCATATTCTATTCGCAACTTGAATGAGAAAGCACTCGTCATTTTCCCAGCATATTCCTCCGAAATTCCATTGTTGGAGTACCATACCACTGTTGTTTTTACACCAGATGAACAAACTTTCATCGAACTCAACAATTTTATTGACACCACTTATTCGTCCATTAAATCTTTGCATTAGATGTAGGGAACACACTTCTCTCATGTAATTGTTCCAATCAATTGTTGCATTTTCACACATATTAAGATGTTTGTCACACCATTTGAAAGTCGCCAACTCCTCTGCCCAACAGCACATAAATCTAAAAGCAGTTACGAACAGTATTCTGGAACCGCTGAACCAATTTCCAACATGGAGGCCCTTCTTTTTACATTGCACCTCCAAATGGTTTCGTCGTTAACATACAGCTTCATGTCTTGGCCATTATTATCATATATTCGTTTGTCAGGTAAAAGACATTATTCTTGGAATAATGATATGGAATCTGTTTGGTAACAAGATCTGTCTGGTAAGATTGTTAACAAGATGATTTTTAAAAAAAGCAAGCAATTTAAAAAAACTAGTATGAAATCGGAAACGTTAACGAAAAATCAATATGACGATAATATAAATAGATGCTGTTTCTTTAGGACTGCAAACACTTGGCGAGATTTTACAACCTACCTTGGCAATTCATCTTCAGGGGCCACTATAATAAGGAAGTACCGAAATTGTTTTAAGTTCTAGGGAAAACAAGAAATACATAAATAAAAAAGAAATAGAAGTAAACATAACATCTCATTCGCATGAAAGAATATGTTGAAAAAATTGGCAAAGAACAGTTGGTTTACAGTGAACGAAGAATAGCAATTTACTGCTGTTTGTAAAATATTTTCTGTTAAGCGTACAACTTTTATTGAAGGATAGTGATTGGGAAAATGTATTTTCAAGGGTCCAAAAACATGAAAATTCAACAGAGCATAGAAATTGTATCAAAATATATGTATAATTGTTTTGTAACTCTTTTAACTAAACATTCATTTTTTGAAAATTTGAACACGTTTCGATGCCAGAGTAATCAAAAAAGAAGTTCTAATATTTTTGAGACGATAGAAAATACTCTCAAAATATCATTAATTCGAAGATAAATTTTTCGCGCACCTCTTAAATAATAAAAACATTTTAAATCCGACCTGCTAGAAATTAAACGTTCGCTTACTACACATAAAAGTTAAAGCAACAGTTTTGAAACATTAAATATTCATAAGAAAATAGCTATTGAAACTAAAATTTAAGCAAAAGCAGCTCTAAATATCCTAAAAATATGCATTTACTATATATATATATATTTTTTTTTTAAATCCAAAAGAAAAAATTAATATCACAACTGTTAGGCCTAGAACGTTCGGGGCAGCTGATACATTACGGTATCGCTTATCGAATTATTAACGATCGAAGATTATTAACGATCAGTATTAGAATACAAACTATGCTATTCTAATAATGATTAAACACATGAAAAAAATAATAAATTAAACTTGTGTAATAGAGAGTTTCGTATAAAACGAGCTGATACACCAATGCTACTAGTTCTGTGCAATGTGCACGATGTAAACAACAGCGCTGTTGCCATTTTTGAAATGCTTTCACTCGGAAAAGGAGTGGTATGAAATTCACTTGTTCTAAAGAGTGAGAAATGACTCTTGAAAAAAGAGTGAAATATTTCACTCTTTTTTTTCAGGTGAAATATGCATCCCTTTTACGAGTGAAATGACCAAAAAAATCACTCTAAAAGAGTGATTATCAGTTTTTAGGCTTGTCACTCCTCCCAAAAGTGACTTTCTCACTCCTTCCGAATTTAGAGTGCAGAGTGACGCATTGCCAATGATTAACATTAATTTAGAAAATATAAAAACAGTGGCTCTCATAGATAGTGGCGCAAGTGTCACTTTATTATCAGATAACATTTTTCAAAAATCAAAAATAAAATTAAAATTAACTATTTATCTAGACAAGTAAAAATACAGACTATGACCAAAGAAAACATTCAATTTTCAAAATGCATCAGCTTTAGCTTTAAAATTGAAAACAAAAGATGCAAAAATTCTTTTTTCATAACTAAACAATTAAATAACACCCCTTATGAAATAATCTTAGGATTTGATTTTCTCAAAAATCATCATGCCATAATTGACACAAATAAATTAATATTAAAGTTTGTCAAAGAATCCATATCTATACCATTTCAAGACAAAAATCAGAAAAAAGCACAGGAACCAGAAAATAATTATACAAGAGTTGAACATATTCAATGCTTAAATGCAAGCTTAGCGCATAAAATTAAATTACTACCTAAAGAAACAAAATCAATAAAATTAAAATTAAATGAAAACCATTTTGAGGATAAGGAGGTATTGTTAAATATTACAAATTCATTAAAAGATTTACACGCTGAGCATTCTTTACATTATGTAAATAATAGAAAATTTATTTCTACTCTTTTAACAAACAAAACAGAAGAAGAGATTCATCTAAATAAAAATATGATATTTGGTACTGTAACACCGCAGTTTGAAATTTATGAAGAGAAACATGATACTGATAAAATTTTACAAATTAACAATATCGAAAGCTTAAATGATCCACAAAAAATGGACATTTCAGCGTTACGAAAAGCGGAATTAACACCGCAAGATTTTAAACTAGATCACTTACAAGAAAATGAAAAACATATATTGCTAAAATTACTGTTACAAAATTATGATGTATTTTCGAAATCATACAAAACGCTGGGAATGACGGAAGAAATAGTACCGGAATTTAATTTACTACACCAATACCCAATTCAATGTAAACCTTATCCCTTGCCAAAAATGTTAAAACCTGTACTCGAAAGTGAGATAAAACAATTGTGTGAAGCTGGAATTATAGAAAAATCTACAAGTAATTATGCGTTCCCATGCTTATTGATAAAGAAGAAAGCCAGTATTAATAGTAATAATGCCAATAAAGAACAAAAATATCGTTTAGCCGTAGATTACAGGCTACTTAATCAAATTACTGAATTACTGCCCGTAAATATTGGTAAAATTAGCGACATTCTGCCCAACATCGCAGGCCACAAATTATATACTGTAATTGATTTAAAAGCCGCGTTTTTTCAGATAAAAATCAAACCTGAATATGGGTCGATACTCACATTCGTAACGAAGGAAGCCGCCTATAGCCCTAATAGAATGCCTTTTGGCGCAAAAAACTCATCAGCCTATTTCTCATTACTAATGATGAAATGCTTAGGAGATTTAAAAGATCAGAAAATTGAATTTTATTTAGATGACATTGTAATTGCCGCAAATTCATTCGAGAAAATGTTGGAGAAATTAAAAACGGTATTTTCGAGATTAGCTAAATTTGGTTTAACCATTGACCCTTCAAAATTACAAATGTGTAAAGAGAACATTAAATTTCTAGGATTTAAAATAAGTAAGGAAGGCATAACACCTTCAGATGATAATGTACAAAAAATAACGAATTTACCTGTGCCAACGACAGTAAAAAAAGTAAAATCATTTTTAGGTTTATGTAATTATTTTAGGCAGATCATACCAAATTTTTCTGAACTATGCAATCCATTAATTGAATTAACAAAGAAAGATAAAAAATTTATATGGACGGAGAAATGCGATGAAGCGTTTGTAACATTGCAAAACGCGATTTTATCGAAACCGGTAGTCAAGGCAGCTGATATGTCAAAGCCGTTCTTTTTGTCAACTGATTGTTCAAAAGTAGCCGCGTCAGGAATTTTACTTCAATCAGTGAATGGAAATTTTCATCCTATCGAGTATTATAGTAGGAAACTTTCAGACAGTGAAAAGAAATATCCGAGCATGAAGCTAGAATTGTTAGCAATTCACGACGCTATAATACATTTCAAAGATTTTTTATATGGTACGCATTTTACGGTGTTTACTGATTCTAAAGCGTTAACGCACTTTATTAATTTGGAAAATCAAAATTCTGATTTAATCGCAAGATGGTTATTAAATTTACAACAATATTCATTTGACATCAAATACATTAAAGGACAAGATAATCCCAGTGATTTTATGTCACGCCAAATTTTTTCTGAACAAACTAAGACTAAATTAATAAATAACATTATTGCTAATGACAGCGCTATAACAATAGCCAAAATTTTAGAAGAGCAAGCAAAAGATAGAGAGATAAAGAAAATTATTAACGGACTAAATGCAAAATGTAAACAGCCAAAATATGTAAATAAATACTATAAAGATGTAAATACGGGTTTAATTATGATAAAGACTGCTAGATATATCAGAAATCCTTTGCAAAACGACAGAATTCTAATACCTCACAGTCTAAAATTTGCAGTTATTGAGTTAGCTCATACACCACATTTTGGAGTAGAAAAAACATATCAAATTCTGAATAGAAAGTATTACTGGAAAGGGGCGTACAGTGATGTAAAAAATTTTTGCGCATCATGTGATGCATGTTTATGTTACAAGAATAAGGCTATAAGACCTATGGCATTACAACGTGTCCCACGTCCATGTAAACAAAATCACACGGTGGCATTAGACATTGTAGGGAAGCTACCGAGAAGTAACGGACAGCACGAGTACATCATAACGATGATAGACCATTACTCGAGATTTCTGGAGGCAGTACCCGTGAGAAATATTACAACTGCGAGTGTATTACAGGTCCTAACGAATTGGATTTCACAAAATGGCGTTCCTATGTGGCTGCTGACCGATAATGCTCGGCAACTGAAAAGCGAGGAATTTAAAAAATTCGCAGAGCAACATGGTATAAAATTGAAATATACTTCAATTTACAAACCCAGCTCAAATGCAATTTTAGAAAGAAGCCACTTGGGAATAAAAAATTCTTTGGCAGCAATGGCTGACCAAACATTTAATTGGTACAAAGTCTTGCCATATGTCAAATTATTTCATAATGCGACACCCAGCGCAAATATAGACCACAGTCCCGCTATTTTGTTTCTTACCAGAGATTTGAAATTACCCGGAGAAAATAATCTGGAAATAGCGGACCCGGATGACAGTCCGAATTTAACTAAAACTGAATATGATAATGACGTCAGTGAAGCACTTACTTTAGCGGAAAAAATTAATAGATATACAAAACGAAAACAAATTCAAGCCCAAAGTCGCCAAGAAAGAATTTTTAGAAGAGTTAGACAGCAGAAATTATTAAAAGGCCAAATTGTTTATTTAAAAAACCTCAGACCCACCACAGCATTACAAAAAAAATTTCAAGGACCATATCGCATCGTAAAGGTGATCCGTAACAATAATTACGCTATCACACCTATGTACGATCCAAATAAAAAATGGATAGTTGTTCACGCGAATAAATTATATAAAGCAGAACCGCGTAAAAAGTATTTACAAAATAAACAAACACGGCGAACTGTTGGCAGAAGTCAATCGCATGTAAACAAAGAATATAACGCCAATAATCATAATTATCAGAGTCCGAGACGGTATAATCTAAGGACACGCAAAAAATAGTATTCGAAAGCAAAATAATATAAAAAGTAAAAAAAAAATTTAAAATTGTCTGCTAAATTAAGTGGAAAAATTAAAATATTATAGAGCAGAAATAAATAGTAAGTGTATGCAAATAAATGCAGCACAAGGTGTAGAGCCAGTGAATTCAAAAATAAAATTTGGAAAAGTTTTACAGTATGTGTAATATTATACAAGAATGTTAAAATTAATGCAAATGATATTCTGCAAAATAATTTTTAGTATTCTACAATAGTTATTGAATATTTTAAAAGATATTCTGCAATATTGTTTTACGATTCTACAATAAAATTAAAATTAATTGGAAAGCATTCTACAAGATGTGTAGCAGTCTATAATGATTTTTAAATTAAATTAGATGGTATTATAAAATATATTACTTTCCTACAATATTTTGAAAGTAAATTGGAAAGCATTTTGAAATAATTTTGGTAGTCTACAGTAAATGTAAAAATTAAGTTGGAAGGTAGTATACAAATAGATATTTTTGGTTAATGTAAAGAAAATGAATATAATTATAATAATAGAAAATTTATGTAGATAGAGCAACTTTCAAAATTAAGTGATAAATAAGTAAATAGACAACAAGTGTGTTACAAATAGCATAGTGCCACAATATGTGCAAAACATAGGGCAGCAAAAGTATATGGTTATTTTAGTATGTATTGTGTATTGTATATTATGTATGGTATATTGTGAAAACTGTAGTGTTGAGGAAAAGTGTGTAGTAGTGAAGACTTAGTGTGAGGATAGGCATGATAGTTATCCAAAATGCACGGTAGTCAACAAAATCGCAAAATTAAATAAAACTTCAAAAAAAAATTGTCTGGAGGAAGGCAAGTCCAGCGGATAGGAATTTTTAAATCATGGATTTTTCTGCAACAACAGCAACAAAAAAAAAATAACAGTAGGAAAGTTTATCAGCGGGTTGACTGGTTAGCAGTAATGTTGTCAATAAGTATCAACGTGTACAACGTAAAAGTATTAGCGCCAGCCCATTTTATTAAAATTATCAGCGTTTCATCAAGTAGCAGTACAGCAAAATTAAAAAGTTATAGATTCTCGTCCCTTTTATGCAAGTAGATATTAAATAAATGAACGGACAATGATAAAAGATAAATAATTTATATGAAAATATAAGTAAAATAAATAAATTTAATCTTAGAAAATATAAGTAAAGTAAATAATTCAGTGGACGTAAAAAAAAAAAAAAATAAATAAAATAAAAATAAAAGATATCTGAAGTATAAATAATATGTAATACAATAATGATTTCAGGAAATTAAAATGTTTGAGAACAAAATAAAAACGGAGACTCGGAAAATTTTGAAGTGAAAGAAAATAGTAAATAAATGTTTTTTCCCTTCCAAACAAAATAAAAATTAGTCTACGTTATAAAAATGGACATTGTCAAATACTATGTAAGTGGGGATAAGAGCAGGGAGATTCATTTTGTAAAATAAATATGAGGATTTTGTAAATATGAGGATAAAACAAAAATATAGGTAATAAATAAACATTTATGTATAGATACATAACTTATATATAGAGCAATAAACATCAGAAAAAATATGTAGAAGTGATAAATAATACATACAATACCCCTCAATGTTCTAAAAATAAATAAACTAACATGTGTTGTAAGAAAGAGAGAGAGAGAAATAAATAAATTTTACTTACTTTCAATTTGTATTACTTGTACGGTGACTGATGAATTAAGGGTAGGAGTGTCGTAATAGGGAGTTGGCAATTCAAGAATCTTGATGGTCATGTGTCTTTATTGATAACAGATGATGAATGGCTGTAGAGGTCAACGAGGAAGTGGCAAATTTTGTTTCCAATGGTAACATGCTGATGAAGTATATGCACTGTTTCATTTTTCTTGTACGGGTCTTGAAAAAATTGTATAACATAATTAATAAAATGCAAAATAAAGTCATGGAACATGGTAAATGCAAGTATATAATATTCAAAATCATAAAAGTATTAATTAAATACCTCATAAAAAGCTGACAGAATAAAAGCAAAATAATAAATAAATAAATAAATAAAAGTGTGAAGTCAAAAATAAACACTCACAGATGATGTAAATAATAATTAGTAAATTAATAAATATATATTGCATAAATAGTGTATACAGACCTTTTACAAAAACACGCAATCTGGAAAACAAAATAAAAATTAATTACATAAGTGGATTAATAAACTTGAAGAAATAAGAGTAGTGTCCCATCCTTCACAGTCAGCGTAACAGCTCCATATATGGCCATTGTACGGCGAAAGCTATTCACCTTCAAAATAAATAGACAGGCAAAAAAAAAAAAAAAAAATAATAAACATCGGAGAAAATCTCCCATGCATAGTACGAGAATAATACAAAAAAAAAAGTTCTATTGTAAGCATACAATAAATGTATCAAAATTTAAAATTATAATTGCAGGCAATTATAGTTATTTAAAAATACCGGCCGGTATATAAAAAATAAAATACATTAGGAAAACACATTGATTTGTATGTAAATGATAAATGATTGAGTATTATTAATAAACTATAGCATTAATTAAGCATCACTGGAAATAGAAATAAATAACAGATAAAATTAAATATGAAAGAATTAGATTTAAATAAATAAATATGTAAAGTTATGCTGAAACGGGAACATAAAGTCAGTTATATCAGTAACATAACAAAAGCATGGTATATTCATAATACTACACATAAAATAATATATCACGCGTTGTTGCAACAAGGGATAAATAAATCCAATAAATTAAAAGTACATGAAATCAAAATAATAATTCAACAGTCAGATCTGTGTTAAGGTTATAAGATAATAATAATAAAAAATATATATATATATTAAATTAAATAGAATTAATAACAACATATGTAAAATAAATATATAATATGATACACATAAAATATAATTGTAATTAAATTCCTTAAAAGGATACACGTAAAACCTCTCACTTCAATGTGAGCGTAAGCCGTCAAGATCGGACAGTCTGAAAAGCCCGCGCTTGTGAAGAATATACCGCCAAAATCGCAAACGATAACGATTATTTGGGCAGAACAGGAGATTGAAAGTTGCAATCTTATGTAACGTTCCGTGCTTCGGGGGGTCGGGGCGCAGAAAATCGCCATGCATGACCGATTGTTCGCAGTTGCCGTGGAAACGCGTAGGAGAAGAGAGGAAAGCTACGGGTCAAGCGAAATCTTTTCTTTTTTTCTTTTTCTCCCCTTCCGCCAGCGCAGTTGTTTCACACTAAGGGGCAGCCGAAGAGGAAATTTAAAGGCATACTTGTTATTGTGGAGATGCAGTATTTTGGAGTAGCGAAATGAGTATATAGATTTGATATTTTAAATGCCGAGACGTAATATGATATAATTATGATGTGCAAAATACCCATGATTGATACACGCTTAAACAGTTATATAACATGTATGTGTATTACAAATAAGAAATATATACAGCTAAAAAATTGTGTAAAAAAAAATATTTACGTATGTGAAGATAAGATATCAAGGTAATGATTTGCGTATATTTTAATGTAATGTTGTGAACGTGTATATAAATTGAAATGAAAAATAACATGTTCTGCAGTCGAACTCTATAATAGACTATAAGTAGAAACATTATAACAATACAGCTATTGAAGTACCAGGTCTGTGAAAATGATATCACAGAACAATGATTATTATCACAGAACAATGTATTTTATACAGAACATTATTCAGTATTATAATGACTATGTGGTTCAAATCAATAGTGTGCCTTCCCACAGATAATAGTGTGCCTTCCAGGTGACAATTATGTGTCTTCCGTGCTGGTAAGATACTTCCAATGTGACAATATTGTGTTTCTGTACGGTGATAAACATTTTAGTGACAGATATCTTTGCAGTGTATCAGACAAGGGTACCTCAATATGTTTCTAGTGCTTCAGTACAACAGTGCATCAAGTTCTTATAGATGTATCAGTGGGACACGATACTAGTGACTTCCTGTGACAATTTTTCTCAGTGCATATGCTTTGTACCGTATTCTAGATTTAATCTCATGCAGAGGGGGATAAATGTCGTACGGCATGCACGACATTTCGTAATTCAAATTACGGATGCCAACCTAGCTAATGAGCTATTTAAATGCTGCGGAGGGAGCCAATGGCAATACAAACATAAATAAGCAGCGCATCCCCTTCTTCACTTCAACGAATCAACAACGACACTACAATGTGAAAAGAAAAAGGTTTGAGAGAATGTTCTAGAACTTTCCAGATGATGCAATTTCGACAGCGTCCTAGACGCACCTGAAGTTTTTGGTAGTCGTCTTAAAATTTTCGAACGAGGCAGCATCATGTTTTTGGTTTTTGTGAAAAAGTGTCTGTAGATTGTGAGCAATAGAATGGTAGCCTGCGCAAGTACGCGAAGTGCAACGATTTTCCCACATCATTGAGATGGCACGAATATGCACATAACAAAGAGTAGAGGTAACCGATTTTCAATTGTCACTATTAGCACGGAAGGCACACCTTTAACGATTATTAAGATAATTAACTACCAGTTCGTATGAGTAGATCATATGAACGAGTTCGTAAATATTGAACTATAAGAATTATTCTTCATAGATTGTTTAAAGGAAACTGTTATTTAAGAAATTTAAGTCAATGTTTTTTATGTGTGTAAATATATATTAATGTAATATTGTTAGTATTATGTGTCTTTAAATAATTGATTTAATCATAATATAATTACTCCAGATTATAGTGGATATATATTAAGCAAAATATTAAAAATAATTGAGCAATTAAGCATGAGTATTTCTTTATGTTTTGTGTGTTTATATCCGAGCTTGAGGACCGGGAGCTTACATGCTCCACCCTTAGCGACGGCATCATAGGTAAGTCCTATACTGGTAATTTTTGATAAGGACAATATTACCTTATGACATCCTGCTGCTACGTGTTATGTCTGTAAAGTCTGCTGACTCCCCAATTATATTAGCTACTCTCTTGTCGTATGAATTTGGTTCTTTGCGTCTTGATCTAACTGTTTCTTTGATTTTTGCCTCGTAAGCATTCGCCAACAATCTGTTCTGATTGACTTCCAATACCTTGATGCGTTACCGTAAACGTTGGTCCTCTTAGCCTGGATCATATGTGATTGCACTACGTCATATGTGATTGCACTATCCCAATGTGATTGCACTATCCCAATGTGATTGCACTATCCCAATTGTTGAATTGATTCTGTTCTCGGCAGTGGAAGTGTGGTTTTATGCTTTAGGAAAGTATCATGTTAGCAGATTCTATAACTAAAAGGATCAATTATAAGGAAAACACAATTACTCCTGGCGTTAATTGTAGGCTAGATTAGAGCACTGCTTGGTTTCGCGTTCTTCCAAATACAGCTAGGTTTTCGGACCATAAATTCTGGTATTCTTAATTTAGAAATTTTGACTGTTAAAATACCTATTGTTGAAACACTTTAAACACAGTATTTTGGTCAACGTGACATTGAAGTCAACCATGGAACTCATATTTTCTTAGCGAAAACTGACAGGACATAAAATGCTGAGCAGGCTAGTCTTTAAAAAATTCATTTTAATACCATCTGCACAGAATGTTTATATTACATTACTTATGGCCAGACGCTATGATATCAGATAACTTGTTTAAGTTTTTGCTCCGAATGTCAGAGGGGGATCAACAAGATCCTATCAGAATATCGCGCTTAAGGAGTACCAATGAGAGAAGATCATTCTGATCAACCAGTGACAAGGAACCACAGTGTAAAATCGGCGCCCTCCAATATAGGCCAGAAAGAGAATTTTTTTTAAGTTCACCTCCTTGTTAAGATTTAGCGATGTGAGCAAAAGTAAAAGTAACATAGATGCAAGAAATTTTTAAGTGTTTTACTGCAAGCAATACTGGTGTTGTCTGCGCAAGATGAGTTTGTAAATGCCCATTACCAGGTGTGCCACCCACATTTTATATCTACCGTATTAAGTAGCAAATAACCTATCATTCCTATGGACCAATTTAATGAATTATCAGCATGTTTTTTAACGTTGATGGAGATTTGGAAAGACTATAATTACAAAAGTATAAAATGCCAAATATATAACGTATGAGCTAAAATGTAAATATGTTACTTGTATATATCTATTACTTTCCTTATATACATAATGTATAAGGAAAGTATTGTGACGGGGTCAAAAATTCGAATTCGAGTTTTCGACGGGAGAGCACGTTTCAAGCATCCCTGATCACGAACCAAACATTTTTGAAGTGATGCTTGTGTGTGTGTGTGTGTGTGAAGGTATGTGTGTGTGTGTGTGTGTGTGTGTGTGTGTGTGTGTGTGTGTGTGTATGTGAGACTGTGGAGACGATAACTGACGAACGAATGGACCGATTAGAACCAAATTTGGTACAAAGATCACAATCCGTAAACATTGGAAGCCTATTGTTTTTATAAGCAATCGAATGTTCAGAATCCCCCTAAATTTTCGAATGAAATTTTGAAAAAATCGGCAAAAAATCTAAACCACTAATAAAATTACGCAAAATAGACATTTCTTATGTAATTTTTCAATAAAAAACGATTGACATAAAATTTAGAACGTTAACATGAACCGTTCTTGAGATATTGTACATTTTTAAAAAGAATTATCAAAAAGTCATATTAAATAAAAAAAATAATATTTCCTATTAAGAAATATGTTCAATTTTCATATGTAATACCATGCGATGAATTAGGTGACATCATTCTCGTGGATCTAGCTCGTTTCATTCATCAAAAAAGATACTTTGAGTAATACTTTGTATTTGAACGCCAATAGTCATTTATCTGCTGTAATAACTTATTTCTTGGTCCATAACGCTTGGCGACAAATTTGGCGGAATATCGCCAACTTGGCGACTTTTTTAAATGTTGCCAAATTAACGAAAATCTCGCCAAATGGATAAAAATGACGATAAATCAATAAAAATGACGACCAATTGTCGAAAATTCAATATCTTGAAAAAAATATTAGTATCTACTATAAGAAAAACCTATTTTTTTAATTGTAAAAATAGTAAATTCATTACATTATATAAGGAAAGTCATGTGTTACCCACATCAGATTTTTTTAATATAAAATTACTTTTAATCAAGAAATAAATAGTTGATCTCCACACCTTTAAATATTTAATGAAATTGTCTGTTACCTATCAGAGACCAGCAAGAATGTAGGTAATTAACGCCACATTCACAAAACAATAAAATGACGTAATCATCTTATGTTTAAAACGCCAAAGAATTTTCTGAAGAAATATCACTTTTTACTTTCTTAATTTTTTATATATATAGAATATTCTTTGTCCAAAGTTTACAAATTTGAAATTTTGACAAAAAAAGAAACTCCCCTAAACTACCTGACACAATTTCGAATTCTTTAATAATTATAGCTATCTCTGCGTCTGTGTGTGCACGTGTGTTTTAGTCTATGTCTGTATGTCAGTGATGTATGGGCACCATAACAAAAACTCAATCAAAAAACAATGACTCAAAACGCTATCCCAATTTATGTCTAGATATATTATCTGTGCAATAAAATATATAGAATTATTTCTGACTCTCACAATAAGAACTCGAATTATTTTAGATTCAATATTTCGGGCACATTCCTTATGGAGAAACATTATTAATAATGGGATGACAATGTGTGTATAGTCTGTGGAAAAATTTGATATATGGTGTGAGATCCGAAATGTCAAAATCGCTAAAGTAATTTAGTCTAAGGCAATGAAATCGTTGATAACCAACTGTATGCAACATAAAAGATGAGTTGGAGCAGCAATAACACTAACAGTAACTATTTATAAAGCAGCAGATATTTATGAAGCTTAAATTTGATGCATATGGTTTACATCATTGAAAAATCCCCTGAGGCATGACACAGACCAGCTATACTAAAATCTGATTAACTGCAAAATACATCAGAACAAGGGGTCATTTAATAAGATTATGGGGCAGACAAAAACCTATAATGAACCAATCAAGGAAAAGAAGGAAATTAGTCCAACGCAATGTTGTGAATAACTCGTCCAAAAATAAAATAGACTTCAGAGTGAATGGAGAGCGAGAAAAATAATGCATGAAAGTATTTAAGTTACGAAGTTACTGGAAGCAGGCTCTGATGAAAATGTCGATTGGGCAACGAAAATACCAAGGTATGTGCTGAGTTCTATAAAAATGTTGGTCGAATAACTGAATTGATAATTTCGAAAGACTGATCTAACATTTAGGTGATAAATTAAATATAGATTGAATTCAATAAATTGCCTCCTACTACTTCAATTTGATTAGAGTATTTAGAATAAAAAGCTATAAATGAAAGAACGGAATTATAGTAAACTAATATTTATTACTGATTAATTTAATCAATAAATATATCATTTAATGTTTAAAAGGTGTAATTACTGACTACAAATGAAATAACACTGAAAATATTTTTTCTTTTCTGTCACGCAAGTATTTCACTGCAGGATAAATGAAAGGTTTTACATAAGGGCTGAATCATATTAAAAATGCAACTTATTCAAAAGCAGGAATTATAAAAAATTATCCAGTATACTCTTTAACTGAAATAATAAGATTGTCCAGTGTATTTACCATAACATAGAAATATATAACCAAAACATTTTCACGATGAAATCTGGAAGCATGATATTCATAAAATGAGCATTTATATGATACATGTGAAGAACTCTAGATATTTAGTACCTAACTTAATTCGTGTTCAGCCGTAGACGCTGTAATTTTCACACTTTATGACTAAGAACTTCGCGATTCATTTCATTTTTCTCTTTAAAAACTATCTCTAATAGTATAACATTCTAACCGTAAGTAGTTAGTCATATCACAAGAAATGGCCTAATCGTTTTAGGTATAAAGTGATATAAAGTATTTTCTGACAAAAGCGAAATGCCTTTAGAGATAAATAGTGTTCCTGAAAGCGTGATGATAATATATGATGTTTTATGCTTAACTTGTATCTTGTTTCTTAAAATGATAAGTAGGAATCTTTTTTGCACATATATTTTCTATCGGTCTTTCACACTCGTAGCCTGGAACGCTTTCTCAAACTGAAATATATACCATTGGAGATGCGAGATTTATTTTTCCTTCTTTCCAGAAAGAATACATTTTCGGAAGATCGTAAAGAAGTTTTATTCGCGTAAATTCGAATATATATATATATATATATATATATATATATATATATATATATAAAAGTTTCAAAAAGTACAATATGTGGAAAGAAGCCAACAGGGATATACGAATAGGCCTAGGGGGATTGTGACCCCTAGTTCCCGGTTAAAAGTCGACTTTTACTGTAATGGAAACGCTCCCGGAGCCGGTATATGCCTGTGGCCATATTTCCAAGAAGCATCAGAACAAAAAACGCACTCCGCTCGAAGATACGCGGACAATGTGGAACCAACCAAGAAACGGTTTGCAACCGACATTGAATAAGTTGAAAAGCACGAGAGCAATATTGTAATGAAAGCAAAACGCGCCACACGCCATGTCTATCTATACAGTCGAAATAGAGAAATGAAGATGCGCAAGCAGTCGTTAAAGGCGTTGCCAGCTTAAATTATATATCGAAGGTGTTGCCAAAATCGGTTCGAAAAGCATTCTCTTCCTTCTTATGCAATGTATTATAATAATGTTTGATGAATCCCAATGGATAATTCTGTCTCAAAGCCTCCCCGATGAAAACTGCGTCGCTCTGTACTCTATCTCTTGTATGAGAATGTAAACGTGCGTTGCGTAAGAAATGATTTACCATGACGTTACGAAAAACTGCATGACTTCGAGCGGAGTGCGTTTTTTGTCCTGATGCTTCCTGGAAATATGGCCACAGGCATATACCGGCTCCGGGAGCGTTTCCATTGGAGTAAAAGTCGACTTTTAACCGGGAACTAAGGGTCACAATCCCCCTAGGCCTATTCGTATATCCCTGTTGGCTTCTTTCCACGTATTGTACTTTTTGAAACTTTTATGTATATTTGACACTTATGAGCTGCATCGCGCCTGATTGTCATTTTATTACCTGCTTTATTAGACACTCTTGTCATCGTGGTTACTGCCTTTTGGCTTACTTATATATATATGTATATATATATATATATATATATAAATATATATATATATATATATATATATATATATATATATTTATATATATATATATATATATATATATATATATACATACATATTTATATATGTTTATATATATATATAATTGTGATACACTGAGATCCCTTACGTTCCTGGGTACAAAGTACCATCTACCTACTAAATTTAAGCATGGATAAATCTGAAAAGAATGAATCCTTGACTTAAATAAGTTTATCTATACAGTCAGCAATAAATATCAAATTTCTGTTGAAGCCATTAAATCCTGGAGCATCTAATTAGGGCAATACCTAAATCACCATATATATATATATATATATATATATTTGAAATGTAATAATAAGAATTATGTAAAAATAAAAAATAAAATAAAAATACAATTCAAGTAATATTAACATCACCATAGAAGCAAATTCACGGCCATAATGCCGATAAGAGAAACAGGCATTTGTTTGGGTTAATTAGAATTAAATACTCAGACCTGAAGATGAATTTTATTCTGATTAATCATCGAATTTGGGAAGGTTCTGTTATTTTCTCTTATCGGCATTATGGCCGTGAATTTGCTTCTATGGTGATGTTAATATTACTTGAATTGTATTTTTATTTTTTTTTTATTTTTACATAATTCTTATTATTACATTTCAAATATTTATCCATATACTTGTCTGCTGCATTATGCGCGTATTGTATATTGGTTTCTTATTTTCTGTCTAGTTGTTTACGAGTTTCTGTGGTAACATTCATTTTTAATTATATATATATATATATATATATATATATATATATATTTATATATATATATATATATTTATACATATTACTTTGGATAGAATAACAAAAAAATGTTAATAATAAATAAAATTCTGGTTTTATCTTTGGACAAAACAAATAAAAATTGATAAGATATCGTAAAAAGTTTTTCCCTGTGACTGTGATTTCGAACTTTGGTCTACGCTAGTGTTAAGGAAGATGCATTTTCATGATACACACTGTTTGATATTGGTATTGATCTGTTTGACGATAATGTGACCTCGATGTATAATTATCATACTCCATTACACGAGTTTAAATTGTTTTCACATTTTATGAAATGAAAAAATTTGTAAATCTTGTAACTGGCAAAATAGGTACATCTGTAACGTGTGCTCGGTCTACCAATATAAGGGTATTTGGTCGATCGTCAAAAAACGACTCTTCCACTCACCTTATTTATAATTATTTCAGACCAGTCAATCACAACGGGGGGAATATACAAAACATCGTCTTTGAAAATAAAAATAAAAATAAAATTTTAAAGTACCATAACGTTTTGGATAAAAATAAAGTAATCCATTAAGGAGTACGGATGTGTTATTACAGGAATATATCAACATTTGAATATAAACGTTGCAGTTCTAAACGCTGTAAATTATGCCCAAAAGCCAACCCTAAACAAATTTCACAAGTGCATACACATAAGAATTTTTGCAAGACTGTCAACTGTATATACGGCATCAAATGTATCATCTGTAAGCTAATTTAAATTGGTCAAATTAAAAATTGTCTGAATATTCGTGTCAATCTCCACAGAAATCAAACTTATAAATTATCAGAAAACCCTGCAGTCGAGTCTACCTTAGAGTTAAGACACTTTTCGGAACATGGCATTGAAAACATAGAAGTGTCCATTATTGATATCGTGAGTGACAGCAATACAAGAATATGGTGGGAAAACCCTCATATAGCAAATATTGATACTATATTCCCATAAAGCCTCAATACGGTGAATTACGGTAAAACGTTTAACAACGAGTATTATGGTAATATCCAGAACGACACGGTCATGAAGAGTGTAAATAACACGTATAAGAAACGCAACAAACGTGGCGGAAGAAAGAACAAATTGGGATTGGAGGAATCTGTAAACTTTTTAAGTGAATTTTTCAGTAATAATGTATATCTTAAAATACTTATGTATATCTTAAGTTGGATAAAAAATTTAATATTTGGTATAAGATCAAAATTTTTAAATAACATATGGCTTTTTATAGATCAAAATCAAAATATTTTTGATAAAATTATGGATTACACAAATCTAGCCATCTTACAAGATTATATCAAATTACGGGCAAGGGGATTGAATATAGTTCTAGGCCAGGTTGAGAATAGTCAAATAACAACTAACAGGGAGTTTCTCATGATAGAATTTAATAACAAAATATACGATCGTATACCATTGATACGTATAGTTAACGAATACTCAGATTTATTGCCTATTAAAATATAAAAGTATGTGTTACATATAAATAAAATACACCTGTAGGACGAAAGATTTTCAATTACAATAAATTTTGTAGCGAAATGAGGGGGGAGGACATCGAGTTATGAGACTGTAAAAATATGATTTGTTATACTGAACCCTCTTTAGGACATGTTATCACCGGAAATTTGGATATAATACGTTCTGCGGAATTAAGAGAACTCATGAAGAAGGGAACTAAATACAGATTTTAGCAAAACCGGAAGGCAATCGAGAATTTCAGAAAAGACGTAGAGGAATTTATCTACAAAATGGCTGTCAAATATAGTGTTCTTATCTTAACTTTTGAGGAATGGAAATATCGGGTTACTAAGGCATTTAACGTGTGTTATGAAGAAAATCCTTATCATATACAGCGAGATAATTTCAACATCGAGGAAATCACTAAACTACAAGAAAAGCATATTGTCACTTACGTGGACAAAGTGACTTCAAATTATGCTATAACATGTAGAAAGCTATATCACAGCACTTTGTTGGAATACTACAATAATGATACTATGTACAAACATCTGAACCTTTCAAGAAAATCCATCGAAAATCGCATCGTGGCAATTTATAAAAACATTGGTTACGATTTAAAACATATAAAATTTCCATACTTGATCCTCATACCGAAACTTCACAAGAACCCTATTAGATTCCAGCCAGTAACTGTTGGTTATAAAACATATTTAAAACAGGCTAAGGACAAACTAGTTGAAATTTTAAAATCTGTCATTCCCATAATAAAAAAACAAGCAGCTTATATTGTATCTAACAGTTTTGAAGTAAAAACAATATTGGAGGGGGTATCGGATGAGGTTTATTATAAAAGATATGATTTTTCAGATCTCTTTAATAATATTAATATAAATGACCGTTACAACATTTTAATAATAGCATTCGAGAAATATGACCTACAGGCTTACATGAATTTCAATAAATATAAAACACTAGTAAAGATGATACTTTTTGAAACAGTTTTATTTAATGGTATGGATTTTTATAAACAGCAATTTGGAATACCCATGGGGGGCAGTTGCTCCTCAATCTTGGCAGATATTTATCTGAATAGTTACGAATCTGGAATACATATCTTGAATGAAATTATATTCATAAGATACGTTGACGATGTTTTGACAGCTTGCGAAAAAGAAGATTACAGTGTGGATTTCAGTTTTTACCCCAGTGGTTTAAACCTATTAGAAAACACGAAGAATGATGACGGAGTCGTTAATTTCTTAAATCTTAGTAAAGCAAACAGTATAAGAGACGGCAAAAATCATAAAACAATTTTTCGTATATATGATAAACGAAATGATTTTAAATTTTAAATAAATTATCTTATTCCATGGAAGTCTAATATTCACAAACGCGTGTTCAAAAACGTCATAAGGAATTATTTGATCAGAAGTAGTAGATTAAACACAGTGGAAGAGGATCAGTATACGTGTGTAAGACAATACTTCAAAGAAGCATGTAAAGTTGGATTTCCGAGACGATTCCTTAATGGAGTCGCATCGGACTTTTATCATATCGATACGCAGGATTGCAATTTAAGATTATCATAATGGGCTGAATCTATGGCAACAGCACCTGGTGTATATAATCAATGATTCCTCAACTTTGGAGGTTATTCTTACGAGACAGTGGGCGAGGTCGTTGGGATGTAAGTAGTGCTGAGTGGATCGTATTGTCAGAGTGTATGGTTATTTTTTATTTTCACACAAAGGTATTTCTTTAATACTTTAATTCTGATGGCTTAATTTTGGTTTCACTTTTTGTATCTTGTGTCTCATTTTTTCGGAAATTGTTTTGGACGGAGGACATTCGGTGAACGGTACCGGTCTTCCGGGAGTGTTTGCCGCGGCTCTCAAAGCATGCTTCAACCGGTGGTGAGGGTCACAACCCCCCCAACCAATTTGTGGTACTGTTCGTTCATTCATTCTATTTGTATATATATATATATATATATATATATATATAATTTGGGTTTACATTTGAAGCATAGATATCTTCAAAACTACAGTATACTACCTTGCAAATATCTATTCAATAAATTTGTCTCCCTTCTTTGACAAATTCGAATGTTCTTGCAATGTCCAGATTTTGCCATCCTTACAATTCGATCATGTTTAGAACAAAATAATTTGTGGTACTGTTCGTTCATTCATTCTATTTGGATTATATATATATATATATATATGTATATATATATATATATATATATATATATATATATATGTATATATAGTTCAATACATTAAGGTTAATGATATGCGTCAAAGAGAATTTGAAATATTGTATCTAAAAAAAGGAACTTATTTCTATACTAAAGTTGATATAAGTGACAAAACATGGGAATTAAATTATCAGTTTCTAAGAATGATACATAAAATATAAGCAAGTGTCAAAGGAATGGTAAATGCCTGAGGTTCAAATTATCAAGAAATATAATGAAGAAAATATGTAAATTTGAATAGATGGAATTGGATAGAACCAATGTGGGTGTTATTTATAAATTATCTGTACATCCAGAGAGTTTCCAAATGTGTTTTCCATTATGATACACCCACGTGGTTGAATCATTATAAAAAGATCTGACACATAATAAAATAGAAATATTAAAAATAGAAATAAAAGTAGAAATAATAAGTGAACAATGGAAAATGGAGGATGACAGTACAAAAAACTAAATACAGCAATATTTAACAAGTCAATTAATATAGCTGCGATTAGAAAACAAATTCTTACAAATGGTCACCTTCATTCGTGACACCGAATATAGCAATAAACTTACAAAAATATAATCGATAGAATTGTAGAAAGCGCCGAATGCCATCTGATAAAAATTTGTGTAATGCTCTTGAAGAAGATTGGTTGCATATTGGAAGTATATGAACATAAGTATAATATAGTAATTAAAAACAAGACTAAGCAATAATTAACATATTTATAAATTTAATTTAAAATTTCTATAGTGATAAGTAATAAAATTATCTGGATAAGATTTATTTTTATAGTATTGTAATAAATCTGCTAGATGGCTACTAAATTGTGTATTTTCTCATAACCTAAATATCCTATGAAATTGATTAATTAAAATAGTTTTGTATGCTTCTTTACTCATACAGGAGTTAACATTCATAATCTTGGAAATTTTAAAAGGAAAGCTTTTCCTTTTGTCAAAATATTTGACAAAATGGAAATTCATTACCAAGAGAGAGAAGTTGGCACTTGATGAAATGCTGCTTTCAATTGGAATAAGTGCTTTCAAGTGAAAGCAACATCTCATCAAGTGTTAACTTTGCAGATTCTCTCTCTCTTGATAATGAATTTTCATTTTTGTCAAATATTTCGGAAAAAAGAAAAATTTTCCATTTAAAATTCACAAGATTATCAATTTTGGTAATTAAATATATAAAAACATATTAATTAATCAATTTCATAGTCTTTTCAGTTATGCGAAAGTACACAATTGAGTAGCCATCTAGCCAATTTATTACAATACTGTAAAACTGAATCCTATCGATATGATTTGGTTAATTATTATTAGTATTGAAATATAGTCAATTTAAAAATGCATGTTAATTATAGCTTGAGTCACCTTTTAATCACTACAATATCCGTAAGTGCTTATTCTTCCAATATGCAACCAATCTTCTTCAAGATTATTTACAAAATTTTCATCAGATGACTCTCTCTACAGTTCTATGAAGTATTTTTCTTGTGTAAGTTCATCACTATATTCGGCGTTGAGAATGATGGTGATCATATTGCAGAGTTTGTTTTCTAATCCCATCCATATTAATTAATTTGTTAAATATTGGCACATTTAGTTTTTTGTACTATCATCCCCCCTTTCCATTTTTCTCTTATTATTTTCATTTTTATTTCTATTCCCATTATTGCTATTTTATAATGTGTCGGATCTTTTTATGATGTTGCAACCACTTGGTTGTATCATAATTCGAAACACATTTGTAACCTCTGTGGATGTAAAGATACCTTGATAAGTAACACCCACATTGGTTCTATCCAAGTCCATCTATTCAAATTCTTTTCTTCATTAAATTTTTGATAATTTGGGTTTTCGGCATTTACTATTCCTTTGACAGTGCTTAGATTGTATGTATTATTCTTATAAACTGCTAATTTAATTACCATGTTTTGTCACTTGTATCACCTTTAGTATGAAAATAAGATCAATTTCAGTTCTCTGGTATCTTTGTTTTCCTTTTGTTAGATATAATATTTCAAATCTTCTTTCATGGATATCATTAACCTCTTTAGTGTATTGAACTGGGGTATGCCATAATTTTTATGTTCTATATATTAGCTTCCTCATCTATATTTTTGTCATTGACACATTGTAAAATTCTGCTGAATATGAGCATATTATATTATCATAACATAATGAAAAATTATTATTCGTAATTTGTTTTTACCTTTCTTGAAAATAAATACGATAAGGAAGGATTTAAACAACCCTTTTCTATTTTCCAGTTTTTGTTAAACTGCATTTGGGTGTTCCTGTCTGTACATATGTTTCTACAAGAAATCTGGTATATGTGTTGTTAATTGTAGTCAAGAATTCAACAGGTGAGCAGATGAAAAGCAATTCTTATACTTTTCTCTTAGCAAAATGTTACGTTTAAATAACGGTAACAAAATATCATTCAAACACAAATTTATTTAAAAATGAGATTATTAAGGTATTTGATCCATTAAACGTTCTTAAACCAATATATATATACTTTTATGGTACATCACTGATATCCTTGCTACAAAATTGGATTACAACAGTGCCGATGAATTTGTGCTAATTGTTCATATTGAAGTAACAAAGGGAACACATGCAAACGGTATAAATATACGTGATTTAGATATACGGTATTTAAACCACGATACATGAATATTATCAGGTTCAACATACATTATTTTATTCCTAACACACACACTACTTTAGAAAATAGTTTTGCAGTAACAGCATTTTATGCTATAATTCCCTATCCAGTTTACTGTTCTCAGCCTGAGGTTTTATCCTAAAGATATTACTAAAATTTCAAAACGTCAAAGATTTTTAATATCCCTGTTTCAAATATTTCAGTTGCATACCACATGTGGAAAACAGTCTCATAGTTAATTTTACTGTCGTCTTATATTGGAAAACTGTCAAGTGGAATATTAAGAAATTTATCACCGATAAACTTTGAAAGCAATAAAAGGTTTTTGAATCGCATGTCTATATTTATCACTTGCTAGATGTGTGACAAGAATTTTATGGGCTTGGATCAATATTTTGCATTTATAAGTATTTTGCACCAGTGTTTCTCAGATCAGTTCTTTAGATTCAAATTGTATTTAATAAAGAAATCCCATTAAAGTGTAGATATTTTCATAAATAAATTGTCTGAGTAACTATAACAAAACCAATAATTTTAATAAATCGTACGTACTAAATATATAAATCATGTTTTAATCTAAAACATTACAGAATTGTAATAATTACAAACACTTCGTTAATGTAACATTAGACAAATGTTTCAAGGAGGAAGGGTGCCAATGTAGTCATTTTATGGCAAAATACAGCCACTGTTTTGAAATTTTAGCACATAACAATGGTTACAACCAGCCATTTTGAGGGGTTAATCCTTATCAGTAGTTAAAAAAAGCAATACATTGGCTGTTTGTAATGGTCATAATAATAGCCATCCACGACATATAAACATGAATAAATAATTCTAAACATAAAGTCAATTCAAATGTTAACAACACTGTTAAGGAGCCTGCATGATGTTTTACAGCAACGCTGTACAATTTCTATTTATATGACCAACAGCGCGTCTCTCCAACTGGCTGTTGACCACTATTCTACACGAATGGCACATTGAATTAGATAGATAGACTTAAATATATCTTTTGCTCTAACTTTCTAGTCTCGAGTTATAAACTTGTTGTCCATGCGCGCTGTGCCACAGTTTCGTTTCTGATCCCAAATTGCCTTATCAAGGATTTTCTCTGGATGTATTGTTTTTTAAAATAGTCGTTGATAACATTTGATTTTAATGCATGAAGCATCCAAGAGTTTCTCAGTATTTAAATTTGCTATCTACAATCAAAGACAAAAAAATCAAAGCATCCCGTAAAATAATCCGATAGTAATGAAACTGTACGTGCAAACACCTGTCGACCGAATAATAAAATGATCAAATATTCGCAGCCAATGAATGCATAGTCGGAACTACAGTGCATTAAAACTGAGCACCATAGTGGTGCATATAAAGAGCGAACCTCGTTTTCAGGAACAAAACGTGCAGTGGATTTCGATTGCGTTTACGCACTTTGTAATAATGCCTCGCCGATAAATTAGAGGGCAACTACGAGCATGTGAAGGAGTTTGAAAGAAGACGTGCTGTCGGACTGCATGAGACTGGATAGACACACCGGCGAGTCGCTCGGCATTTGAGTAGGAGCGGTGCAGCAGTTAGACGATGTTGGCAGGAATAGGTCCGGAATGTCAGATTTCAGCTGGCCGTGGACGGCCTAGTGTGACTGCAGAACGGGAAGATAGAGCGATTGTCAGAGCAGCTGTGACAGCACGATATTCGTCGTTGTCAACCATCCAACGTGTGATAAACTCGGGAGGGACCACTCGGACCATTAATAGAGCATTACAAGAGCGGAATCTATACTCGCGAAGCCCATTACATCGCCTATCACTGACTAGTATGTACCGTCAACAGCGATTGCAATGGTGCCTGGCCTGATGAACGTCGAATTGGGAACGAATTGCATTCAGTGATGAGTCCCGTTGCGAACTGAGTCCCGATGACCAGCGCATACGTGTCTGGAGACAGCCTGTACATCGCCAGGATCCTGCTCTTACTGCCACATGCCACACGGCCCTACAACAGGGAGTTATGGTCCGGAATGCCATTCAGTTTCATAGCCGGATCCCTTTGATAGTCCTCTGTGGCACAATCACGGCACAGCGGTACGTTGCCGACATTCTACGACCCGTAGTATTGCCATTCCTTTCGCGACACCCCGCGCTAACTTTTCAGCAAGATAATGCCAGACCACACACACCTAGTATCTTTAATGATTTTCTGCTTGCTTACGACACACTTTCGTGGTCAGCCATATCCGCATATCTCTCGTCTATTGAGCACCTATGGGCTGTGGGCTGAGATGTGGCGTAGCCTGTGACCATCCAAGAATGTAGATGGATTAGCTCGTGAATTGGAGACCATTTGGAACGGCGTCTCTCAAAACACTATCCGGAAGCATTTTGCATCAATGTCACGTCCAGTAATAGCATGTATCAAGGCCAGAAGTGGACCAACATAATATTGACGTGCTCATTTTGTGTAGACCTTTCAGTGCAATAAATTATCCAATTTTTCTGAATTTCTAATCATTTATTTTTCTGTACATCCGCATTACACGTACCAACTTTTGTCTCATTTGGATAATTATTTCTTGGTGCATCGATATTTTTGTCTTAGAATGTATATAAATTATATTCTCAGAAATTGTTTAAATAAATCTCTATCCATGCAATCTCATATGTATAATTTTTGTCTTAGAATGTATATAAATTATATTGTCAGAAATTGTTTAAATAAATTTCTATCCATGTATCTCATATGTATAAAACGTAAAATACGTCTCTGTGATTCTTTGTTTTCAAATCCTGTTTCACAGTTTTTTAAATGCAGATAAAAATGCCTTTATTAAACCACTAGAAATTAAATACACATCATCTATGATTCAAAAAGGGATATATTCTTACTTTTTAATATATAAAACATTGATAACTCTATAAAAAAAGTCTGTTCAATCTTCTATCATTTTTCTCTTTAACTTTGGATACTAAATCAGGCTACTTGCTTATTATGTAATTAAGGATCATCGATCAAGATTTTCTAACTCAGGGAAATTGTTATACTTCCAAGATCATTATAACGTATACAGAGTGTGAAATATTTATTTTCTCTTAATCAATATAACGTAACATAGAGAACAATGAAGCTAAAAGTTTCCCTGATTTTTTCCAAGTACTTTTAAAGAATCCTTTTATTTCAACTAATAAATTGTTTTTCGATATTACAAGAAACCTAACTCTATACTTTTGAAAACTTTAACTCCAGAGAGCATTAAAAGCGGTCATTGAAATGTTTTTAATATTTATTCTACGACTTGCAAAATGGATTAGTATTATTTTTAAGAGCGCATGGACATACCAGTCTGCGATGTTAGGAACAGTCAAATTTCTAAATAATAATAACCTTCAGATATGCAATTCGTAATAATTCTATATTTAATATCTGAATAATAATGAACTTAAAGTAAACCAATCAAAATCATTCTATATTCAAATATCCAAATAATAATAATCTTAAAACAGACGAGTCATAATTATTCTATATTCAATTATCCAAATAATAAAAATTATAAAACAAACAAGCCAGAATAACTCTATATTCAAAAGAATATATTACAATAAAGTATATATTTAAATCAAGGGCTCTATGCTGCTATGAAATTTTGAAGATAAAAGTAGGATAGAGATTAATTAAGTTCATAATATACTACCTCCAGACAATGCGTTATTGGATCAACTTAATTGGAAAGAGCATATGTAATCAATTTAAAGCGAAACACATATAAAATTTTAAGACAGAGGGACTTGGTGGGAATAGGAATTAAATGTGGAATCTATGGATCTCTACCATCTGAGCTATCACGCAATGACTTTGAACAACACACCTTTACTCTTAAGAGGGATAATCAATATTAGTTTTCATAATGCTCGCACAATGCTGCTGCTGCACATGGAAATTATTTAATAAATCAATTCGAATTAATTGAATGATGGTAACCTCCTTTGTCTTCCATCTTAAGAGTGGCCGTAGCGTGAGGGAGAAATGATATCAAAAATATAGAACGAAACCGGACATTAGAAGAGGAATTTGCATAAAACAATATGTTTCATCATATCAGTTTATATGTAGTGTGGTGAGGTTTTAATTAACAAACTAGTCAAAGGGAAGTAAATGAAGTGAAACTTATTACAAAAGAGTGATTTTATGTCATGATCATATGCTGTGATTAAGAATGTTAAGAAAATAACATAGCTATTACTTGAATGCACTGTTTTGTGTAGAGCCGTAAAACTATCAAATTTTCTTCAGTGAGTAGAGTTATTACTTTCCTTTACTGTACGGTAAATTATCAGTCGAGGCATTAAAGACTACATTTTAGCTTTTTTAAATGTAATCCTTTATTCATTACATTTAATTTTAATACAGCATTTATCACATTATTTATTTCCAAAATATTAGCTTTTCAATATGTGAGACCCTATCACTATGTGGTATTATGATGTGAGACATTACATTATCTAGGCCAGACGGAGTGAGTAGCTATTATTTGCAAAATTTCGCTTTATAATTATAATCTCGACTAAATTGTCAAATATATGTAGGTGGCATATACCTATTTTTCCAAAATGCTAAAGGTGATATTCGTAGTTACACTGTTGCTTGCTATCAACACGTAGACTGATTAGTTGCACTATTAATTGAAGACTGGTAAACTGAATACTGATAAACTGAAAACTCATAACTGACGAATGGCAACTGACGACTATGAGCAACTGACGACCGACAACTTAGAACTTATCTCCTGCAAAATCAAGGACTGTCCTCCCGACCTAGCAAACTACGTCTGCAGTTCCTATTCCTTTTTCAGCTAAGACAAAACTTTTAACATGGTTTTTAAAAGCCTATCTCATTGATCCTCGTGTGTTTTAATTGGACGTTGCTTCCCTTTTCCTATTTGACATCGGTGTTTCTGAGTTGGGCTCGACAGTATAGGCTATGCCCCTACCGACTTTCTGGCTGCACTGCCTGATAGTTCCATTGCAAATTGGTGAACTTATTGATCATAGACCCTGTCCAAAAGTTTAATGTAAATGAGGTCGCATCTATGTCCAACATATCATTCAGTTTGTCTCATCACTCGATTCACTACTGACGTTTTCAGTGTTCTAATTTATTAATATGCAACGTGCAGCCTATAGCGCTAATACGACCATGAAATTTGGTACACAGGTAAATCGGGACCCGAATAAGTGCACCTCAGCGTTAATTATTTTCAATTTAGAAGTATATTTTTAGTTATTTTATGTTTTAGCACGATTCCCAATGATTTTGGTCGGTATTCGCACAAAGCAATTCCTCAGCGAAGTGGAATATTAATCCCATCCATTGATTAATTATAAATTTTTATCCAAGGCATATCTTAGATTTTTTTAAGGAACACAGGGATTTCTCATTACCTTTCGGAACTCTCTTATAGAGCCGTGCTAGCAACTATACTGTCCTACCACCACGAGAAAGTCTCTGAACAGGGTTGCCGCAAGTAGACGAGTCGAAGAAAGGAGGGAGAAAGTTTTAAAATCGACTGCAACATTTGACAAATCAAGCGCATTTCGTTAAGATAAGAATCCGTTTCGTTTATCATGATGTACTAAAAGAAAATAATAGATGTTTCTTATCCGACAGTTAAACAAAATTTTCGTATTAAATGATATTAAATTATAAATTAACTTAAAAATTTCTCGTCATTCAAATTCAGAAAATAATTTGTTATTATAGGCGACAGCGCCTACGGGAAGCCGTCAATCTATTAGAACAAAGTAGTATTAGATATTTTCTTTTAGGTTCGGGCGATTTTGGGAGAGAAAAGCTTACAATTTAAAACCAGAATTTATATCACTTTGTTTAAAATTAAATGAAAATTACAGTTTTCAATCAGCAAGTTACACAATTATTAATCAGCAAAAAGGAAAAAATAAATGATAAATATGCAAAATTATGACTTTAAAATACTGATTCTTTTCATATTTTTCAATCAATTAAAACATATGCATTCACATTCATTAGAATAACTATTATGTACTATCTCCGAATCACTTGAAAAGTTTATACTTGAAGAAGAGCCTGAATCGCTATCCGACAGATTTAGCACTAATTTCTTCTCAATATCTTCTATCAGTCCATCTTTCTTCCAAAAAATATTCTCTATTTTTTCAATGTGTTCACAGTGTTTTTTTCCATTCATTTTATGGTTCTTTTAAAATAGCTTCCTTAAGCGATAATTGTAAATTATTCAAATAGATAAAATACTTATCTCAGTGCCATTAAGCGATTTCCCCTCACGTTCTTTCATTTCAACTGATGACGCTAAAACCTCTGTCGCTTCAACAGTTCTCTTCATTGGATTTGAAATTGGTATTTTTAGAGAATTTGCGGTTTTTCCTCTTCAAAAAATGACGTAACATTGTGGACTATTGCACATGCTTGAGAATGCAGATCCTTTCCACTTTTAAATGTAGTCATTTTTCAGTTAGACAAAATCCACAAAGTATGCAACACAGTACATGTTACTTTACAGCTTTAAAATTCACAGAATGCGAGAGCCTAGCATTGACCCCAGTACAAAGCGAAATGCGACTTTCGTCGGTTCTATATGGACTAAATCGACAAAAGCGCTTTCCGCCACACCTAAAATGCAGTGGAATAACCTGTTTCCATAGCGACCGCCACCAAAACGTCTGCTGTCTGGGGACTTTCTCGTGGCGCTAGGACAGTAGGTCCTCCACGCATTTGAGGCAGCTGTCCTATCTATTAAGACTACACCACGGGAAAATAGAAAGCTCCGTTCCTGGAATAGGGAAGTCCCGGAAATTATTCACAAGTGACGGATTTTCCTTCCATTGCGTGCAATTTTCAGTGTTGTTTATATAAAAAAAAATTATTTTTTTGTTAAAAATAACTTCAATTATCCATCAGTTCATTAAATATACATTTTTCGCTAAGATGTCTTCAAATATTGCAGTCTTCGTAGCCTTCTTATAATAAATATAATCTTTTAATAAATGTCGTTAAGACTTATGGCGTTTATTTCATTTTTTTTTCTCTTTAAAACTATGAATATTAAATGTTAAACTTTCTTATTAAATAATTATAGAGCAATCAATTAAGATATCTAGGCTTAAGGTCAATTTTATGCTACCAACATCTATATAAAAAAGTGAATAAACATGTGATTTGTTTTTATTAATATAGAGAACCATAGAGTTGAACTTTTTCTTATTTTTTGTTCAATCACTTTGAAGAATCGCAATTCCTAAAAGCGAAAATTTGTTTTCGATATATTAAAGAACCTAATTTTATACTTCCCATAAGCCCGTACTATGTTTAAAGTTCAACTTAAATCGATTTATTACTTAATCTGAACTTGGACATAACCAGTTTCAGTGATATGGTTCCTGCACTTAGACGTATTCTTTACTCATATCGAAAGTGCAATTATTTTATATATATTTTTTTCTTGTTGCACTAGGGGATTTGCTGCCTGTTTTTGATGTGTGTTTATCTAGATTTTATAAGCAACGAAAACTTTCAGGCTAAGTGATATTGTTTTTCGCAGTTTGTAATACTCCATTTTGAATTTAAAAAATCTGATGTGGGCAGCACATGACTTCCCTTATATAAAGCAATGAATTTACTACTTTTACAGTAAAAAAAAAAATTATTATTATAGTAGATATTTAAATTCTTTTCAAGTTATTGAATTTTCGTCAATGAGTTGATCCATTTGGCGAGTTTTTCGTTAATTTAGCAACATTTAAAAAGTCGCCAAGTTGGCGATATTCCACCGAATTCGTCGCCAAAATCTCACCAAGCGATATGGACGGAGAAATGAGTTATTCTTACAGCAGATAAATGACTATAGGCGTTCAAATACAGAAGTATTACTCAAAGTATCTTTTTTCATGAATGGAACGAGCTAGATCCATGAGAATGATGTCACCAAATTTATCGTATGGAATTACATATGAAAAGTGAACATGTTTCTCAATAGGAAATATTTTTTTAATTTTATATGGCTTTTAGTTTTTTTTTTTTAATGTGCAATATCTCAAGAACGGTCCATGTTAGCGCTCTAAATATTATGTCAGTCGTTTTCTAATGAAAAATTCCATAAGAAATGTCTATTTGCGTTACTTGATTAGAGATTTTGATTTTATGACGATTTTTTCATAATTTCACTCGAAAATGTAGGGGGGTTCTGAACAGTCGATTGCGTATAAAAACAATGGGCTTCCAGTGTTTACGGATTCTATGGATTTTTGTACCAAATTTCGTACGAATCGGTCCATTCGTTCCTCAGTTATCGTCTTTACAGACTCTCTGACACACGCACACACACACACACACACATACATCACTTCAAAGATGTTCGATTCGTGATCAGGGATGCTTGAAACGCGCTGTCCTGTCGAAAAGTCGAAATCAAATTTTCGACTCCGTCACAATACTTTCCTTTACCTTACACATTTCTGGTAGGTCGGACGGTCTGGGTTTCACCAACAACAACAACAATACTTTCCTTATACAACTATATAAATAAAATTGGAAATCTGTCTGTCTGTCTGTTTGTCCCGTCATCACAGCAGAACGGCTGAACCAAATTTGATGAAATTTTGTGTGTAGCCTGGAAATAGTCCCATTTAAAATTTAGTACATGGAGTTTCTGCTATCAGTAGTTTTCGAGATATTAATAAAAAATGAAATTTCTTTTGTCTCATCATCACGGGAGAACTGCTGAAACGAATTAGATGAAATTTTGTGGATAGCCTTAAAATAGTCCTCTATAAATGTAGACGAGTACCTAAGACCAGGGGTTGTCGAGATGTTAATGAAAAACGAAACTTTTTCCTAGGTGTTCTACTCTGTAACTCGATAGTTTATCCAAACAAAAAGCTTGAAAATCGTTTGAAAGTGAATTAAAACCTTATCTCTGCGTTTGATGGGAGATTTTTTGCGCGAATTAGTCACTCTCTGAAAACATGAATTGTGTGAAACATGATTTAAATGGGAAATCTCTCTCCATGGTTTATTTTCACAAGCATTTACTGAACAATGAAAAGTATAAAGAAATCAAAATGGCTATTTAATTTCGCAGTTTGTGAGGAAGATTCTACCTTAAATCATTTTGCTCAGAAACGCAATTAAATTAAATATATCAGTTAATTTTAATAATTATTTTTTCGATTTGAATAATAAATAAATGGATATAAAAATATATTTTAGAAAAGAACGATTTGATTTTCCTTATAGCATTTTTGACTGGAAAGTATCAATTACGGTTCTCAGGTTTAAAAGTTATTATAATTGCTATTTTCGGAAATTATTGATTCAGAGATTATTGATATTTTCATGTTATTATGCAATTATTTTATCATGACAAAAATTGTTCAAACTCATATATTGTACGTTGTACGAGTAATCTTCTACAAATGCACGGGTATATCTTCTAATCTACGAGAATATAAGTAGTACAGGTATATTGGCATATGTTTTGATATATATTGGCATATATTGGAATCAATTACGAATTTCTGGTATAAAGAGTACGGGGATTATTGATATTTTCAATTCATTACGTCATCTCTTTCATTTTGGCAAATATTTTTGAGACTCATTTTGTAATACCGGTAATCTTCTACTATCACATTGCCATATTTTCTACTCTGCGACAATATAAGTAGTACGGGGTTGCATATATTGATTCCAATCCTTTTTTTTTGTAAATTTCCTTACAAAAGGGGCCATGTTGTTTTATTCTTCAGTTCTGCCCGTGAGCATAATTTTGCATAGTGAGAACAGATATTCTTAAACTTCTCTTTTGGAGCAATAAATTTAATATTTTACCAGAATTTGCACATGATTGCGAATTATAAATTTCTTTATATTATATACTCCGTACAAAGAACGGATATGCTGCTAGTTGTTTAAATAAATTTCTATCAACGCAATCCTCTCTTATATATAAAACGTAGAACACGTCTCTGTAGTTCTTTGTTTTCAAATCCTATTTCGCAGTTCCTTCAATGCAGGTAAAATGTCTTTATTAAATCACTAGACATTAAATACACATTATCTATGATTAAAAAAGGGAGACATTTTTTACTTTTCGTTATATAAAACATTGATAAGTCTATAAAAATACTGTTCAATCTTCTATCATTTTTCTCTTTAACTATGGATACTAAATCAGGCTACTTGCTTATTATGTAATTAAGGATCATCGATCAAGATTTTCTAACTCAGGGTAATTGTTATGCTTCAAAGATCATTATAACTTATACAGAGTGTGAAATATTTGTTTTCTCTTAATCAATATAACGTAATATAGCGAACAAAGAAGCTAAAAGTTTCCCTGATTTTTTCCAAGTACTTTTAAAGAATCCTTTTATTTCAACTAATACATTGTTATTCGATATTACGAGTGAACTAATTCTATACTTTTGAAAACCCTAACTCCAGAAAGCAGTAAAAGTTGTCATTTAAATTCTTTTAATATTTTTTCTACAACTTGCAAAACGGATTATTATTTTTTTTGTGAGAGCATAGATATATCAGTCTGTGACATTATTAACATTCATATTTCTAAGTAATAATAACCTTCAGATATTCAAGTCATAATACCTCCATATTTAATATCTAAATAATAATGAATTTAAAGTTAACCAGTCAAAATTATTCTACATTCAAATATCCAAATAATAATAATCTTAAAACAGACGAGTCATAATTATTCAATATCCAAATATCCAAATAATAATAATCCTAAAACAAACAAGTCATATTAAAATTCTATATTCAAAAGAATATATTTATAATAAAGTATATATTTAAATCATGGATTCCATGCTGCTATGGAATGTTGAAGATGAAAATATTATAAATATATATTATTATAAATATATATTTATTATAAATATATTCAAAAGAATATATTTATAATAAAGTATATATTTAAATCATGGATTCCATGCTGCTATGGAATGTTGAAGATATAAGTAGGATAGTGATTAATTAAGTTCATTAGATATTTCCTCCAGAGAATGCGTTATTGTAGCAACTTAATTGGAAAGAACATATGTAATCAATTTAAAACGAAACATATATAAAATTTCAAGACAGAGGGACTTGCTGCGAATAGGAATTGAATCTGGAATCTATGGATCTCTACCATCTGAGCTATCACGCAATAACTTTAGACAACACACCTCTTAAGAGGGATAATCAATATCAGTTTTCAGAATGCTCGCACAATGCTGCTGCTGCTGCTGCACGTGGAAATTATTTAATAAATCAATTGGAATTAATTGAATGATGGTGACCTCCTTTCCCTTTCTTCTTAAGAGAGGCGGTAGCGTGAGGGAGAAATGATATCAAAAATATAGAACGAAACAGGACAATAGAAGAGGAATTTGCATTAAACAATATGTTTCATCATGTCAATTTATATGAAGTGTAGTGAGGTTTTAAAGAACAAACTGGTCAAAAGGACGTAACTGTAGCGGCACTTATTATAAAAGAGTGATTATATGTCAAGATCATATGTTGTGATTAAGAATGTTACGGAAATAACATAGCTATTACTTGAATGAATTGTTTTGTGTAGAACCGTAAAACTATCAAATTTTCTTCAGTGAGTAGAGTTATTAATTTCCTTTACTATAAGGTAAAATATCGAGTCATTAAAGACTCCATTTTAACTTTTTTAAATGTAGTATTTTATTCATTACATTTAATTTTAATACAGCATTTATTACATTACTCATTTCTAAAATATTACATTTTCAATATGTGAAACCCCATCATTATGCGGTATGATGGTGTGAGACATTATAAGGCCTGACCGAGTGATTAGCTATTAATGAAAAATTTCGCTTTGAAATTTTAATCTCGACCAAATGGTCAAATATATGTAGGAGACATATACCATATTTCCAAAATGCTAAAGGTACCATTCGTTGTAATACGGTTGCTTACTATCAACACGCAGACTGATTAGTTGCAGTTTTAATTGAAGACTGATAAACTGAACACTGATAAACTGAAAACATATAACTAACGAAGACGAATGGCAACTGACGACTATGACCAACTGACGACCGACAACTTACAACTTATCTCTTGTAAAATCAAGGACTGTCCTCCCGACCTAGTAAACAACGTCTGACGTTCCTATTCCTTTTTGAGACAAAATTTTTAACATGGTTTCTTAAAAGCCTATCTCCTTGATCCCCGTGTGTTTTAATTCTTTTAATTAGAAGTTGCTTCCCTTTTTCTATATGACATCGGTGTATTGAGTTGGGCTCGTCAGTGTAGGCTATGCCCCTTCCGAATTTCTGGCTGCACTGTCTGATAGTTCCATTGCAAGTTGGTGAACTTATTGATCATAGACCTTGTCCAAAAGTTTAATGTAAATGAGGTCGCATCTATGTCCGACATATCATTCAGTTTGTCTCATCACTCGATTCACTACTGACGTTTTCAATGTTCTAATTTATTAATATGCAACGTGCAGCCTATAGCGCTAATACGACCATGAAATTTGGTACACAGGTAATTCAGGACCCGAATAAGTGCACCTCAGAGTTATTTATTTTTATTTTCGAATTATATTTTTAGCTATTTTATATCTAAGCCCGATTTCCAATGATTTAGGTGGATATTCGCACAAAGCAATTCCTCAGCGAAGTGGAATATTATCACGGAGTTCCCTTGCTGACACTATCAGAAAAATAAAAAAAAATATCTTTTAAACAAACTGTGAATGGAATCCATATAATTGTTAGATGATGTTTAGTAAATTATAAAATATGTGTACTTTTCTTGCATTTTAAACCTCTTTTATTTTTATTTCATGTTATACAGGAACTGACTTGGCATCCATCGTTCATTTTTATTCAGTCTTTGTGTAATATTTCAGAAATTATTCCAAAACATAATTTCATAAGCCCATCCATCGATTAATTATAAATTTTTATCCAAGGAATATTTTAGATTTTTTTAAGGAACTCAGCGACTTCTCATTACTTTTCGGAACACTGTTTTACAGCCGTGCTAGCAACTACAGGTCCTCCACGCATGAGATGCAGCTGTTCTATCTATTAAGACTCCTCCACAGACGGGGAAATTAGAAAGATCCGTTCCTGGAATAGGGAAGTCCCGGGAACTATTCACACGTGACGGATTTTCCTTCCATTGCGTGCAATTTTCACTGTTGTTTATATAAATAAAATTTATTTTTTTGTTAAAAATAACTTCAATAATCCATCAGTTGATTACATATACATTTTTCGCTAAGATGTCTTTAAATATTGCAGTCTTAGCCTTTGGACAACGCCGAGTTCATTTTCTAGTTACTTTCCTTATATACATAATGTATAAGGAAAGTATTGTGACGGGGTCGAAAATTCGACTTCGAGTTTTCGACGGGAGAGCACGTTTCAAGCATCCCTGATCACGAATCAAACATTTTGGAAGTGATGTCTGTGTGTGTGTGTGTGTGTCAGTGAGTCTGTGGAGACAATAACTGACGAACGAATGGACCGATTCGAACCAAATTTGGTACAAAAATCACAATCCGTAAATACTGGAAGCTTATTGTTTTTATACGCAATCGAATGTTCAGAACCACCCTAAATTTTCGAATGAAATTTTGAAAAAATCGTCAAAAAATCAAAACCACTAATAAATTTACGCAAATAGACATTTCTTATGTAATTTTTCATTAGAAAACGATTGACATAAATTTTAGAACGCTAACATGAACCGTTCTCGAGATATTGTACATTTTAAAAAAAAAATTAACAAAAAGTCATATAAAATAAAAAAAATATTTCCTATTGAGAAACATGTTCACTTTTCATATGTAATACCATGCGATAAATTGAGTGACATTATTCTCGTGGATCTAGATCTTTCCATTCGTGAAAAAATATACTTTGACTAATACTTTTGTATTTGAACGCCAATAGTCATTTACCTGCTGTAAGAATAACTTCTTTTTTAGTGCATAACACTTGACGAGATTTCGGCGACGAATTTGAAGGAATGTCGCCAACTTGGCGACTTTTTTGAAATGTTGCCAAATTAAAGAAAATCTCGCCAGATGGAAAAAAAATGACGCTAAATCAATGAAAATGACGACTAACTGTCGAAAATTCAATATCTTGGAAAGAATATTAGTATTTACTATAAGAAAAACCTATTTTTTTACTGTAAAAGTAGTAAATTCATTACATTATATAAGGAAAGTCATGTGTTGCCCACATCAGATTTTTTCTATTTAAAATCAAATAATATAATCTTATAATAAATGTCATTAAGTCTTATGGCGTTTGTTTCATTTTTTTCTCTATAAAACTATGAATATTGAATGTTAAACTTTCTTATTATATAATTATAGAGCATCAATTAAGATATATAGCCTTAATGGCACTGTTATGCTACTAAGATCTATATAAAAAAACTAATAATAAACATGTGATTTGTTTTTATTAATATAGAGAACCATAAAGTTGAACTTATTTCTTATTCTTTGTTCAATCACTTTGAAGAATCGTAATTCTTCAAAGCAAAAATTGGTTTTCGATATATTAGAACCTAATTTTATATATCCGATATCCCCCTACTATGTTTGAAGTTCTAACTTAAATGGATTTATTACTTAATCTGTACTTGGACATGACCAGTTTCAGTGATATGGATCCTGTACTTAGACGTATTCTTTACTCATATCGAAAGTGCAATATTTTATATATATGTTTTTCTTGTTGAATTAGGGGATTTGCTGCCTGTTTTCTAGCTCACAAACTCTATTTGATGTGTGTTTATCTAGATTTTATAAGCAACGATCACTTTCAGGATAAGTGGTATTGGATTTCGCCGTTTGTTATATTTCATTTTAAATTTTAAAAAATCTGATGTGGGCAGCACATGACTTTCCTTATATAGTGCAATGAATTTCTACTTTTACAGTAAAAAAATAGATTATTATTATAGTAGATATTTAAATTATTTCCAAGATATTGAATTTTGTCAATGAGTCGTCATTTTCATTGATTTAGCGTCAATTTTATCCATTTGGCGAGTTTTTCGTTAATTTAGCAACATTTAAAAAAGTCGCCAAGTTGCCGACATTCCATCAAATCCACCGCCAAAATCTCGCCTAGCGTTATGGACGGAGAAATAAGTTATTCTTACAGCAGATAAATGACTATTGGCGTTCAAATACAAAAGTATTACTCAAAGTATCTTTTTCATAAATGAAACGAGCTAGATCCACGAGAATGATGTCACCCAATTTATTGCATGGTATTACATATGAAAAGTGAACTTGTTTCTCAATAGGATTTTTATTTTTATTTTATATTACTTTTTGTTAATATTTTTAAAAAATGAGCAATATCTCAAGAACGGTTTATGTTAGCGTTCTAAAATTTATGTCAATCGTTTTCTAATGAAAAATTACATAAGAAATGCCTACCTGCGTAACTTGATTAGAGGTTTTGATTTTTTACCGATTTTTTCAAAATTTCACTCGAAAATTCAGGGGGGTTCTGAACATTCGATTGCGTATAAAAACAATAGGCTTCCGGTGTTTATGGATTGTAATTTTTGAACCAAATTTATTAAGAATCAGTCCATTTGTTCATCAGTTATCGTCTCCAAACACTCACTGACACACACACACGCACACACACACACACACACACACAGAGAGATCACTTTTTAAATGTTCGATTCTTGATCAGGTATGCTTGAAACGTGCTCTCCCGTCTAAAAAGCGAAAATGAATTTTCGACCTCGACACAATACTTTCCTTACATATTTGTATATAAGGAAACTAAAAAAGATATGTGAAGCAAAAACGGCGTCCCTCTATTTTGTTTTTAAACACTTTCGATTACACACATTATATTTTAAAATTTTAATTAAATTAAAACATTTTTCGCTTTTTACTTTATGTTCCTTTTTTTATACGGGACACGTATAACAATTTTTGTAAAGGTTATATGATTTAATTATTTTTCTATAAATTTTTTATTCTTTCTAAAATTATTTAATTGAAATAATTAATTAATTAATTATTCAAATACACTGTTTTGAGAATTTTTTATATTTTAAAATTCCCTTCTGTGTATTTCAGTAGTTAAAAAGTTGAAAATCTCAAGGTATTAATGGTTTCAAGGTTTACTGGGTGTTTGGAGGAGAGACACTTTTCCATATACCGAAACTAGCTATGCAACTAGTAAGTCCATATGTTGTGGTAGATCTTTCTGCCGGATGCTCGATTGTAATTGGCTAAGTCAAGTTTCGAACTTGTTGTATAATTTTTAGACCTTTCGCCCCATATTTCTAATATCACTCTTTTTCAGCGTCTTTATATAATAAAATATATACTTTTTTATTTTTAACACGTTACAACAAAGTTGAAAAGTGTTTACGACTTTGTTCATTCATTCTGTCTGTCTGTCTGTATGTCCGTTAGCACGATAACTGCCGTAAAACTGACGTTATCAAAATGAAATTTTAGTATGATGTTCAGACAGTCTCTGGGACCTATGGGAATGTAAATGAATAATATCACTCAATTAATTTTGGATTGGACCGGGGTTGAAAAAACAAGAAAGATCAATCATGCATAAGCATTGATTATGAAACACTTTCCAACTGAAATGTAATTTCATTTAAAAATCTCTAAAATGTGATACATTCAGTGGTGATATCTTTTACATTATCACAGTACTACAGTAATTTATTATACTTAAATATTTAAAACTGTATCGATATATAAATCATCTGATTCTCTATGCAAAATCAATGAATATTTCATTCATATAACTTGCATTCCAGACTCCAGAGTTAAATAATTATGTGCTAAAAAAATACAGCAATTCTTATGTAACTCACCTTACAATCGCTTGAGATATTTGCGTTCTGCATAAGTTAAAATTAGGCTTCGTTGAAGAAATAATAAAAGTTTAGGGATCATTTAAAATCACAACTATTGTAATTGCATAGGCACGGAATTTAGTTGGAAAGTGTTTCATAATCAATGCTTTAAGCATGATTGATCTTTCTTGTTTTCTTTTTACTTTATAGTTAAAAAGTTCACAAATACGAAGGGTTTAATCATTGTTGCTTTCTATCACGGCACATGAGTTATTGTCCCACGTTTTGCAGGCAGTACATGAAACTCCGTCTTCATTATTGATTGGATGCAGTTCAATGCAATATAAATATACTGCGACTAAAGACAGCATATTTTCAGCAAGTCATTTCTTTCCCTATTCGCGATAAGAATTGTCTTTAAATTTAGTCATATTTTTCTACTTTTTTCTTCTTTTGATTTCATTATTTAAATCCTCTTCCCGTAGAATTCGCTTATGTAGCCTTCTGAGCTTCAGTAGAAATTGATTAATTTAGATTGGTCTTGATAGGGGTGATGTAAGAATTGCAGTTTTAACTATCTTTTTTGTTATTTGTTTCTGTCCCTTCTGCACTTTGAGAACGACCATTTTTCGGGAAAGGGCTGGAAAAGTTAACTTGCCTGTCATGAACATTCAGGAACAAAATAATTTATGTTCTGAAGGCGAATTTGAAGAGTGTTCATTGCAGGCATATGCTAGCAGAATATGGTGATGATTCCATTGATCAAACAGAAGATCAGTTATGAGATCAGTGTATAATTTACATTGATTTTTGTATTGTTTAAGGTGGGACGGGGCATAACTAATTCCGCCCCAAAAGCATTCTTTGAGAAATTACTTAATTGTTTTTCGCGACTGTGTCATTCGAAAATGTAATTTAAAATACGTTGCATTCAATTATGTATACTTTATTTGAGAAAAATGCTAAATGTGATATACTTTGGTTAAAAATTTCAAAATGTTAACAATGAGCACATGTCTGTAACATCAGAAAGTCCTTATTGAACGACGTACAGTGTGCAAATGAAGAGTTTCATAAAGTTCCAGCCAATTTCAGGGCCCATTTTTTTAAATAATATCTTCACTCAGTTCTTCTCTTGTACCCCATTCCGCCATGTACCCCTTTATGCATTTATCATATTTTATTATTTCTATCGTTTCGGATGGATAAAACTGCTATTGTAGAGATCATTTATTTTTTTTAATACTATATATTTATTAAAATGCAACATAACTTATGTCCAATATTTCAGGAAACTATATATCTACACACTACTCCAACTTAATAGTGTAATATAGATACCTTATGAATAGAACCCATCGAACACAAAATTTAGTTTTTCCTAGGATGAAGCTCGCCTATTTCATTGACGTAGATGTATGCGCTGGGTATACAAACCCCAACTAAAAGTTGTACCATTTTTCCATGTAAAGAGATTGTTAATAACATATTAACACAATACATTAAATATATTTAGTGCATAAATATAAGCAATATTCATAAGGAGGCATTTTTTTTTATTTCTGTAGTAATTACGAGAATGTGTAACAATATGCAAAATTAGTGAAATGCAGAAATTTTAGCACTAATATTCTAGAAAGACATCTACCATGAAATACAGCAGTGAAAATTTTAGAAAAACAACTAAATACGTGTACTTCGACTCTTTGCAGCGAAGCAAAATATTTTACAGCAGTGAGACCTTAAAAATAGGCATTTATCTTGTTTCATTCATACTTCATCTGACATAGGATAACAAGAAAGATCAATCATGCTTAAAGCATTGATTTTGAAACACTTTCCAACTTCAATGCAATTTTATTTAAAAAAGTCGAAAATGCAATGCATTCCTCGGTAATATTTTAAAACTTATCACAATACTACATTGATTTATTATATTTGAAAACTTAAACCTTCATTGAAAAAAATGAACTTCATTCAAATGACGGCATTGAAATATAAATTGCGTGGTTTAAATATCTCTAAAATGCAATACATTCCACTGTAATATTTTTAAATCTATCATAATACTACGATAATTTATTATATTTGAAAACTTCATCGAAAACAACTGAAATTAATTCAAATGACGTCATAGAAAAAATAACACGCCTGGATCTCTCTATAAAAGCAGGATTTCATTCGTAACTTTCTCCATTTCATTCATCACAATACTATAATAATTTATTTTTTTTGTTTAAAAATTAAGACCATGGAGCTACAATTCATAAACTGTATGCTTAAAACTTCATCGAAAAAAATCGTCCTTCTGTTTATAAAATCAATTAATATTTCATTCATATCAGCCATGCAGACTCCATGGACTGAATTATTTTGTGTTAAAGAAATACAGTAATTCTAATACAACTCATTCTACATATTTTGCTGTTTACATTTTACATAGGTGAAAAATAGGCTTAGTTGAGGAAATAATCAAATTTGAATGAGAATTTAATCTCAAATATATTGTCATTGTGTTGTTTTAGTATGTAGATGCACAGAATTTAAGCAGAAATAAAGTAGTTTTAGGATGGATACAACACTCAATATGAATTAAAAAGAACTTTAAAAAATCACGAATTTGAAACAAGATGGATGCCATATATCATTTTGAAGTGGGTCATGTGATCGTTTCATATCATGGTCACGTGATCGTTTCATATAAGATGTGTAATTATTATTTTAATTTTTATTTAAAAAACTACTGAATATATTTAGCTGAATTTTTTTTTATATATTTTATGGAACAATTTGACTATTACCTAAAATTTTCGAAGCAATTTGTGAATTTTAAATCCGCTTAAAAAATGTTAGAAAAATTAGGTCCCATAGGGCTCAATGTATTTCATTTTTTCAACCCGGGTTCAATCCAAAACTAATTATGTGATATTATTCATTTATATTCCCATAGGTCCTACAGACCGTCTGAACAACATACTAAAATTTCATTTTGATGAAGTAATTTTTACGGCAGTTATCGTGCTAACGGACAGACAGACAGACAGACAGACAGACAGAATGAACAAAGTCATAAACACTTTTCAACTTTGTTGTAAAGTGTTAAAAATGAACTCAATCTAGACAAAAAACTCGAAGGACAAGATTGTTAAGTTCCTATAAAACTGCAATTGCCACGGATGGGGAACATAGTGCTCCATTCACGCCCTATCGGGTTAAGGCGGCTTCAGGGATCTGACACTTTAAAATCATAATCTGTATTAATAAAAATAAAATATATATATATACGCCTGTCTGTCTGCGATGCTGCTCGATACCAACAGCAAGTACAAGTCTGAGGTTTTGCACACAGCATCTCCGGAGCCAGCGGCCCTACCGTGCTGAAAACACCAGTTTTCATTAGATCACCGAAGTCAAGCAGTATCGGGCGCAGTTAGTACTTGGGTGGGTGACCACCTAGGAACACCGCGTGCTTTTGGCACATTTCGGCCGTGGTAGCCCGGTGGTTTGCGCGCTGTATTTGAACGCTGCCACAACTGCCGCCTTGTTCATGCGGAGTACGATTACGTTAAACACGTGGGTCCGCAAGTCCTTTCGAGAGGTTGGTGGTAGGGGAAGGAGGATACGGTCCCTGTGGATGCCTCCGCCACTGGACTCCGGTCAAAATTGGGTGGCACTTCCCGGCCGTCCAAATGATTACCTTACACCTTTCTAATAGGTCGGACAGTCTGGGTTTCAACAACAACAACACAGCATCTCCGGCCGTCCAAATAGCTGCTCTATATCCTAGGATGAGTCAGACGGTCTGGGTCTTCAGCACAAGTAGCATCTGTAACTGAGCTGATGTACCTCAAAAGACTTTAATCTAAATGTTTAATAATATTTTCTTAATTAAATTTTAAAAAAATAATGTGTTCAAGTTTGCCATTTCATCAAATATAAATAACTGTTGCTGTGCGAAAGTTAAAAAAAAAGTACAATATTCAGCGTCATTTTATTGCATCGATTATGAATAACCATTTCTGTACAAAAGTGAAAACTCTGGTAAAGTAGTACATAACTTTCTGTACACACATAAATTTATTTTCACTTTCTTTCTTTCAGAATTCATTAAATTCAGTTTAATTGTACAAAATAGGATGGATAGTTTTGGAAATGACACTGAATTCGAGGTTTTAATTCAATTTCCATTTCTATTTAGCGGCTGAACGTATTTTTAATGGCCACGTGGAAAAAATGCAAAAAAGCTAAAATAACTGAAGAATAGTTTATCTTATAGCTGTGGGGCCTATCTTATTACTTTCGGCTCCAAAAATTAGGTATGAAAATAGCGTTTAATTGATACTGTTGCGAACGCGCAATATTTTGTTTGGTGCCTCCTCTTTCGTCTGTCTCGAAGCCCAGGCGAAGAAAATACAGTCCATGATGTGGGGATGGATGATGTGAGCTCAGGGTTAACAGGATTCCCAAGTTAGAAGAAGGGTTGTCAGCCTTGACGATTTATCGCCAATGTTGCGGTTTCTGGAATGTTCCAGAATCTTCTCCATAGAAGAATTATATTTTGAGACACTATGCAACACTATTCTTTGAGATATTATGCAACACTTTTTGAATTTATGCAATTATACTTTTGCAATTTATGCATTTGAATTTATTCATCATACGTAGTTTTTGGTTTTTGCCAGCCATTTCGCAAAAAAGAGGATTTTTTTCGAATGGTACGATAATCTAATTAGCACCAGGGTAAGATATAAGTGACCTTTCTATCAAATTTTGTGAAATGTGGTCTATTTGTGTTTTCAGCTAGTGTGGATACATGTGATTTTTGGTTTTCATTTTGCAAAAAAAGACAGATTCTATTTTTTGAACGGTATCAAAATCTAATCAGCACCCACGAGTGACATATCTGCCACATTTTGTGAAATTTCATCCATTATTTTTTCCCCTAGGGTGGATACTTCTGTTAGGTTGATTTAGAATTTTTATAATTTTGGAATTTACAATTTACTCTTTAACTATTTTCCCCTGGATCAATATCTTCAATTTAGTAATATTTAGATAATATTTATTGTTTTACCATTTGTTTGGTAATTAGAATTTTTTAATATTACAAATTAATTTTCTTAATAATATTATTAATTTAAAATGTTTCATTTCCTAAATTAATATTATTTTTGATTTGTAAATTTATCTATTTTGATTTGAAAGCGATTATTTATTCGATTCCCCTTAAAATTATCTTTAATTTGATGCGTTTCATCATTTTGCCATATTGTTAAAAATTGCGCTTGTTCTATAGTTTTTAGTTTTTTCCAACTCTTGTGCGTTTCAAAAATTTCAGTTGCGGCCATTTTAAAATTCTTGGCTTGGTGAGTCATTGGGTATGATTTACGCGCAGCCTTTTGGAATTCGCGAATTACTTTAATTGGCTCGCGTCTTTCTAGATCGTCTACGAGCGTAGTTTTGAGAATAGTTATGGTAACTCTAACTTCTGTGATCTGATTTTCATTGCTGAAATTTTCTAAACTCTTCTCGTTATCTGCTCGTATAAATATGTTCGCGAAATTTTTAGTTTCAGTGAGGTGTTGGAATCATCTGCGTTTGACTCTCGAAATTTGCGCTTTGCTCCGATGGTTTCTTTGTAATATTATGTTCCTTGCGACATGTTTTAATACTCAATTATTTTTTTAATGGCGTATTCTTTTCGTCCTTACCAATTTTAAATACTGGACGATTCATTGAGTAATGCGTTCCTGTGGGCCATGCGTAAAAAAGCGGCTGTCGGTGTCGTGTTCGGGAGTCACATCGGGCTGTTAGCTAAGAAGATCTGAGAGTTCCAGATGCAGCAGTTAGGCCGAAAATCGTGACTTTTCCATGGGTTTCTAATATATCAGCAACTTCTGTCTGCTTCCAGTAAATATCCTGAATTATAACTATCTCTTTTTTGTATTTGACCGCCTACCTTCATCCTGAGATCCTATCTGATGAGGGAATATAACAATTGAATTTTTAGGACTTTTGATTTCTTAAATGCTAAATTTTATTTTTAATCCATATCTGAAATGTTTGATTTTAATTTACTTCTTTGAATTTAAAATTCTAAAGCCTTTTCTAGAGAGCAGTTTTCAAAACTTTCTTAATTTATTAGAGCCTGGGCAAATCATTATTTTAAATTTTAATATTCTATTGTTAATACTTTAAGAGGGGGGTTAAATATATTTCACTATATTTTAAAAATTCTTATACAGAATCTTTAATTTGACAAAATAGTTTTTCTGGAATACTAATTATGTCAGCTATTAAATTTAAACATGCTAATTTTTTTTCTGAATTGTCTGTCTGTGCACAGAGTAATTTAATTTGCTCTTCAAACTACAATTTGGATTAATTTAATAAACTTATTTTCATTAAACTAACAATTATGTTTTCCTTTTTTTTTATTTTAAACACAAGACTGTGGCATATAAAAGAAAAAGGTTAGCTTAGAATTTCACAAGTGGCAGTGAATTTAAAACTGTACATTGCAGAAGTAATAACCCGCCAACTTATTTTCTGTGTTATCCTGTGATACCTGAAACTCAAACTGATTAATAAACAAAGTTATCGTTAGTTACAATAAACAGACAAACTTTCTCAACTAAATTTTATTATTATAATTATTCACACTAAATTGTTTCATTGCTTAACTTCATCATTATTAGTTATATATAGAACGTTTTATTTACAACTTTTTAGTTCTTGCAATATTGCAGTCTATCTTGCTTAACTGAGTTGGTTGTGATGCAGTTGGCGACTTTGTCACTGACTTGTAGCCAGGTTTAGCAAATCTCCATATTATGAGATAGAACGTTTACCAGTTGTTCTTTTGCGCACAGCATTTCATCAGACTTCCTCGTGCACTTTTTATTATAAACTGCTGCCTTGCATTTCACTCACTATATTTGGACATCTTCTGTCCTCGAAGAATTGTAGACATTATTAAGGAAATATTTAGACTTAGTCAACGACGAAATTGAATAGATGTGCTACAAATATCAATTTTTGACGTGCTTACTCAGCGACGATATTTAGGAAAAGTGTAGCAGCACATATTGACGTGCTTAATCAACGACCATATAAGAGAAGTGTACAAGAACATTTTTACGTGCATTAACAATAGCAAAATTTTGGAGAGTGATTAAATTTCACTTGTTGCACAGTGGTAATTTTTGAGTTCCCCCCTTGGTTCATCTGTATATGTATCCCTATTTGATCCTGTCATCCGGACGTGGTCTATGACGGCTTCCATTGGATAGTTCATGAGGCCCACGGGCTTACTCCAGTTCATAGTTGTTATTCTCGTGATTTCTCAATTTATTGATCATAAATAATTTGTCTACCCATTATAAAATTAGGCATCTGTGCAGATGGCGACAGTTGCAGAGTATCTTCTAAAATGTATAAATAATATTTGCACCACTGTATCACACAGATACATACATTGCACAGACAGTTTGATAGTCACACATAGAGACGTCACTCTAAAAATAGTTTTTCGGTTTTTAGAGTGCTTTAAACGTATAAAACCGTTAAGACCTCAAGTTGAGATTTTCTACACGATTCCAATACTTTCCGTATACATTACCATGTATTATAGACAAATTAAAAATTAGTCCAATATCCAGCTTCACTTCTCTCTCTCTATATATATACATATTTATATATAAGTATAAATGAAACAGTATATAATTGAAGTTGTTTACGCAGCTATTGAATGAGATATGAAAATTAAAGATTTCGACGGGCCAAAGAAAATATAGAAATAAGTCTCTGCCAAAGAAGAAATGCAAAAATTCAAGTCAATTCAATTTATATCATTGAAAATAGAGTCCATCATTGAAAATTTCACTGACGCTTTGATCGCAGCCCTCACAGCAAAGATCGTCACATGTGTGACAGTGACGCTGTAGTCACGTGACACCTGGGTCACAATGTGACATCATATTTGTGACTTCTATGCGACATTAAATATTAGTTACTTTGTAACTTCATTGTGACTAAATTCTGTGACGTTTCCACAATTGAATTAACACGTAACAATGTGACGACATTACAATGGCAATTTCAACGTGACGTCACAAGCAAGTTAATATGTGACGTCACAAACGACCATGGAAATGACCAAAATGACTTCGTTGTGACCTCAATATGACATTGCCGAGACGCACTGCGACGTCCTGTGAGGTTCCAAAGTCACAGTGTGGCGTAAATCTTACGTCACTGTGAAAAAAAATGTTGTTAGGGATGCTCTTAGCTGGCAGGGACGATCTTATGGGGGGGTATAGGCAGGTGCGTCACCCTCACTAATTTATGATTAGGCAAACCGTCACATTAAAAACAATATTTTATCTTTTTTTGATCAGCTGAACAATTTTACGTACGAAAAGAATAACGCAATGTTTTTTCTTCATTTCAATTCACTTAGCAAAGAAAAAGAAGTCGACAATTATTCTAAAACTATACAAATATCAAACTACAATGTGGCAGATTGAAACAGGAACAGTATTCAACCTTTGTAATTAGGAATTACAAAGTGATAATTGGTCGCTGTATGAAAACTTTGGACTCAGGTAAAATCGGACATGAAGAGTTTATCCTAAAATTCGTATTTATTAGACGAGACTTGAAGACAAAATAAAGTGCGAATCCTCACCAGAATGAAACTCATGCATCTAGGGTTTCCAGTTCCAATTTTAAAAACATGACATCTTTCTAAACAATAAGTGAGTGGGGAAGGGACATTTTTAAATGAAAACTCATAGTAATTAACAGTAATGAATTACTGATCACAACTTTCTTAGTAATTATTTGATTAGTTTTTTACATGAAACACATGGATTTCTAATTAATCGTATTTTTCACTGAACAAAAACACCAAAAGATGAACGGTTCGGCAAAATACGGAACAAGTAGCGACCAAAGTCAGACTCCACCAGGTCGACGTCCACGCCGTCCCTCCTCGTTGATTTTTTTGTTGCAAGTGCAAAGCCCATATTGCTTTTTGTTGCAAGTACAAAGATGTATCACGCACGTCAAGAGCAACTATAAGAAACTTACAATGCTTTAAACTTAAAAATTTGTCGAAAACACGATGGATGCGTAGAGCCGAATCCATAAAAGCTGCCTGTAATACTTTTGACGTTATAATTCTAGTTTTGACGGAAATGACCAGTTTCACAATTTTTGACTCGAAAACAAAGGCTCATGCTTTAGGGCAGCAGAAAAAAAAATTGGGATTTGATTTTATTGCATGTATGTAATTTATGAAAAATATCATGTACAAGCAAAATAATTCAACCGAAAGTTTAAAAGCAGAAAATTTAAACTTAATTGATGCTAGAATTTTAATCGAAAGTTTCATTACATCTATGGAAGATATAAATAAGAATAAAAATGCAATGACTGATATGATTGACTGCACAATTTCATTTGCAAAAATTAGATGTCAATGCAGAGCAGTTCTTTAGCAAACATCACCATAAAAGAATCAAGCCTAGGGACACAGATGCGGAATTTACGTTGCATTTCTTTTATCGGCGAGAATTTTCAGCTGTTTTAGAAACGTTAACAGCATTAACAAAGGAAAATTTATGAAATATTTCGATGAAATAAACCCATTATATAATTTATTTTCATCCACCAATGGTGAGAGAAATATGCAGCATTGCATACATTGAAGAGGCATCTCAGATATTTCCACCAGATTGCAGAGACCGCATCGGAGATTTACAAGGCCTATAAGCTGAGTTGGAAATTCTTGCGGATCACTGTAAAGATACAGATTCCTTAACTTCAATAATGGATAATGCCCAAGGAATCAAACACATACTTCCTTCAGCAAATATTTTTGCAGATTTTCACTTACGGCTGCAGTAACGATGGCCTCAAGTGAAAGACTTTTCAGTAAACTAAAACTAATAAAAATGTATTTGCATTACAAAATGTCTGTTGACAGATTAGACGCTATGCTGTTACTGACTAGTGAAGAATATGTTGTTGACAGCATTGAACTCAATTCTGTTGTAAAGAGGTGGGAAGCACTGAAACGTCGAAGAATTTACGTGAAGTAAAGTAAATTTAGAACTTTTAGCATTTGTAACCTTTTAGAGGGAGTCTTCCAAATGTTAAACTAGTCGCTAGTACTATATAACAATGCAAGATATACAGATGCTGATTTCTCTACTAAAGCCAATCAATTTCCCCCCAAATTGGTAAGATAATAAAGCATATTAAGGGTATGACATGGCTACTACATTAGCTGATTTAGAACCCCGATTTCTCGACCATGCACTTTAGAACTCATCCCAGATGAATTTGACCCCCCTCCACTTTGGAGTCTTGTGGGGCATTTGGTAGGGCGTTTTATACACGATGTCAAATTTTCTCATTAACCGCATCAACTGTTCCTTATTTCTAGTCGTTTTCGAGAAAAATGTATTTGACATTTGGCATCTTGACGAATTATAGTGACGAAACTGTAAGCTGGAAATCTAAGCATCTCACGGCCATGAAATTTTGCACACAGGTAGCTCAGGACCTGCTACAAAGCGTTATGGTGACATTTTATTTGTTGTTGCGGTTGTTATAAGCAGTGTATCATTAAAGTGTTAAATTTTGTTCATCGGAACATGAGAAAATTTTTGAAAACCAAAGAGTGCTTTATCCTTACGTCCGCTTATAAAAAAGAATAAATAAATAAAATAAATAAGATGAACGGTCATGGTGTAGCAGTGTGGAAGTACGCAAGGCTACGCCATTACATCACATCTTACATCTCGGACAACGGCGGGTACATGTCTAATCTTTTAATATAAATGATGTTGCAGAACTTAAATTGCCTTCACTAAATACCGATTTAAAAAATAGCGTTTTGTTAACGTATAATTAATTATCTTTTCTATATAGTCTCACATCAGAAATTTTCCGGATATTTAGCTCAGACATTTTTTTTTCTCGCCAAACAATACTTTATCGTTCAATACAGGAAGGCGTCAAATGATTGTTGGTATAGGGATAAAATGATCATTTTTGTAATTCTATTCTTCATCTGAGTTATTCGATGTAGAATCTCCGTTGAAATGTGAGTTATTTCCAATAGAGCCGGAACAACTTTCTGAAATATAAAAACAGTGGACTATTTCAGGGTTGAAAAGTACTTTATTTTGTTTTTTTTAAATGTCAACAAGTTTGTCAGCGATCTTCAATTAAAGAGTTTCAAATGTGGTATGATGGATATGAGGATATGCTGTATATACCTGTCATTTTTAAACTGGGGCTCTCTGAAAATTTGAATAAATATATGTTTTACTAGATGCTTCTTTTATACATTTCGAATTTTAGTTTATTGTGATTTTTTGTTATATTTTGCCCAAATATTTATTAAATATAGGTTCTTAATTTTCATTTTAAAATATGTATTTTATACTAAAAATTAAAATACTTAAAATCAATATTAGTAGATTTTAATTTAAATTAAATATTATATTTGTTAGTACTATTATGTATTGTAATTGAATTTGTTACTACTATTTTTCATAAAATAAAGACTTCTTTTATTCGAGGAGGGTGTCATCTATTACACAATCCCGGTGCGGTGTGTCCTCTTTAATATTTTAGTGCAAAAATGGGTCATAAGACCAAAACGTTTAAGAACCACTGGCGTATATACATATAATTGAAATTTACAACTTTTTATACTGATACCACTTCTTTGAAATCACTTCTTGTACAGATATAATAATAATTGTCTCAATAACTGAATGGACGGACTAGCAAGGTAAAATATTTGGAATAAAATTGTATTCGAACATGATGTCTTGAAAGAAATTTTGACCAAATAAATTTATTTCTTTTTACTAAGATATTTAAAATTTAATATAGGATCTAGATTAAATGTATTGTAGGATTAAAGTTAAATGTATTGTAGGATTAAAGTTAAATTTATTGTAGGATTAAAGCTAAATATGTTGTAGATTGAAGACAAAATTCTACATATACATATTAAATTCATTCTAGGGAAATAGCTTAATTCATAACAAGTTCTGAATGCATCGCTTCTATAAGACTAAATTCATTCTGGAGTAAAATTGTGATTTTTGTTTTTTGATGTGTGTGTTTTAGAAATCTAATTTCAAATTGTAAACTGTAGAATTTGTATAATATTTAATTTAAGCATTTAAGCAACTGTATGTTGCATAACATGGCCTCAAATAGCTTTCAATTTTCAATTTAATTTTCCACGAATTATAGTTTTATTTCAGCACTTCACAATATAATTATTAACACATCAAAACTACCTGTAAAATTAAATTTATGAATCCACCCCAAACACATATTGCAACGCATTTTGTACATTATTGGTTTATAGTGAAATAAGTAATCATTGAATAACATAAGAAAATTTATCTGCTACCGGCACAAAAATGTATACATAAAATCAATAAAATCGCTGAATTACGTAGGAAAGCTAGTATGTACAGAATAAGAAATCACAGAAAAGGAGCAAAGTCATTGATTTGCATAGAAAAGGTCATCTGCTATCTGAATTTCTTTCTTTTGTTTTTCTTTGATAAAAAATAATTGTAAATAAAATATAATTAAACTGAGAAATTCATTTACAAACCAGCTTAAAAAGGAAAACAAATTACAGCGTATTTGGTGTTTTATAAATTCTATTAGTAGTACCAATTAATGAGTAAATGTAAACAAGGTGCAAAAAACGGAATTCCGGGTGTGCTATGAATAACTTTACTCGTCTTTATTTAGAAAATAATGCAGTTTTTCATACGCATGCCAATATAATTTATTTCTAATCGTTCCTAAAAAAGTTGAATTACAAATGAAGCGTAAATTACAATGTGCACGCTTATGTTAGACAATGCTTTAAAATTTCGTATTAACCTATTTACAAATCAGAAAATATATAATAAACTGGTTTACAACATAAAATCAGATAAATCAGTGCAAAAACAAGCCGCACAAATATGGGGAATATTGGTCAAACTGAAATGTATAAACATAAATAATAATGTCGTGGCGCCACCTAGTGGCACGAAATGAAAATAAAACATCGAAGATAGGAGACGAGGAAATACTAGCATGATACGCAAACGGGTATAAAATGAAGGTGAATCTGAACTCAAAGTATGCGTGGTCAGGCCATACTTCGGGAAAAATGGAGTCATTGACAAATCATTAACTAGAATATTGGAGATTTTATTAATATGAAAATATTAAAATAAATACCAAATCTAAAGATCAGATTGTACTAATCTTTATTTGCTCTGTTTACGTTGTAAACCAACTTATTATCAATTGTACATAAGTCACGTATTCTATGAAATATGTATGCATTGAATTAATCTTAAAATTTTTGCATTTGCAGATATTATTTATCGGTAGCTTTTCTTACCTTTCTAAATTCATAATTTTATATACACTTAGGCCGATCAGGTCGTCGAGCGGTCAGGGGCATGCGTTTCCGTCTGATCGCTGGATTGCCAGGTTGCGGGTTCGAATCCCGCCAGCGGGCATGGATGTTGTCATGTCGAGGCCAAGTCAGACTTCCGTCCTTCGAGGAGCCGCTATAAAATTGGAGCTGCAAATCTCATCCCCTTTGCCATTGGATACCCTGTGGAGTCTTGTGGACGTGGTGCGTAGGCACCCCTTCACCACGAGGGAATTAGTAACGAGAGAGAGAGAGAGACAGATAAGACTGAAAAGGATTGCAATCCCCATTAATGTTTAATACTGAAAAGTATACGATATATATATGTATATATATATATATATATATATAAGACTGAAAAGGATTGCAATCCCCATTAATGCTTAATACTGAAAAGTATACATTGTAGGGAAAGATCTCACCCAATATGACAAAATCTGATGTGAATTAGTAACGAGAGAGAGAGGAGAGAGAGAGATAAGACTGAAAAGGATTGCAATTCCCATTAATGTTTAATACTGAAAAGTATACGATATATATATATATATATATAAGACTGAAAAGGATTACAATCCCCATTAATGCTTAATACTGAAAAGTATACAATGTAGAGAAAGATCTTACCCAAAAACTGACAAAATCTGATGTGAATTAGTAACGAGAGAGAGAGAGAGAGAAAGGAGAGAGAGAGATACGACTGAAAAGGATTGCAATCCCCATTAATGTTTAATACTGAAAAATATACGATATATATATATATATATATATATATATATATATATATATAAGACTGAAAAGGATTGCAATCCCCATTAATGCTTAATACTGAAAAGTATACATTGTAGAGAAAGATCTTACCCAATATGACAAAATCTGATGTGAATTAGTAACGAGAGAGAGAGAGAGAGGAGAGAGAAAGGAGAGAGAGAGATACGACTGAAAAGGATTGCAATCCCCATTAATGTTTAATACTGAAAAATATACGATATATATATATATATATATATATATATATATATATATATATAAGACTGAAAAGGATTGCAATCCCCATTAATGCTTAATACTGAAAAGTATACATTGTAGAGAAAGATCTTACCCAATATGACAAAATCTGATTTGAATTAGTAACGAGAGAGAGAGAGAGAGAGGAGAGAGAGAGATACGACTGAAAAGGATTGCAATCCCCATTAATGTTTAATACTGAAAAATATACGATATATATATATATATATATATATATATATATATATATATATATATATATATATATATATATATATATATATATATATATATATATATATATATATATATATATATATATATATATATATATATATATATATATATATATATATATATATATATATATATAAGACTGAAAAGGTTTGCAATCCCCATTAATGCTTAATACTGAAAAGTATACATTGTAGAGAAAGTTCTCACCCAATACGACAAAATCTGATGTGCGCAGCGCCTGACTTTCGCTACATAATGCAAGTAATTTACTTCTTTTAATGAGAAAAATTGTTGGGTGAGAACTACGGGACAATATTTTAACGATGGAAAGCACACTGACATTTTGCGCTTTTCTTGGTGACAACATGCAAAATTACAAGTACGGCATTAACTTATATTTCGAGCAAATATAACTTGACAATGGTATATACTGCTAACATCTGCTAAGCAGTATATCCCATTATATTAAAATATGTTAATTATAATTTCATCAATTCGGCGTCGTTTTAGTAACTTAAGCGTCATTTTTGGCAATTTGGTGATATTTCCTTCAATTTTCTCTTACATAAAAAGTTGTTATTTTAGCGATATTTTCCAAATAAATCGCCAATGTCGCAAACATTTCACTAAGTTTTATATATATGGTTATATTTAGTACTGTTTATTTATATGTATTTTAGGTATATTTATTTGAAAAACGTAACGGACAAAACCTGGAAACGGACAAAAATCGTTCAAGCTAGCGTTCTACAGTTTGTGATATTCGTTTCAGAATAAAAAATACATGCAATATGAGTATTTATATAACATTTTAGAAAATCCTACTTTTTATGATTTGTAAAATTTTTCGTTCGAAAATGTTGGGTATCTTCCAAAAGCTCGAGCGCGTTTAATATCAATAGTAATCAAGTACACACGGATTGTAATAATCATACAAAATTACGTCAGAAGCGCTTCATTCGTTTGTGAAATATCATATTCAAAAATAAACACACACGTACGCAAATACACACAGACATCAACTTCCAACTTCTTGTACCCCAACTTCTTGTTGAAAGGTGTGCCATCACATACAGCTTTGAACTATCAACAACTATTATGTTAGGGTTATTTGCATAAACTGAAGCTAATAAGTTAAACCTCTAAGCTTCAGTTAAATATTGAACAACCACTTTCGTTTAATAATTTTATATTAAAAAGAAAACTCGGAAAAGGGATTACATTTGGTAACACTTTAAGCTATTACTTTATAACAAAGTAATGGGAGCTTCTTCTTCTGATGCACTGGAAAAATATGATTCACGACATAATGTTTCACACTTTTTTGCCACTTACGGACGAATGATAATACATAGTAAATGCCTGTCAGTTTGAACAAAATTAGACAGCAAATGCTTCTAATTTAAGAAGGCTGACATTAGCTATTTCAGAGATACTGCCCTTTTGGGAAGGACATTTATTTAAAAGGCTTGTAAAATTTTAATATATGCTATGTAGGTTTAAATATTTGTTTAGTTTTGAAGTTAGGGTGTTTACACCTTACTAACAGACCGATTGTGATTATTGTTATGAATGGGTGTTCTGCACTTTTTATAAGTGTTTTACACACTGTTTACGTGTTATGTCACATTTTGTAACAGATGTGGAACAGAGATATAGGTAAAATTAACCAAACGACAAATATCAAACAGCGTAAAATGAAAAGGCCATGTTTCTATATAAATGTCACAAGTACACATAAATGAGTTCATAATTAGTTTCATTTGAATACTGTGTGTGATAGTTTTTAATGAAGAAAGATCCGTTATGATAATGTTAATTTTTAGATAGCATTATATAACCATTATATTGACAAGTACCTTATTTAATTTTCCTTGGACTTAAGAGGGTGTATGCTTCTCAAATACTGAAACTGTTTTCATTATGGTCTGAGTGTTGTTAATTCCGAGAAAATTTATATTTTTTCTATCAACCAGGGTTGAAAGAAAAACGAAAATCCATGGTTCTAACCATTAAAAGTTACTTAAACAAACGAAAAATATAATTAAAAAAATTAGAGTTTAAACCAGTTATCCCTACTATCAACCTAAAACGTTTTAGGTAGTTAGTAATGTTTTTCTATATTTTAATGTTTTAACTTGATTAATAATTCAAAACATGTAAGATGAGGTGTAATTACCGTAAATACACACGGTCTCGTTTTATAGAATCATCATGAAAAGTTGTACTGAACAAGATCCTAAATTTCAATTTGAAATTTCGGACAACTTAGTCTTTTTCTCGTAAACCATTACATACAGGTTTTGCATACCATATGCACTTGACACCCAAACTTTGACATAGACAACGATATATTGATCAGAGATAATGTTATACAAATAATAACGACAACTAATGTTGTAAATTCAATGCAGCAGATAGAAAATATACATACATTGACAATAATGTTTCCAGAATGCCCTTGTAACATATGCGAATATAATTCTATTAAGTTATGAAACATATAAATACCATTTTGAATTCCATATTTGAAATAAATTGATTGAAACAATTGTCATCAGTTTTATAAATCAGAGTTTTTGTTTTTAATTATTAAAAGGCCTTATTCGTTAAGCATGTTATTTATTAGCACATGGCATGTTTCGTTAATAACTCTATGTCCCACCCTCTACCGTAGATGCTTAAAGATCGTTTAAATTTAAATTTATTATTGCATCTGTCACAAATTCGCTTTTTTGCGTATTATATGTATATCTAAATTTTGTGCCAACGCAATTACAATATTATTTATTTTTAATAATCACTAAACATTCTTTATTCCTACAGTGAAGACAAATTTTGATGCCAAACTATAGCACAAAAAATGTAAACAAATCAAGCGATTGTAAGGTGAGTTGTGTAAGAATTGCTGATAGTTGTATAAAAAGTTGTTGAGTTGTATAAGAATTTCATCCAAAACTCCTTAGCTTTGGAGTCGAGAATATGAGTGATATGAATGAAGTATTCATTGATTTTACACAGAGAGGCAGACGATTTAAAAAATGAAATGATTTGTCATGGTCACAACAGTTTGGAAGAACTAATTTAGCATGATATAAGGGAGTTTCTATAATAATGAAATATCGTAACTGTGACGACATATTAACTTCAAAGGCATTGTAAACACTTGGGAAATTATATTTTCGATTTTCGATGACGTCATTTGAATAAAGTTCATTTTATGTAACTAGCATTATATTTTCCGATACAGTTTTAAGATTAATTTTGTCAATGCCAATTTTTGAAGTAACTTAAAGTGTAATATAAATTCCATTTCAGTTGGAAAATGTTTCATAATCAATGATTTATGCATGATTCATATTTCTTATTTATTTATATCTCGACATCCCTCTGGCCCTGAAAATTCAAAACATGGATTAAATTTTAACTGCAAATTTTTCAAGGCTGCTAACAAAATATCTTGAAATTCGGGCAGTCTTTCTCCTGTGATGACAAAGAGACTAGAACACAGACTTCACAGAATGATGTGCAAGTGCAGAAATTTTAATTTCTTTTGACAATAACTTGCATGTTTTTAAAATATGCAAAACTTTAAGTATATATATGAAACACTGCAAATTAATTTTATCGTTGAGTCTGCATTTAAAATAAAACATTTACATATATTATAAGCGTTATAATTCACGCCTTGAAGTTGAATGGTACGAAATTTACTCTGCATCTGATTAATACGTGTGATTGAATCTGATACAATACCTGAACGCATGAAATTCTATTTTCGTGTATGTTCACCTTTTAATATGTGGAAAATATTCATCACAATAATTTTTGCACTGCTATGAAGTGGTTTTTCTTTCCTATGAAAATGAAAATCGCAGTTTTCCAATGTATTTGAAGCTATCGAATCAGTGATGTAAACAGAAAAAAAAATGTTGGTCAATCCACCAGGTTGGAAAATGAAGGATTTAAAGCAATGCGAACTTCAATAATTGATCCAAAAATTTCCAAAATTCGAAAAGAACAAACATATTGTAAACAAAAAAGGCGGGAAAATTCGAGCCCTAAGGGGAATTTTTATTTTCTGGCATTCCGCCCTAAGTGTTGCAGGAAGAACACTAGAAGAGCTCTGAGGCCGATTAAAGTTATTATCACGTGCATCGTCAGTTAAATAACGAAATGCATTTAATTTAAAATGTACTGTAATTAATTTCAAAATAAAGATTCCATACCATCATTTAAAAATATTCATTATACATTTTATCTGCTATACATTTGTGACATTTCAAGAACTCTATTTTTGGGGCGGAAATATCTACCTTGCGGTATAAACGCATATAATCAAGCTAAGGTGTCCCCGAGTATAGCTGCTCTTGGTCATATACTAGCTCGTCTACTAATTACTTCTATTTTGGTAATGAAATAGATTGCTTATAAAATTTCAATGAGATATATGAAAAAATTCGGAAAAATAGAAATATGAAAATATAACTACATTATCTTAAGAAAGATTCCAAAATCCCCGTATATAAGAGTCAATTACGACGTATTTCGCTTAAATTTCTGAGCTGTCAATTAGTTCCCTTCGCCAGCATTACACATATAATTGATAATGCGTATATGTGATAGTTCACTTGTTTGAATAATCGGTTTTGAATGTTCTGTCTGGAAGCAAAGATAATATTATGCTAGAAATTCAATGGGATAGAATACGCATGTTACCTTTGTAATTCTCTTCAAATATGGAACGAAATATACTGAGCCCAGTAGCTTAACGTATAAAGAAACATCTGTCTCACCGGAAATCGATAGTTCTTTCTTGCAGAATTTCTTGCAGAGGCATACGTTCTTCACAATACATCCCAAACGTATCATTGACAAAATAACAGACGTATCATGCATTATCAAAATAATGGGTTTTATCTTTAACTGAAACTTGTGAAGTCTTGATAACCTATTAGTTATTATTCTTTTATTTTGCATAATTGCGATTTTTCTGCGAACTAACAGCCTATTACGGGCTCTGGTTTGAAAGACCAATCAGGAGCTTCTCAGGTAAAGGGCGGATTCAACAAGTGGGATAGAATGAATTTTTAGACAAATCATTCACGATTTGTTCTCGCCCTTCAAAGTTCTTATCGTGCAAAAGGAATTAATGTATCCTCAGACAAAATCGGGTGACAATGATAATTTCGAAAAAAGGAATACTGACCTGCGGACAGTTTATCGTCTACTTAAATTTATTATTCAATATTTCTTATAGGTGGCGAGCGGGTTCAGAAAAAATAGAATTTAAGTGCGGGCATTTCCATAGTATTTATTAGTGTTTATTTATGTGTACTTATGGTTTGCCTACTGTAGAAATTGTATCTACTTCTATTCCGTTACGTCAAACTAAGTTATTCCATTTTGTTAAATAAATATATTTGCACAACACATATAAATAGGTTTATATACGTTGTGCATTCTTTGGCTGTTAGTATTGATTATTTATATTTCAGGATCGCATTTTGGGTTGTGACACTTGTAAGAGTTTAGAGCTGATACATAGAAAAATACAATCTCCAGAAACTGAAAATCTTTTTCAACACGAATACTTACGAAATTACGATGTATACGCTTCGAAAACTGAGATTTGTTAGTCGATTTCAATTTTTAAACGAAACTATATAAATTTCAATTTTAAAGCTTATTAAAAACAAATATATTGCGGGTGGTAAAGTTCATGCTATAATTTTTTTTTTGAAAAAATATATCATTGAATCTTTTTCTAAGGATGTTTTACAGATAATGTGTTAATAATAATTGATTTGAATTCAGCATAACATTCTGAAAAGGTTGGTGGGTTCAATTATGATTCCGATTTATAGTGCTTTTCCGATTTCTGGTAATTTTTTTCTTCTTGAAACATATATTTCTCATGATTGGAAAAGGTAGTTTACTATGGACTTCTACCTCCAATTCTTATATCATGTTTGGTTCAAAAGTTTTCTTGAAATATATATTTATCAGAATCGACTATATATGGAGCTTAATTGATAACTAATATGGATTCAGAATAATATTCTTGAGATAGTACGGGATTTACTAAGAATTTCTACTTTCGTTTTTGAGGTGTCGATTGTGATTAAAACACTATATTTACTTAGAAACATGTGTTTCGACGTATCGGCCATAGATAGAGCTTAGATGATGATTAATATGGATTCAGCATCAAATTTAGCATTGTATAGAGGAGTTCACTAAGGATTTCTACTTCCGGATTTACTCAATTCCTTTTCAAAATAATTTTCATGAGACGTCTATTTTTCGAAATTACTATAGATATATCTTAGATGATGACTGATATGAATTTGACATCAAATTTTCGGAGGGGTAGGAGTTCATTATAAATTTCAACTTCCGGTTTTGGAAATGTCGCTATCTGTTTTTTCCGTATGGCTCTACAAATAAGTGTGCAAAAGAGGATAAAATGTTTTACACATCCGTTGAAATTGAAGTGTACAAACCACTTACCATCATATGAAATTGCCTTCAGAAATTTCGCGTGAATAAAAATTTAATTTACCACTAGCAGTACTTTCCGTATATAATCCCATAGAACTGAGATTTTTCAACTACGAGTAAACCGATCTGAATAAATCTGTCATTGAAATTTAAGTAAAACATAAATTGAATAAAACAATTCCATAAAGATTATATTTAGTAAAAAATGTATTTTATTCGTTTTCAAATATTCCATAATATAGAACATTTAGAGAAACATTCAATAAAAATTTTAAAAATATAATTTCCTAATAAAAACAATAAGAAACCAATTTAGTGGCACAAATAAGGTATACAAACCCATCTTTCTTTTTAAAAAATAAATTTAATTTACAATTTTTATTTACATAGCATTTATTTAGACAAGATATAAGATAAAGTACCTTAAATTTGAGTACAGTTGAACCATGTTTATTATATGATTAAAGTCCATGTAGTATAATTTTTTAAGAGTTGTTAGTATTGCAAAATTAAAAGATCATGTAGGAATACATATAATACCATTCCAAAAGTATTAAAATAAACAAAGTACATCATAAAAATTATATTCATCAGATACAGAATTGTCATGTATCCAAAACTTATTAGGCGAATATAAATATAAAATAGGTAAGTAAATAATAACAAAAATTAAATTATAAAATCGTAAAGTTATTGATATGAGCTTGAATTTTTGAGAGAGAACATGCAATTAATCTTTTATTATCAATGTATTTCTTAAAGATTAACGTTTAGTAAATTCTACGGTAATGCGATGTATAGTCATTATACCGATAACTGTATCCTGTTCAGTTTTCAGTGGATTTAGTTAGTGGATACGTGTTTCATTGTGCTCTGTATGATACCAATTCCGATAAATTATCTTCTGCATCAACTGGGGTAAAAAATATCCAATTTTTAGTAAACGGAAAACCATCATTTAAAATTTAGTTAAAATAATGATTTGAACCAAAAAGTGGGTTACATAAAAATAAGCATTATTTAAACCAATATTTAAATCAGCAGGGTTTGAACCCTCAATTCTTGCCATTTATTCAAAAAATTATCAAGCTTGCTTTCTCTAGATTAAAGATCTAACTGATTAATAATATAAAATTTGATTTGTGAGTTGAAATTATCGCAAAGATATGCAGTTTTTCTTTAAATTAGCCTGAAAAACTGTATTTAACAAGACCCTAGTTCCAATTTTGAAATTTTGAAGTATCCAAAACTTTCCTGTAAACCATCACATTTCCTGTAAACCATCACTTCATGAGTTTTTCAACAACTTTTTTTTACGAAAGAACTGCACATTTTGATGTTTGTGTGATTATTTCGATTCGTTATCTTAAATAACGTAATTGCAGATATTTATTAGTCTTATATATTTTTTTTACATTTTTTCTTCTGTATAGAGAAAATAATAACTCATAAATATGACAATTTCGCATTAAAGCAGATTTTTATGCTTCCTAAGCACATTTAGAAGATTTGTAATATGATGGTTGTATCTCGTGTTATTACTCTCGATATATATATATAGGGAAGTGTGTGTGTGTGTGTGAACGCGGTAGCTAGCTGTAAATATAGGAGTGTGTATATATGTGTGAGCTCGGTAACTCGTTGTATATATAGGAGTGTGTATGTGTGTCTGAGCACGGTAAATAGCTGTAAATATAGGAGTATGTATGTGTGAGTGAACACGGTAACTCGCTTTAAATATAGGAGTGTGTATGTGTGTGTGAGCACGGTAACTCTTTGTAAATACAGGGGTGTATACGTACGTGTGAGCACGGTAACTCGCTCTAAATTTAAGAGTGTGTGAGGGTGGGTTATAAGTCATGATAATTATATTCTATTAAGCAAGCTTCATTTTACAGTGAATTAGTAATTAGAAAAGAAGTAGTGTTTAATAGAATGTTAGCATGTTTAACTCTTGAAAAGTTCAAACTTTGGAACTCTAAAAAATAAAAAAGCTAAATTATATTAATAATACGAGATATAATATATTTTATCATGAAATAGATTTTACTAACATTTGTAAGTGCTTTATTTTATTTATTTTATTATTTCACTCTATGTTTTAATTTTGTACCATTTATTTTTCTGGCCATTTATTCAAGAAAGTTAGGATGAGATATTTTTACCAACTTAAATCAAAATAAATTTGTTGCACAGTTTATATAAAATCTTTAAAATTATTTACATTCTCGATAAAGTACATCAAGATTTTCATCAGTTTTATACATATATTTTATAATTAATAATAAAACGGAAAACATCGCCAAACAAAACAATTTTTAATTTTTTCCAGCTTATTTATCATTAAAACTAAATCAACACATGTAACCAATATTATATAACGACAAAATATATTTTATTATATCCCTAAACAACAACAGTTAAAATAATTTTATTGAATTGATTTAACTGAAGGAGAAAAGTGACAAAATCTTGGTGTGGTTTTCGTCGTATTTAGAAACATTATAACTGAAATTAGATTGATATTCCAGATATATATCTGAAAAAATCTGAAAACACATAATACATGCAGTCGAACCTGTTTGATATAAATTTTGTGGTGGATAAATATTACGGTATGTGAAATTCTTTATATTATTGTATGTATTATTACACCAGTACACGGATCCGGCCACTGAAGCAGCTACTTGTACCCTAGGGTGAGTCGAATGGTCTGGGCCTTCAACCAGTACACGATTGGAAAGTAAGTATTTAAGGGGTTATGATACCCAAAAATCCCGAAAAATCTCATTTTTTTTTATGGTTTAAAAACTAATTCATAATTTCTTGATTCCAATGATACCAAATTCATCTTGCCACGTTTTCTAGAACCGATTACATTGTAATATTAAAAATTGAACTACTGAAGTGGTCATTAACCACGCTCATAATCGTCTGCTACTTTCTCAAAGACGTGATTTTCGACATTTTTATAAATTTAAATTGATATGAGTAAAATTCTATTGTACGAATATGAATGAAATTTGGAACAATTTATATATATATATATATATACTGTTCTTTAATTTGTCTTCTGAAATATGTGTGTTTTTGTATTATGATTTTCGAAAACAATATTTGTGATGTAAAATCACGTTTTTTAAGATTATATTTTATTAATTTTTTTCTGATTCATATTTACAAAAACTGTGAAGACAATTTATTTCTTACATATTTTTATGTTAAAAAATGTTCAAATTAAAATGTTAGAAAAATTATTTTTCTACTTATATCAAAAATGAAACTTGTCAAATTTTTGAAATTTTAATTTAAAAAAAAATGATATTTTTATTATTTTTAAAATTTTGAATATCGCATTTTGTTTGCAATACTTAAAATCTACCTGGATACAAAAATTACAACTATAACTTTAAAATTGCAGATATCAGGAATTTGGGTACCATAAAATATTAGATATAGGTTTACAACGATTTCATTACAATAAATTACTACATTCAAAGTTGTTTTATGCTACAAATCAACGCGCAAGTTTGAAAACATTATTAAATTTTTCTAAAGTGCTTTAAAATGAAAGACAACCAAAAAATTGGCCATAATTAAAAGTCTCTTATTAAAATATCCTTTACCGATGTACTAAAATTACACAAGCGTAGCGTTTTCGGGCATTCATCAGTGGCAAAGTGTGAGAGACTTAGTTATGGCCGTAAGCATTATGGCTGTGTAATTTTAGTCCGTCGGTAAGGGATATTTTAATAAAATACTTGTAATTATGGCCAATATTTTGGTTTTCTTTATTTTTAAACTACTGATTATACGTATTTCTATACAATTTTATTTTCTGAAGTGGATCGCTAGATAAAAGGAAAATCATTAGTATCAAATATATAGAACTCGTTTTGACCATTACATTCACATACAACCCTACCATAATCCTTACGAAATTTGATACGTCTGTGTGGTAAGACGGGGCTAATTAACTTTTAGAGGTTAGCAAAATTGTGGTACAGAGTTTCCTTACTGCCAGGCATCGGATATTTAATGCTGATCGGTGCATAATAAACGCAAAAACTGTGAGACCAGAAATAGATCTCACATGTGTTTTAGTGACACAGGTTTATGCCAGTTATTTATTGATTCGAAACTTCGGACAATACTGCCAGTCTGAGTGAGGCAGAGGTTTACAGCAAACCATAAATTTAGAAGTTTCAAGACAGATGGGGCCCTTACGGGAATTTCAAGTAGCGACATTGGTGCAATGATTAAGCAATGGAGAAACTTCTTGTTACGGCACATTGAATGCTGCAAATGAAAGCAAAGGGGGAGTGACACTCCCAAGGGAAAAAGGGAACCACAACTTGTGACCGAAGAAGGACATTAGAAGCAGACAGATAAGAAAACTTGGAGACGATGACTTGAATTGAAATACAGACTTGTAGAGTATCCCGTAGAGGTTCCAAAATAGTGGAGATCTATTGATGTGTGAGTGCAATCAGAGTACGAGAAGGAGTCACACACCGAGAGTTATCCCGGCCGTCCAAACGATTGCTCGAGTCCTTAGGATGAATCGGACGGCCTGGGTCTTCAACACCGAGAATTATGGCGAGTACGAATTACTGATGCCAGCATTTTGATATATGATCATTATCCAAGACAGCCTTGAAGGTATGTGTTCCTCAAATAACTTTAGGTCTAAAAACGTTTAGGCAAATTTAGTGGTCTCACGTGTTCCCTCGCCAAAAGTAATAATTAATTGTGTAATGAATTAATAAGTGTTGATGTTGTTAATAAATGCTTTATTGTTAAGATTAAAATGATTCAATCAATGAGTATTATAATAATTAATATTTCTTTACAGGACTCACGCAAAGTAAATAATTGGAGGGTTATTGCAAACACAAACCACAATGTAATGATAAATAATGTTAATCATAATTTTCAGTTCTTTTATTTTCTATTAGCGCACCTCAAAAACAATCTAAAATTATGGTTCTATTTAATAGGGACACGATTATTTATTATTATAGTTTATGGTAATGGATTACAGACTGCATGTTTCAATAGTTAGGACCATTGCATTATCCACTAGGGTATCTTCAAAAACTCAGCTTTGGCTCCATGTTTATGCGAAGCAACTTAGGAAAACGAAATTGGAACTTGTACAAGAACGATCGACCTAGAACAGTTTATCTACCCATAGTTTATTAACCTTGCCGCCGTCAAACTATAGTTTGTCTTTCAGTTAGAACTTTCAGGCCAAATAGTGACAGTTATGCTGTTATGCACGCTGGGCAATTGGAATGTTGTTGAGAGTGAACAGACGATGTTGAGCAACAGTTGCACACCTGTAGACCGAAGACTCGGATGGAAAGTGATACTGTGCGTGTCAGTTTGACGGCAGCGCTAGCACAACTAGTCGGCAAGACTACGGAAATTCCCGCAGTTCAACAGTCCAGACGATTTGCCGGAAAGTTGCCCTACATACTTAGGTTGGCCTCTCACACTTGAACTGTTCAGGTTGTTTGGATGTCTAACCTATATGTGTGTGATTAAATGTGTGTGACTAAAGATTAAATGTTTCTGGACACACTTCTGATAGGCGTGTCATTTGAGATGTCAGCCAAGATAGAGAAAGCCTTAACGATAGCTTCGATATTAAGATCCATTAGTGCCCTATTAATCGATATTGCTTTATCAAAGAATTTATTTATCCCACTAATTACATTCACATTTTTCTATTAAGCAGGTTCGACTGCAGTTGTAACCTGAAATAATATAGGTCATGACAAATTTATGTACATAAAGTTAACATCCAGTTCTGTAGTACATCATGCAGTGTCTTTTAAAATGTTGATCGAACCACTTTGAGGCAATTCTAAAATGTAATATTGTCTCTTGAGCTCAAGTGTTGTTACAAAACCGCGGTCGAAATAAATGTCCTTCAAATTCAAACTTTGGGGAAAAATAGAGATCTTTAATATACAAGTTCTCACGCATCATCTTAATATACATTTCCATCTGAAAACATCAACGATTTTGACGTCCAATCGATTTACAATATCAAGATTTTATAAAAAAAATCTTATATTTCTTACATAAAACATATATTTATGTATATTTTATATACATAAGCAATCACAAAACTTCAAATTTTCTGTCACTTTCAGGTATTGTCGTATTCATCTTTTTCATTTGAAAAACACTTTGTGAAAAAGTCTTCCAGTGTTCGATACATATGTCGGCGGACATGTTTGAGGGAGTGGTTTTCATCTGTGTATATCTGGAATATAGGAAACAGAAAGTAAAATTATTTTTGAATACTATAATGTATCAACAATGGTTGTCACATTTAAGGGTTTTCTGTATTTAATGTTAGAATTTTTAGGTCCTGACTTAGTATTTCTGCATTCAACGATATGTTATTCGCGCTAAAGTAGAGGGAAGTATGGTTATAGTGATAAAGAACAATACCACTTTTCTTCATAGATATGATTTTAAAAGTAACTTAATCAAACTTTTACTTTAACCACTGTAGTTTACGAAAAGTATGATGATAGGGGTTTAATTGCAAGTCAAGTTTACACCATAAACACATCAGTGAGGTCCGTAGTTACCAGAAATGACTTTTGTGATGCTGGTACTTGTTGGGATTCTGACGGTGGTTGGATTGTGCTAAAAAGTTTACCCATCGTAATTTCAAAAACCATTGTGGCGGTTTGGACCCAATTTGCGTGGATGGCTTTATATTATGTAATTATGAACGTAGAAAATAAATCCTTAAAATGCATATAGTTTAGTTATAAAACGGGATGTTGTTAAATTCGTTACATCGTCGTATTCTTGAAGACTGTTAACGCGATTTGGATCCAAGTGGGGTGGTATATTGCTTACATTGTGCAAATATGAATGCAGAAAATTATTCTTTTAAACACATATAGTTTAGTTAACGAATAGAATGCCCCATTATTTTGAAAAGAAAGTCTTGGGATTGTCCCAATCCTCTGTTTTTTATTCCACATTTAGTGTTCTAAAATTTAACTTTTAATACACTTAATATTAGTATATTCAGTTTTTGATTTATCGTTTCCACATTTAACATATTTCTTCACTTCATATTTTTGGGCATTTAACCTTTTCCCCATTGACTATTTATTATCACATTTATCATCTACATTTTTCTCCCTATTTAAAGTTACCGCATTTAATGTTTTTCACATTCAACGATATATTTTTAGGTGCGGAAATAATGTTCTTGTGCTTGACATTTTTTTCGCATGCAGTGATAGTGTTATAAGGCTTCGATTTATCGTTCTCGCATTTACGGATTTCCTGAATTTAGCATTTTCTAGAAATAGTTATTTTGCAAAATTTAATGCTTAACCATATCCAACGATACTTTTTGTCACGATTTAACGTTACCACATTTGATGTTCCCTTAAAGTCAATGCTTAGCTTTTAAGTTCCGTCGTAATGTGCAAATATTTCACTTTTTTCACATACAACGTTAGTATTTTTTCTTAGATTTTACGTTCACGCAATTAAAGATTTTCCGCATTTAATCTTCTCTAGAAATGATAATTTGCCCCGTTATCATATCCAACGCTACTGTTTGTTCCCGATTAAACGTTTCGCATTTGAAATTTTGCAAACATTCAACGATGAGTTTTAAGTCACTACATAATGTTCCAGTCTTTGCTATTTTTCATAATATACGCGTCTATTTGACCTCAATTTAACGTTATCGCATTAAACGTTTTCCCGTTCTTATAATGACCATTTTACCGGATTTAATGTTTTACCATAAACATAGCTACTTTATTTATCTCGATTTAACACACGATTTATCACATTCTAAGCTAGGGTTTTTAGTTACGATAGAATGAATGTCCCCGTATTTGTCATTTTCCATATACATCGCTATTAATTTTAGCTTCAATTTAACTTTCCCACTTTTACCGTTTTTCCACATGAAGCGTTTTCTAGCAATGATTATTTTATCGCAATTAACGGTTTTACCATAAACAAAGCTATTTTATTTTATCTCGATTTAACCTCCCCTAATGTGAAGATTTCCCACATTCTAAGCTAGGACTTTAGTTACAACAGAATATACCCGTCTTTGCCATTTCCCATATACATCGCTATTAATTATTTTAGCTTCAATTTAACGTTCCCACTTTTACCGTTTTCCCACATTTAGCGTTTTCTAGCAATGATTATTTTATCACAATTAACGGTTTTACCATATTCCGTATGATTTTGTTTCTTTCCGATCCTAGATATGTAGCGCTATTATGATCTAATATTTAGCATATATGGTTTCTGGATCCACAATGCAATTATAAAAGAATGTCTAATAACACATAAACCTGGCAAAATTTGTAACATACGTTCGCAGGATTTTTTGTTTTATTTTCCCTAAATTGAACGTATTCAGTAATTTCTTACGTCCAAACCGATCGGAAAAGACCAATATGATGATCGAGGTTGAAATGAATTGATTGTGTGGAAAAAGACATTGAGGTGTTAAATATTAAAATTTGGAGAAGCATTATTGGAAGGGAGACTTATTAGAAGAAACTTCTGAGGAAGGCCAAGGTCCACAATGGGAATGTGCCATTGGGGATGATGATGAACGCATTCCCCAAAAAGGAAATCACGCATCAATATGGCAAGTTATGAATGAAACTATAGCTTTTAAAAGTATAGGAAAAATTATATTTTTCACCAAAATATTTATTGACTTGTTTACCGAACTGGCTCAAAGAAACGACAATGTTGATACACCTTTAGGAAGGAAACTAAATAAAAATATCATTTTATAAAAGTTATATGTTCCACTGACGTTCTACACCACATGGCGTCTTATATGTCGCGTACTTTATAACTATGTGAAACCCCCAAAAATTGCAATGTGGAAGATACAGTAAACCCAATATGGAGCCAAATCACTTCTCTGTGGCAGCATCACGATCGAAAGTTTGAAGATTTATTCTTTAAAAATATCTTGAAAGTAACACAAAAATGCACTTTACCATAAATGTGAAAAAAGTTGTTACTTATGTATAAAAGACCTAAACCTATCTAATGGATTATATAATAAAATATAAAAATTTATATTCGAAGGAGGAAAGATAATATTGCTTGCAATGTCAAAACACTGTTATTTTTTACCTTAATCTGTTATTTTTTTACGTTTTACCACTGTTATTGTTCTTACATCTAATTTTTAGAGTGCGTGTATCATATTATAAAGTCATAAGTATTTAGTAATATAGCAAAACACCTTGAATTTAAAATAGTAAACACCACACAATTTTCGTCTTACCCCCGTAATTGACGTTTCTTTACGTAACCCAATCCATAAACGTTAAATCGAGATATTATTTTGCATTATAAAGTCAGTATTCCAATAAAATTGCCTCTTGTCAATAAAACACAATCTGTTAATTTACCAAGACTTCTAACCGTATAAGTAAAGAACGCGTCGTTGCGCATAACCGTTAATGAACTGGATTACATTGCAAATTGCAGCGCAAATCAAGATAAATAAGTATACGTACGTTTCAGAAATAGCTGGATTTCCTGCATCTGTGCAAAAAGCTTCTACCTGATCTCCCAAATAAACGCAAGGATATGCCAGACAAACATTCAACCGTATAACTTAAATCAATGAATTCTAACTTATGCACTTATTTCTCCTTAATATAAAAATTACATATTGAACCAGTGGCGGAGCTTGGTTTGGTTTTGCACCCTCAACACTTACCCACTTTAATCCTCCCGCTACTTGCGCCCGCTTTACCCCTCTTTCTGCTTAGTCTTCATGTTGTAATACAATTTTATTGTTAAGAAACTCGGATTAATTTTAAATATATATTGTTGTAATATTTATTTTATACAAAAATGTCGTTTAAATGTAAATGTTTATATACGTAATTAATGTATTATATCTTTTAATTAATCTATAATAGTCTACCGCAGACACAAGCATCTCAACAGCGGAATATTACTTTGTTTCTGCGCTCATATTATTTACATCCTGATAGGGTGCATCACTAAAAAGTAATAGAAAATCTCAAGACTCAAAAAACAGAACACCCCCACTCAAATAGATCAAACAAAAAAAAGTACGGAAACAAAGTTTTGACTTATCAAGACTGGCAGGAAGACAAATTTGCCAATGGAGTTTCGTGTTCATCCTGTAGGTGCCATTCCGTTTTTATGCTGCTTATATATAAGACTGGTGAGGAGCCCCAGACATAATGCGTAGGATTTCATAAAAAATAGGTTGGTCGCGAAAGGATAGCGCATTTAATAATAGTTTAGGAAATACGTAGCATATTACGTATATCATCATCCATTTAATAAAACAAAATTATCCCCAAATTTTTCCTGTTTTCTTTCTAATAATTAGCGCCCCTACAACCACTCTTAACATTCATCACTCTCCAAATTTCTTGCGCCGCCATTGGGGTTGCGAACCCATAGATCCACCTCTATTGAACACTTTATATATTTAACGAAGTATATTAGCTTAAACATATACTATATATTTCAAAATTTCTATGCTCATCTAATCCTTTAAATATTTATGCAGACTACCCTTTGCCATTATATCAATCGTTTTAGAATATTCGGCCTGTATATAGTTGCTTAAAATGTATTTGCTAAATACATTTTTCCATTTAATTTTCATTTCAAAGGCACGCAATTCTAATAATTTAAACTCCTCACAAATGTTTTATTGAAAATTTAATTTCCATTGTTGTCTTTGAATATTTATGAAAGCAACCCTTTGTTTTTAAATCAATCGTTCTAGAATATTCGGCCTATATATAGTTAAGATAAATTTACTAAATGCATTTTACCATTTAATTTTTATTCTAAAGGCACAAGATTCTAATAATTTAAACTCCTCACAAATGTTTAATTGAAAATTTAATTTCCATTGTTGTCGTTGAATATTTATGCAGACTACCCTTTGTTATTAAATCAATCGTTTTATAATATTCGGCCTATATATAGTTGTTTAAAATAAATTTATTAAATACATTTTTCCATTTAATTTTCATTCTAAAGGCACAAAATTATAATAATTTAAACTCCTTACAAATGCTTAATTGAAAATATAATTTCCATTGTTGTTTTAAATATTTATGCAGGCTACCCTTTGTTATTAAATCAATCGTTTTAGAATATTCGGCATATATATAGCTGTTTAAAATAAATTTGTTAAATACGTTTTTTCATATATTTTTTTTTCTCCAACGGCACAAAATTATAACCTTTTAAACTCCTCAAAAGGTTTAATTTAAAATATAATTTTCTTTGCTTTTCTTAGTATAAATTCGAACAATAGCTCTGATGCTGAATGTTTTCTATCGACGAATGATGTATTTCTGATAAAAAGATTTATAAATTTAAAATTTATGCATATTTTAATGGATATTTTCCCATAAATGTGTCAAAACTGTTACTTTTCAATATGTTTTGACTCTTCGAGATTATTTTTTTTACAGTTTATCATAGAAACATTCATCAATCAGTGAATCAAAAAGATAAATGAATTAAAAATTACACGTATTTTATTCACATATCTGCAATGCTTTGAAATGAAAAAAAAAAGTTTATGGCACCAAGTTGGTTTGACAGTCATCATTATGTAGAAGGACTCAATTACAGAATAAAATTAACCAGCTTTTTTATGAATATCAGTAAAAGTTTGCATTACAGAATTATTTGAACATTTACCGGAGTGACAATTTTAAAAGCCTGGAGGTGCCTCGCCATTACATTGGAATGTTAATCAGTAAATAAGCATGTCATCCATACCTGTGTTTGAAAAAGAACACCCTCTTCGGTTAAGGCCTTCATAAACATTGTAGAATGTTGTATGTGGACAATTGCTGAAAATCCAAAATTCATTGTTACTTTATTATAAATAAACATAAACACATTACAATAATCTAATTTCATAGCACTAGCTGTACTCCCGCATATGCCCTGTACTATAATGTCATTTAATGCTCGGTATATGTTTGAAACTTACTACTCAATCTATAGAGTATGAATTCCATTTCGACCTTTTCAAAAATTATTATTCCATAGCATTTTGTTCTGTTTGAGTCACAATAGTTATTAAAAAGAAAGTATAACCCTTGCACTCCCAATTTCGCCAGACACGTGCAGATTAATTATTACATGACCCTCTAAAAAACACAAAACATAAACGTATTTAAATTAATTAACGTCAGATCAAATAATGGTAGTACAAGAATATAATACAATTGGTAGTACATATATAATTGGTAGTTAATATATTGATATATAATTAGTACAACAAGGTAGTACAAGAAACGTTACATGACAAAATATATACCGGATGATTCAAAAGTTCAGAGCAAAAGTAAAACGCTATAAAAAATATCTATGGGTCGGAGAGACATGCGGTTCGCAGATTAATATTCACCGTGGTGGGGAATTTTGTGTGGCATGAAAAAAATAATAGTTCAAACTCTCGACACTCGGGGGCTGCGGCTTATAAAGCCATGGAGGTGACCTATGCATGGAGGTGATTGCACACATGACTGGCCTGCGAGATTCCCAGATCTCACACCCTGTAATTTCTCGTTGTGGGGATACCTAAAATCACGGGTCTATAGAGGAAAGCCCCAGTCCTTACCAGCACTAAAAGGCGCCTTACGACAGGAGGTAGCAGCCATTCCCGTTAATACGCTGTTTCATGCTATAGCAGCCGTAATACCGCGACTGCACTCAGTACTAGAATGTGGTGGTGGACACATTGACACTTGCAGCTGTAAATCATGCTGAAATAAAATATATCATTTCACAATTATTACCTCGCATTGTTTTCTTCGCAGTACTCCCCTAGTGTCGAGATTTCGAACTATTTTTTTTGCATGCCATACAACCCCCCCTTCCCCCCCCCCCCCACGGTTGCTATTAATCTGCAAGCCGCATGTCTCTCCGACCGATAGATATTTTTTATAGCGTTTTACTTTTGCTCCGAACTTTTGAATCACCAGGTATATTTTCTGGAGAACTTGCATCTCTAAATTTACCAAACGATGTTTCTTCAGTACATTCGTGGACCTAAGAGCTCTGGTGATATGGGCAACAAAGCGGAAGTAGTTTCTGAAATTTAGTTATTGATTATAACACAAATTTATGGAAAAATAATGTCAAACCAATTATAAAAAATAATTGTATTGTATATCCATTTTTAATTTACAATAGATCCATTAAATATTTTTGAATGATTTAAGGATCATCTTTGTAAACACTACATCAGCCAATACATTTGCCTATATCAGCATGAAGGCATTTCAAATCTGTTTTTCGTTTCTTACGGTATGAAATGCTTTTTCTGGAACCAATAAGCCTTATCGATGTAACATATGACCTTCATGAGGAGTATGAGATAGGGAATGCAAGGATTACAATGCTTAATAATCAATCTTAAAAGACAAGTTTTTTAAGAAATATCCCCATTTATTGACAAAAATACAGTTAAGCGTAGGTACGCACGGGGAGCTTCTGAAAAGCCCCATATCTGTAGAACATATCTACATGAGTAGACGTTTTGGCATTGACTCCAACAGGAATCTCAGCGGACCTATTGTAAATGGGTAACACGTCTCATAGCGGATGTAAATTATCACTTCCATCTGTTCAAAACTCTGTATCTAGCAAAAAAAAAAATCAGTCTTTCGAGTCTCACATATTTCCAGCCGCCTGTCTTTTGATCATAAATGAAGCAGTCATGTTGTTTTCATATTCACTGCGCATTATCGTTCAAGGTATTAATCAGGAACTCAGATACATGAATGGTATTATGCTATTCAGAGAAAGTACTGATAATTTGTAGAGATTGGAGAAAAAATAAGATCCTAATTGATAACAGGAAATCAAACGGATAAGACATATTATTTCATCGAATGGATATTCATATTGGAAAATAGTAAGCCAAACAGTGATTATTGTAAATAAAATCTAAATGTGATTTCATAGACTTTCCAGATGATAGAATAAGATTATTTAGTGTAGAACAATTTTGGATCAAAAATTCCACTACTGCAGTCGATAGGATTCATGAAGCATCAAAAATGATCGTTAAGTCTCCCAAAGTGTCGCTGATATTCAACTGAATTATATATCACTGTAACTAAACTGAATTATGTGTCAAGGCAATCTAAGAAGAGATTCGCGAGTACTATATTTTGTTATTCAGTCGTGGCGGAGACCATATCGTTAAATAAATATACCTGTACATATACTTAACGAGATGTGCCTCTCTGGAGTACCAGAACTTATGTTTGAAGCTAAGTTGAAGATTGCATCATGTTGTTAAGCAATTTAAATTCAGAAAGTGGCTGAGATGAAAAGAACGATATTTATTGTGCGTGTACTTCAATATAGCTTCTTTAATACTGAAATAAACACTAAGAGAAAGAGAGGAGATATTTTCCACCCCACGACTTAATTCAGAACAAAATGATTTAGACGTGAAGCCAATTTTCAGTCATTCTTGACTTTGATCTAACAATAAACAAAGAAGGACAATCGTTTGATAAAGCAGACAATCGTTTGGTAAAGTAGGCGTATTTCTTCAATATCTAGTATTTAGACATGGTCAGCTATATTTCATAACGCCTTAAATGGAAAAGCCAAGCAGTTTAAGTTATACGGAAAGAACACACCAGAACATTGAAAACTGTTGTCAAATAAGGTAACAAAATATTAACATAAAAGTTGTAATTAAAGAATGAATAAAAACGCAATTAATAATATTACATAAAATTTATACCGAGATATTGTTTATGAAGAAATCTTTAAAAATAATACTTCAAGATATTTTACTTTCCTTAACTTTCAGTGAATAAAAGTTTTATAGTACTTTTTAATGAACATCCGGAAGACTTTTAAAAATGTTTTAGTGTTTACAGGTATTTTCCTGTTTAAAAACATTGTGGGTACTTTGACAGATATTACTTACCGTCAGCTGTGCCGTGCATTAGGAGTATTTTCTTTCCTTTAAAGTTTTGAGCTTTATGGATTAAACTTGATCTTTCATAACCTCTGAAGTTATCTTGCTGCTGAGGAGTTCCCATATATTTTTCCGTGTAAGCAGAATCTGTTTGATAATAATAAGTATTTTAGAAAAAATAAGTAAATTGATGGCAGTATATATTACTTTCGTTTTAAAAGTGCAATCATACTAAAAAGCATGAGTTAAAACTTGTTTCCTGCATTCATAAATGTCTATTATGACTGACTACTTTCGGTATTTGCAATATGCAACCAGTAAGGCGGTCATCTGTTTAATACAGATAATTTTATACCAATTAACAAAAATGCTCTCTGAATTCAGGTGATCATTCATAAAGGATTTGTAGAATTATATCAAATGAAATGTATCGTAATACATAAGTTATATCTAACGGTTGATGATGCTGTTCATAGATTTTTTTTTAATTTATTGGTGATATGCGATACATTATTCAGATTTACTAATTTATCTATCTATTTATATATTATTATAAATGAAAATATATTATATTATTTTTAATTTTCTTTTGTTTTTCCTGTTAATTTACTTATTAATTACATAAATTAATTATTTTTATGGTTTTTTTAAAAAAACTTGCAATATACCCTGTATAAAAATTGCACATTTAACTGAAATTGATTGTCATAAATGAAATCAGTATATAATTTTTTATTAATTTATTTTTTATCTAAATTGTTTATTGTTAAATTGTTATAAATATATATATAAAAGCTTATTATGCATTCATTCATATTTGTCTTTTATAGTTCCTGTGTTTATTATTATAATGAAGAATATTAATGGGTTTATAACTTTATAATTTTGTTAACTGATTTGAATTATTAATGTATATATCTAATGTTTTATTGACAAATTTCAAATCTATTCAGCATAACAGTATTATGTATATAAGTTGTAATTAAATATAATTTCTTACTCTAAGGATTTATCATTACATACATATTATTTTAGTTTATTATTAATAATTATTTTATTGTTTTCTATTTATAGAAATAAATATATTTGTAATAACAAATTATATATATATATATATTTTGATTATTTCTTATTTATTTATCTATTCATTTATTTGCTTGCTATTTTTTTATTTATCCAAGTTAAAAAAAAATATTACAAAAACAAATAATTTATACATTTATTTTATATTATATATTTATTCATTTATTGGTGAAAATTCCTTATTAATTGTGTGTCACCATCTATAGTAAGTCAGAAATTGCGTAATGTAAAATACAATTGTAAAATACCAATTGCATTTATTTAAAATCCCTCTACAAGAATATGCATTATATCGAATTAATATAGCAGTATTTACTGATATCAAATATAGATGCAGTTTAAACTAACATATTCCACTATATTATTTAATTATGCGTGTTCAAAATATTTGATTTAACTTTTTATGATGTCTCTTTAAATTTACATGCACTTTTTTATCTGTTCTTTGCATTCGTTTACTATTAATAAAAATTGCAGAACAATTTTATTGATTTGGGAAGTAAAGTAAAATTTTCCAGAACATGGAGAAAAGTGAAAATTAATGAGTAGCATGACATTAAAAACACTGTTACGAACACGTACAATTTAATAACCTCAAATAAAAAGCCAATAAACCGTTAACACCGAATTTGAGTATTAAATAAAAAGACTTTTTCCCCTTTTCATACGTACATTTTATATTATCATTCATTTAATTCACTGTATCACTCTATCGTCACTAAAATATCTGAACTTTGATGAAAATTGATATCCAAAGCCGTTTGCATCTTTTTTTCTAAACATTAAATTTAACGTTACATTATGCAATAAAACGATTGACTGATTGGGTGATTGATTTGTGATTGAGTGACATATAAGAAAAATATGATGTGGGCAGCCGATAACTTTCTCTATATAAAGAAAAAAATGTACGTCTTTCACAGTGAAAAAACGATGTTTAAGATTAAGCACAATATCACTTTCCTTATACATATAATGTATTAGGAAACTATTGTGACAGGGTCGAAAATTCGAATTCGACTTTTCGACGGGGGAGTACGTTTCAAGCCTCCCTTATCAAGAATCGAACATTTTTAAGGTGATGTGTGTATGTGTATGTGAGTGTGTGTGCATGTGAAAGTATGTGTGTGTGTGTGTGTGTGTGTCAGTGAGTCTGTGGAGACTATATCTCGCGAACGAATGGAGCGCTTCGAATGGAACTTGGTACAAAAATTACAATCCGGGAATATTGGAAGCCTACTGTTTTTAAACACAATCAAATGTTTAGAACTCCCCTAAATTTTCGAGTGAAATTTTGAAAAAATCATCGAAAAATCAAAACTTTTAATAAAGTTATGCAAATAGACATTGTATGTAATTTTTCTTTAGACAACGATTGACATGAACTTTAACACGCTAATATGAACTGTTCTTGAGATATTGAACATTTTTCGAAAAACAGTATAAAAAAATCCCATAATTTAAAAAAAAATATTACCTGTTGAGGAACATGTTCACTTCTCATATGTAATATCATGCGGAAAATTGGGTGACATCATTCTCGTGGATCTAGCTCGTTCCATTCATGAGAAAAGATTCTTTGAATAATACTTTTGTATTTGAACGCCAATAGTCATTTGTCTGCTATAGGAATAACTTATTTCTCATAACGCTTGGCGAGATTTTGGCGACGAATTTGGCGGAATGTCGCCAACTTGGCGTCTTTTTAAATGCTGCCAGATAAACGAAAATCTCGCTAAATGGATAAAAATTACCCCAAATTAATGAAAATGACGACTAATTGACGAAAATTCAATATCTTGGAAAGCATATTAGTATCTGCTATAAGAATAACCGAATTTTTATTTACTGTACATTGTAAATTATTTGCATTATATAAGGAAAGTCATGTGCTGCCCACATCAGATTTTTTAAATGTTAAATTGTACATTTGGCGCTTTTCCGGATACCAATTAGCTTATACTTCTAAGTACCCAATTAGCTTATATTTCTCGCAACTCTGAATTGATAATTATCAATATTGATAGAACTCGCAATACGTAGTATATTCACATATATTTTAATAATTAATTCATCAGTTTGGCATCACTTCAGTTGACATAGCGCCTTTTATGCAATTTTAACGATATTTTCGTCAATATGGGGCAAAATATCGCCTAGTTGTTATTCCACTAAACTAATTGCTAAGTTCACCAAATTTATCACAAAGCGTTACAGATAGACGGGGATAAGAGGAATTTATATATGTAAATGGCGTTTGACAAATTGTTAGAAGTCAAATTAAAAACCATTACACAAAAACCATTTTTAAGGATTTAGCGTCATTTTTATCCATGTGGAGAGATTTTCGTTAATTTGGCAACATTTAGAAATGTCGCCAAGTTGGCGACACTCCGCTAAATTCGTTTCCAAAATCTCGCCAAGCGTTGTGGACGGAGAAATAAGTTACTCTTACAGCAAATAAATGACTATTGGCGTTCAAATACAAAAGTATTACTCAAAGTATATTTTCTCGTGAATGGAACGAACTAGATTCACGAGAATAACTAACATATTTATCGTATATTATTATATATGAAAAGTGAACTTATTTCGCAATAGTTAATGCATTTTGTTCTAATTTTATGTGATTCATTTTATTTATTTTTTTGATAAATTTGTTTGTAAAAGTGCAATTTGTCGAGACCGGTTTATGCTAATCTTTTAAAGTTTCAAAAGTTTTCTAATAAAAATTAAGTAAAGAATGATTATTTAAGTAACATTATTGAAGGTTCTGTTTTATTGATGATTTTTTCAAAATTTCATTTAAAAAGTTGTGTGCAATTACGTTAAGTTGTGTGCAATTACGTTACGTAACATGCAATTACGTTTATAATCAGTTTTGCTAAGCATTATAAAGATAAGTTTAAGTCAAAAAATATTTCAGTTTTTCTAAAGATTTCATATATAAAGGAGATTGCGAAATATCCTTACAAGCTAAATATCTCTTAAAATGCTCAATTTAATGTTACGCATATTTTGTCACTGGTGTGTTAAAATCAAATGGGACGCACTCAAAGCACTTATTAATGAAATTAGAAAAATCTAATTTCACTTATCGTTAATTACTTTATTGGAAAGACTGTCAAAACTTGCCAATTTGAGTGATTCGAAGATTATAAAAAGCAAATGGATCATTTTGTTTACTTAATACATTTATATTGTAACATGCCGATCCGGTGGTCGAGCGGTTAGGGGCATGCGTTTCCGTCTGATCGCTGCATTGCCGGGTTGCGTGTTCGAAACCCGCCAGCTCCCATGGATGTTGTCATGTCGAAGCCAAGCCAGACTTCCGCCCTTCGGGGAGCTTCTATAAAAGTGAAGCTGCATTTCTTCTCCCCTTCGCCATGGGATACCCCGGGGGGTCTTGTGGACGTGGTGCTTAGGTGCCCCTTCACCTTGGGAGAATTAGTAAAAAAAAATATTGTAACATACCAATCGCTGATAACGTGTCGGATTTGAAATAATTTGCAACAACAGTTAAAATACAATTCGTTTGACTTCACTAAAAGGGTTAAAATTGCTTAAGAAGGCGGGCGGTCACCACTTCGAATTTTGGTATGTTGTTATAACTGGTAGAACTAAATTGTATTCCAATTTTTTTATTTTCTTAAGAAATGTATTGTAATATTTTTGAACATAAGAATTACTCTTGTAATAATAGGTGGAATTTTATTATGGATGAAAGAAGAGAGGTACATTTCCCATTCCTAATAAAGCGAAACCAACACTCGCCTGAATTCTGTAATCCGTTTTACTCGGACACTACAATAGATAGGAAAAACAAGTTTCGCATACAGGCGTAAAATTGCAAGCAGATTTGCAGAATCTGTAACTGAGCGAAAGGCTCAAATTAAAACCGCGCATGCTCACTAAGTTACATACAGACAACAGATGCACAGCAAAAACTTTTAAACAGCTAATCAAAGCATATGGATTTGCAAGCGTTGGGATTAAAACTTGCTCCTATATTTTAAATGCGTTTTTGCGATTTAAATGTGTTAAACTGACTTCATTATTTTCCTGTATTTTAATTTAATATTCAAATCCTAAAAGTATATGTTCTCCTTAGCATTAGGATTTCCAAATATTGAAATTATTTTTAATACTTCCAATTTCATAATTATTTGTTAAATCAATTTTCAATTTAATCTTTCGCATTCCACATACTTCATATACGTAATTCTATTCAAAGCCCGGCTCTTTGCTCTTTAAATTGCCTTTCATTAACAGCCGATTTTTGTTCGAAAAATAAATACCCTTTTATGAGATTTTGAAGGAATGTCATAATAACCAGGATATTCCATTAACCGATATTTAGTTGAGCGTACTCAACTCTAGCATTAAATCTGGAAAATGCGAGATGAAATGTTCTACATAAAAATAAAATGCAAAAGATCACAATATCCTCTTACTACATTTCATTAACCGCCGATTTTTGTTCGAAAAATAAATACCATTTTATTAGATTTTGAAGGAATGTCATAATAACCAGGATATTCCATTAACCGATATTTAGTTGAGCGTACTCAACTCTAGCATTAAATCTGGAAAATGCGAGATGAAATGTTCTACATAAAAATAAAATGCAAAGGATCACAATATCCTCTTACTACATTTCATTAACCGCCGATTTTTGTTCGAAAAATAAATACCATTTTATTAGATTTTGAAGGAATGTCATAATAACCAGGATATTCCATTAACCGATATTTAGTTGAGCGTACTCAACTCTAGCATTAAATCTGGAAAATGCGAGATGAAATCTTCTACATAAAAATAAAATGCAAAGGATCACAATATCCTCTTACTATAATAGATCCAACTGGTGATGGGGGAAATCGATACGGCGCACTTGAAGACTGTGTCTCTAGCTGCTAGAGCCGATGCGGCGACAAATCCACCGTATGCCTGGCCCCATATAGCAATGTGGTTGGGATGAATGAAGGGTAGGTTGTCTCTCAAATACCTGCCAAGGGAATAAATAGCAAAATGTACATAGGTATATATGTATCAAAAATGTTAAATTGACATGTTATACAATAGTATTATACAGGGTACGTTCAAAATGATTGCATGACTACCTCTTGACGGAACGGTTGTTTTTAGTCAACGGTTCCATTTCAAAAATGCCTTAAATAGAGAGTCCACTTCGACGGTAACAGCTTGCAATTATCTTCCAGTATCTCAACGGTAGAGAGTCGGTTGGCCAGTACGGATATCGGTGTTTCGATTCCCGGATGAGTACAACAAATATATTTATAGTAACGCCCAAACAAATCAACTATGTAGGTTAGTGCAACTATGTCGGACTGTTGAATGTGACTTTAGTCTGATTAGCACGGATTTGGTGAACTATGGTATGTTGAGCTCCTATTTTAAATCGAGGTGTCAAAGACCACACAATAAGCTAACCTGGAGGGTAAAAATAGCATCAAAAGGCTAACTCGAGGTAAAAATAGCAGGGGATGGTCATTCAGATTGTATGTTGCACTCCAATCTGATATTAGAAGTTAGAGAATGTTACTTCGACGATAAGAGGTTGAAATGCTGACCCAGTAGGTCATCTATAGTGCATCGGCTGGCCAGTACAAAGATCCGAGGTTTGATTTCTGTTTGGACATGCATTGTTCTCTACAATGCTATCATTGTACGCACATTTAAATAATGTGACGTATTTCCTTATAAATGTACAAAATGTCACATACTTCAAAAAATGATTTTGAATTAGAAAAAAAAATATTCTGCAGTAAAATAATTCAAACAACAAAAGTTTCATCGTTTTACTATAAAAATTATCCAAATTTTGCCATTACTTAAATTTTTGACGGATAATTTGAGACTGTTCTAACTTTTGTTAAAAATAGGTACACATATGCATCTTTAAAACATTTTAACGAAATTCAATTTTTGTACTATCTCTAAATTCTATCTATTTCATTTAATCGGATCAAAGTGGTTTAATTCTTATAACCTGATTTTATCATTGTTAAATTTGCATTCTAGAGAAAAATATTTACATTTAAAATATTCTTAAATGAACAAGGAATAAATTTCAATTTGGAACTTCCCTTGTATGAGGTTTGTATAAAAGTTGATTTTTGTACTTTTTATTAAAATTTGCCACTCGGCCAAAAGTGCAGTAGTCGAAAAGTACATCCTATTTAAAGCACTCCTTAAATTGGAACCATAAGTCAGCAGTCAATCGTTCAAAATATAATTTGTCGTGCAATGTTCTCCAAACACCCTTTATAGTTCCAGCCGTATAAAATAAGGGAATGATTAATATGTATATTATCATGTAATAAAAGCAATGGACTGAGTGTAATCAGTCAAGTACTTAACTTTGAATCTAATAAAAATGTTCATCTTCAATTTTATCTTCAAGTAGAAAATAAAATTGAAATAAATTGAAAAGTGCACAAATTATTTATATACAATCATTTCTCTAACGCTGTATATTCCATCTACTGTAAAGCTTTCAGAACATTAAAAAGCAATATTCTAGCAATATTTATCGGTATTGACATTCCTCCGATCCCACTCACGGAATACAAATCATTTGACTTCATTCAAAAACACTCCATCCATTTGTATAGAAAATATCTCCTCTTTCCTCAAGATCTAAGACGAAAACAAATGCATCCAAACCTGAACTTTAAACAAATCGCATGCGACGCATTTTAACTCGCAGACATCAGACGCCGCAGAAAAGCCGGGTTCAATTTACCTTATAACATCGATCTGGTCCTGCACTTCAACCGTCCCAAGATGATAATAAATCTCATGCAGCATTTTGTCTCCTTGATGTGCGCTTCCTCTGCCATCGATCCAGGCGTAGATTTGATTTCTTCTGCCGGAAAGGTAGGTCCCCCAGTGAATTTTGAATTCATTTGTAACGAGCTGCGATCCAGGGGCCCCGTCTCTGAAAGGAGGAAAGAAAGTTTGTATTCTCATTAGTTTGATGTATAGAGATTGATTTGTTTGAGGACGACGGGAAGCGAAAGTGGATGGATACTTTGCTATTTTTCATTAGATTTAGCATTCTGTAAGAAATAATGTAAATACATTATATTTTTTGCCTTGCAGAGTTTCTGAGCCTGCTCTGCTAATTTGTGGGGACATATGTAATATTTTTATTTTTTTTATTTTTAACTTGTTAAATACGGTACGGTTTTCTAAGTGCTTGATACCCAATGCGATGGGCATAACTATGATATAGTCGGTATTTTAGATATTATTAGTGTGAATTTATGACAGCTTTAGATATAAATTACTGTTTAAGATGATTACTTCTGCCTCGTTCAGGCTTAACATACACGTCTACCTATTATTTAGAAATTATACATTGTACACTAGACGGTGTTTCACATATGTAAAGGACCTCGCTTAATGTTTATAATATTACCACACTTAGGGGCATCACTAATTAAGTGATTATAGATATTTTTGCTATACAATGATCTTTACCTGACTTTCTTCTATTGTATTCTGACATTTTGTAAATTTGCTTGCATGTGCATCTTGTCAATTTACATTAAATCTTAAAGTATAAAACTATTGAACTGGCAGAAAATCAGGGTTGCAAGTTTCATATCAGTGATTCTCAACGTTCACAAGCATGACCTAAATATTCTATCACTCTGAATCATTTTTAGTGCAATGTTGATAAGTAAATTCAAATATTTTATCTGTTTATTATCTACTGCTCTGCCATATATCCAAGCTTATATTTGATAGAATATTTAGATTTGGAAACCAGTTTCCTGGAGTGATTTGTCTTCTTAAAATTTTATTTTTAAGTAAGTCCACAATTCTTACAGCTTTATCGAGTTTAATAATTACAATTGTCCTATCCATTACCAACTACCACAAAAAATGGTTAGGCATCCTCAAGAAGATGGCAGGGTCATACAGTGTAATTATTCGTATATTTTTAGCTATTATATTCAACAATTTAATTTCGCTCTTTATCTAATTTTCGAAATTTGGTGGGAGAAATGTTTTAGCCCTTATTGAATTTCTTTTGTTTTCTTAATCACTATTTTATTTTTTTTTAAACTTAACATTAAGAAATATAAAATAGTGATTGATAAAAGCTGGAACGAAATAATTTGTTCTGATCAAGTCGCTATAATATAGTTCCTAAACGAAAATTAGACATATTGCAATATATTAAAATTACGAATTATTTTCGCCTCTAGTGGATCAAAGAACATTGAGAGATCTGTTTTGGTCTCATAATCAATTATTTTTAACTTAATGTAACAATTAAATCAAATAGCAATTAAATAAAATATTAATTACAATAATTTCTAACTTAATGTAATCAAATCAAATTTAATGCAACTAAGTTACATTAAGTTTCAAAGTTTGTAAGTAATTTTCATCGTTCTACAATATTGCGATGATGACTCACACAATCTCTAAGGGCACGGTTCTGGAATTAATTTTATTGAAGTTAGTGCTAGACTTAAAGGTCTAGATTACCCCAAATAACTTCAATATTAGCTCAAAATTGAAAAAAAATATATATGTGAGTGTGAGGTCTTCAAAAGATCCAAAATGCGACTTCGTTAACTCTATCAGACTAGTTGTGCCTCGATTTTACATGAATTTGATACTATATTCGTGAAAGAACTGATATCCGCAACATCATAGCGACATTCATAAATGCGCAACATGGTTGTCTTACTGCTAGTCCAAGCACCCGCTATTAAGTGCCGATGTATTTTAATGACAGTAAAATCGGTTCACTGTCGTCGAATTATTCAATTTAACCGCTGATTCAATTTAAAGTTTAGAAAGTTTTCTGTCCGACAAGATTTAGAAAATATAAAATATGAAAAAAAAATCTAAAATTAGCATATGGGGCTTAATATTTTGTTCCCATACTTCTACAGCAAGCTGTAAATTATTCACATCTAGAAAATTCAAGGATACTTGAGAATGAAACGGTTCATTTGTTTGATAAATGAGCTGAAACGCCTACAAAACATTTAACATTTTTTTTTCCTTATTACCATTTGCCAAAATTTTGTGAAAATGAAATTATTAACGCCTGGAAAACTTTTTTCGTAATAAATCGACTAGAGTTAGATCTTATCTATAGTTGGCCCTTCTTTACTTTCTCACAATAAATAGTTCCTTACTCACCATGGTCTCTTTGTTGATTACTGAAACAGTTTCAAAATTACATCTACTCCATTATGTACTTGTAATCAACAAGACGATGTTGACCATTGCGTACACGATTGCGTACATACGACAGGTTTTCATTTAAATATGCCTTCAAGTGTACATATGCCGCAATAGTTGGATATTGTTTGCAAAAATAAACAATCTATATATTTTATTAAAACGTGTGTAAATACGGCAAAATAAATTGCTGACCAAATAATTTAAATACTTGTTTGTGAAAGGCATCCTAAGTCGGAGTTTTTTGTGATCTTCATTAATTGATTTATGTTCCTTTAAACTATATGTATTGGGTTGGCAACATTGATTTCTGTATACTATATTGTTTCTCGTCGGTCCTTCTTACTTATTCATTTTACTCTATACTTTATACTTTTGGTTTTATTATAAATTTTCGTATTATTATTTCTTCTCTAAATTGCTTTGGTTCAGTTAGTTACCATATTCAATGTATATATATTTGATTGCATTCTTCAAATAAAAGCATAACATTTTTAAATACATTTCTCTCGGCAATCCATATGGCTATTAGACGCCGTCTGGTGGGTCGAACGGTTTGAATAGCGTAACATTTAAATGGTACATTTGAATTTATACTATGGAAACAATGGAATATACTTACACGAAAACTACAAGGGGATACAGCGAAGCGTCATTGTCTGCAAGATCAGGTGGTAGGAACAGTCTAACTTGAGCCTCTAAATGAGGGGGAAACGATAATTTATTTACATATATTGTCAGACATAAAAAGCTTATATTAAGTGTTTAAAATATTTTGATAGCACTTTAAAAAACAATTTATCTCAGCAGTTTATATTGAAGGAATTTTAGGAACATGGTTGGGTTCCATCCCGTAAGGCAAAAAATCCCACGCCAAGAACAGCCGCAGAAACCTGCTTCCAAGAAGTCATGAAACCTTACAATCCATTGCGTCAAGTTTCTAAAGAATCGGAGCAGTACTTTAAGGTCTGTGTGTCCTGCCAAAGAATCCCAATCATCTGTGTAATCACAAGTAGCCATATTTATTCATATTTAATTATTTTTAATTGACAGTGACTAAAATTATTTACAGTACCTAGACCTGAAAGTACAATTCAGGTTCTGCAGAAACTTAAAGCAATCCATTTTGAGATGTCGCAACTTTTTGGAAGCACGCTTCGGTTTTTAACACTTTGCAACAATGTTGAAAAGTGTTTATGACTTTGTTCTTTCTGTCTATATGTCTGTCTGTCTGTCTGTCAATTAGCACGATAACTGCCATAAAATGACTTTATCAAAATGAAATTTTAGTATGTTGTTCAGACGGTCTGTGAGACCTATGGGAATATAAATAAATAATATCACTCAATTAGTTTTTTATTGAACCCGGGATGAAAAAATGAAATACATTGAACCCTATGGGACCTAATTTTTCAAACATTTTTTAAGCAAATTTAAAATTCACAAATTGCTTCGAAATTTTTAAGAAATATTCACATTATCCCATAAAATACATAAAAAAAATTTCAGTAAAATATATTAAGTAGTTTTTTAATTAAAATTATTTAATATAGGGAAAAAACAAATTCAATTAAATTCTGATTTTTGGGATATCCTCCAGAAATAAAAAAGAGTTATATTATATAATAAATATCTTTCCAAGAATTTAATCATTTTGTATATGAGAGAGGCTACACATTTTAAAAAAAATTTGGTAGATAATAATTTTTCAAATTTTTTTTAATTTTATATAACTCATCATGATATACTTATTTGATGGCATTTTCAATGCACTTTCCTACGTCCTAGAGAGTTAAAATTTGGTACACAGCTTAAATTTGTTGAACATTTTATTTTACAAAAATTTGGTGGATCTTTAAATATAGATCATACATTTTTTTCAAAATGGTCTGCAAATAATCCCCGTTCACTTCTATAAATGATTGTTGCAATATTGTTAAAAATTCTGATGTGGGCAGCACATGATTTTCCCTGCAGACTCATATTCACGTTCTCTTTATTTATTCAATAATAATTTGAGTTTATCTGCACAAAATAAAAGCCATAAGTATTTTAAATAACATTGAATTTGCACGTTAAACTTAAATTTGGTTCTCATTTGATAGCTGGACTTATTGCCAAAGGTGGAGTAGCGAAAATGCGAAAAAACCAGAACATCTCAAGAACGGCTAGTCCTAGAGTAATGGGGTTAGTCTTATTCCTTTTGTTGTCAAAAATCACGTGTAAAATAGGAATTTAATTGATATAATTGAGCACACGTAGTCTTGTATTTTTATATTTAACGATTTTTGCGGACCATTTCGCAAAAATAGCCCGTTCCTTTTTCCCGAATCGTACTAGAATAACCTACAAATGATTTATATACCAAATTTTGTTAAATTTGGTATATAAATCATTTGTAGGTTATTGAAATATTATACACCAAATTTTGTTAAATTTGTTCCATTAGTTTTTAGCTAGAGTGGATGAAGGCAATTTCTGCCTGCCATTTCGCAAAGAAGGCCGATTCTTTTATTACGAATCGTACTATAATCTAATGAACATCAGGATTTCCCATAAAAAATACACCTACCAAATTTTATGAAATTCGGTCTATTAGTTTTTCAATAGAGTGGACGTAATATCCTCATAGACACACGGAAACATACGCAGATACACCCTTACACACACAGACATCTTCCTAAAAATAGTTTTTTCGTGTTCTAGAAGCCTCAAAACCTGTAGATCCTTCGAAAATTCGAGTTCCGATCTTCGGCACGATTCCAATACTTTGAATACATACACACACACACATATTGTATGTATCTGTGTATCTGTGTATTATCTGTGTATCTAAATTCCGTGCCTATGCAATTTCAATAGTTGTGATTTTAAATGATCCCTAAACTTTTATCATTTCTTCACCGAAGCCTAATTTTAACTTATGCAGAATGCAAATATCTCAAGCGATTGTAAGTTGAGTTACATAAGAATAGCTGAATTTTTTTCACACAAAATCATTTAGCTCTGGAGTCCGGAATAAAAGTTTTATGAATGAAATATTCATTATTTTGCATAGAGAATCAGATAATTTTTATTTCGATACAGTTTTTAATATTTACGTATAATAAATTACTGTAGCACTGTGATAATGTAAAAGATATGACCACTGAATGTATCACATTTTAGAAATTTTTTAATGAAATTGCATTTCAGTTGAAAAGTGTTTCATAATCAGTGCTTATGCATGATTGATCTTTCTTGTTAACACTTTACAACATAGTTGAAGGGTGTTTATGACTTTGTTTATTCTGTCTGTTTGACTGTCTGTTAGCACTATAACTTCCGTAAATATGACTTTATCAAAATGAAATTTTAGCATATTGTTCAGACGGTCTGTGGGACCTATGGGAATATAAGGAATATGATCACTCAATTAGTTTTGGATTGAACTCTGGTTGAAAACATAAAATACATTGAACCTATGGGACTTAATTATTCAAGCGTTTTTAAAGCGAATTTAAAATTTATAAATTGCTTCGAAAATTTTAGAAAATATTCAAATTATCCCATAAAATATATAAAAAAATTCAGTAAAATGTGTTAGGTAGTTTTTAAATAAAAATTATTTAATATAGGGAGAAAAACAAATTCAATTAAATTCTGACTCTTGTTATATCCTTCAGCAGGAAAAAAGAGATATATTGTATAATAAATATCTTTCCAAGACTTTAATTATTTTATATATGAGAGAGGTTTCACATTTTAAAATAAATAAGGTAGATAACAGTTTTTGAAATTTTTAAATTAAATTAAATTGTTATAGTATTGTGATGAATGGAACGGTTTGAAAAATGTTTATAAATGAAATGCTGCTTTTATATAGGGGCGATTTATATTTCGATGACGTCATTTGAATAAAGTTCATTTGTTTTCGAAAAAGTTTTCAAATATAATAAAGTATTGTATTGTTATGATAATTTTAAAACTATTACAGAGGACTGTATCGCATTTCAGATATGTTTAAACCAAGCAATTTTTATTTCAATGCCGTTATTTGAATGACGTGCATTTTCATCGATGAAGTTTTCAACTATAATAAATTAATGTAGTATTGTGATAATTTTAAAAATATTACCGAGGAATGTATCGCAATGTAGAGATGTTTAAACGAGGTAATTTATATTTCAATGCCGTCATTTGAATGAATTTCATTTTCTTCGATGAAATTTTGAAATATAATAAATTAATGTAGTATTGTGATAATTTTAAAAATATTATCGAGGGATGCATCGCGTTTTAGAGATGTTCATATAAAATTGCATTGAAGTTGGAAAGTGTTTCATAATCAATGCTTTATGCATGATTGATATTGCTTGTTCGTACTTGGGAGGAGGGGGGAGAGTTTTCTTTACCATGTGGTGTTTCTGTGAAATTTCAATAATTTTTCTGTAGTGGGTAAAAGTAAAATTCTTGCAACGGGAAAAACAGAAAACATGCCACTATGAGAAACTGTGTATGCAATTTTCCATTTTTAACACTTTTCAACATAGCTAAAAGTATTTATGACTTTGAACATCCTGTCTGTCTGTCTGTCTATCTGTCTCTCTGTCTGTTCGCACGATAACTGCTGTAAAAATGGCTTTATCAAAATGAAATTTTATTATGTTGTTGAGACGGTCTATGGTACATATGGAAATGGAAAGGAATAGTATTACCCAATTACTTTCGGATTGAACCCGGTTTGAAAAAATAAAATGCATTGAACCCTATAGGACCTAATTTTTCTAACACTTTTTAAGATAAGTTAAAATTCACAAATTGCTTCAGAAATTTTAGGCAATATTCAAATTATTTGTTGAAATGTATAAAAACATTCAGCAAAATATATTCGGTAGTTTTTTAAATAAAAATTAAAATAGTTATTACAGCTATGATATACAAAGAGATCACGTGACTTGTTGCAAAATAAAATATGGTATTCATTTTGTGTCAAGATCGTGACTTTTAAAGACCCTTTAATTTATATTCAATGTTGCATCCGTTCTAAAACCTCTTTGTTTTTGCGTATTATCTGTGTCTCTAAATTCCAGGCCTACGTAATTACAGTATATTTGTGTTTAAATGATCATCAAACTTTGATTATTTCTACAATAGGCCCACCTACTTCTAATGGCTTCAAAATGTAAATAAATTAATTGTAAGATGAATTGTATAGGAATGGCTTATTTTTATTTCACGCTATTTTATTTAGCTCTGGATTTTGGGATGTAAGTGATATGAATGAAATATTCATTCATTTTACATACGATTTATATTTTGATGGCATCATTTGAATAAAGTTTGAATAAAGTTTTAAGCATGCAGTTAGAAAGTACTTTTACCTCCATGGTTTTAATTTCCCAAGTGAAATAAATAATTGTGGCTTCAAAATGTAAATAAATTAATTGTAAGATGAATTGTATAGGAATTGCTTATTTTTATTTCACGCTATATTATTTAGCTCTGGAGTTTGGGATGCAAGTGATATGAATGAAATATTCATTCATTTTACATACGATTTATATTTTGGTGGCATCATTTGAATAAAGTTTTAAGCATGCAGTTAGAAAGTACTTTTACCTCCATGGTTTTAATTTCCTAAGTGAAATAAATCATTGTAGTTCTGTGATAATTAAAAAAATATCGCCGCTCAATGTATCGTATTTTAGAGTTGTTTAAATAAAATCACAGTTGGAAAGTGTTTTATAATTAATGCTTCGTGCATGATTGATCTTTCTTGTTTTATGAAGAAGTTATAAAACTATAATGCAGTTAGGGTATGAGAGAATTGAATTACAGTACATTCTATATGTTGCAGATTAGGGGTGGAAACCGAATGTTTTTATTTCAGACCAGTATAAAAACCGCCGTTGTCTATACAATACTGAAACAAATTGAACACGGTACACTACGTGAAATATTTCAGCCATAACCTGCTATTAATGAAGTTCGGCAATCAAGGTAACAAAAGGCAATTCGGTTGAGCTTTTATCGTGTTATAAGCAACCGAGAAGGACAAATAAAACCTTTATTCGATTGCGAATTGAAAGAGGATAAAATTTGTATAACATTCTTTGACCTTTCTTATTTCCTGAAAATGTTCCATTATAAATAATCACGTATTTCAAGAGACATTTAGCTTAGAAAGCATACTTCAGAATTTTATTTTTGTTTTTAATATTCCGTACTTAGCTTTTGAGTGTATTTTTTGTTTAATTATTCTGTACTTGGCTATTTAGTATAATTTTATTATCATTACTCCATACTTAACTGCTGAGTAATAAAATTTACATCAGATATTTTTAAAACTATAGTTGATTGCCTTCAAAGATTGCCAAAGTCCATTGCAGGTTTTAGGTGATATATAAGTTAAAATGGCGTATTGAAAGTGCCTCTGTCATGAATTGCAATTTTTTTTTCTTTAAGAAAAGTAAGTTCTTCAAAATTTATCTAATTAACATCTAAAACAATATATGAAATAATCTAAACATTTTAAATTAATCAGGAAACACATATATATAATACTTTTTTACATAATTTTAAGATTATCATTCAACTGTGTGGATATACTATATTTTCCGTATAAGGAACAAAATTTCAAAATGATGCAATTTTTTCAAAAGTATTTTTGTATATTTTTTTAAGTAAACTTGGGAATATTTCAGCAAGTTTGTTAAAGATCTTTTTGGTTCAAACTTTATGATAAAATAAACGGATTTCATTGATAAAAATTACTTGTCCTTCAAAAATTTGGAATTTTGCCATTTCTATTCCTGCCGCCTAGAAGCAATTCAACTTGTTTACAAATATTTTTGGTTGACAAAAACAAAATAATAATAAAAAATACTATTTAAGAAGTAGGATATTCTAAATTTCGAAAATTAACGCATTCGTGCAATATTACGACTATCCGATTTTTACATTCAAACTGGGTGACCAACATAATAGTCATTTAGAAGACGTAGTGAAAATATATTTATCCTTAATAATTTGAAATTGCAGCATTAATTGAGTCACTATACAATTATTTAGGAAGTTATATATTCCAGATTTCAAAAATAAACATATTTATGCTATATTGCGACTTGCAATTTTCGCATTCGAACTGTGTGACCAAACATTGCCATTTCGAAGACGTACTTGAAATATAAATGTTCTTAATCCATCGAAATTGGAGCATCAAATGCGCAGCCATCTAACCGATGAAAGTAATATATAATAGAGGAGTTCGAAAATTAAGTCTTTAAAAGATAACTTCCTGATCGTTTCTTACATGAATTCCTTGCAAATACAGAAAATATACTAAGAATGATTTTTTTTCTTTTTCTTTTGGTTAGCTTGCATAGCAATACAAAGAACGCAGTTTCTTCATTTCAATTGCATATTCTAAATAAGTACGCCAAGAACAAATAATTCTAAATAAGTACATAAGAACATTACTTTGATCACAACCAGACCATATCACAAATTTAATGAAGTGCAAATACATTTTAGACAGCAAACATACGTTTTGGAAATCTTTGGATTTATGCTTTCAGCGCAAACAAGACTAGGCCTAAACTCCGGAATAAGTAAAGACTATACCGGATAAACACGAAACGGCTAAACGATAGTAGCTAATATAATAGTGCAGTGTAGTGTGGCTAAGAGGAATCAAAACAAGAAAAAATATAAAATGATGGAAATGCCGAAATTAGAAGTAAACAAAAAATAAATAATCTGCAGAATATATAAGCTATTAGTGTCGAGTAGGAAATAAAAAAAAATCTCATGTGGGCAGCACATGACTTTCCTTATATAATGCAATGAATTTACTACATTTACAGTTAAAAGAATGTTATTCTTGTAGTAGGTACTTATATTCTTTCCAAGATATTGGATTTTCTTCAATTAATCGTCATTTTCATTGATTTAGCGTCATTTTTATCCATTTGGCGAGATTTTTGTTAATTTGGCAACAATTAAAAATGTCGCCAAGTTGGCGACATTCCGCCAAATTTTCGCCACGCGTTATGGACGGAGAAATAAGTTATTCTTACAGCAGATAAATGACTATTGGCGTTCAAATACAAAAGTATTATTCAATGTATCTTTTTTCATGAATGGAACGAGCTAGTTCCACGAGAATGATGTCTCCAAATTTATTGCATGGTATTACATATAAAAAGTGAACATGTTTCGCAATAGAAATTTCTTTTTTATTTTATGGGATTTATTTTATATGACTTTTTGATAATTTTTTTGAAAAATGTGCAATATCTCGAGAATGGTTCATATTAGCGTTCTAAAATTTATGTCAATCGTTTTCTAATGAAAAATTACATAAGAAATGTCTAGTTGCGTAACTTTATTAGCGAGTTTGATTTTTTGACGATTTTTTTCAAAATTTCACTCGAAAATTTAGTGGGGTTCTGAACATTCGATTGCGTATGATAACAATAGGCTTCCAGTGTTTACGGATTGTGATTTTTGGGCCAAATTTGGTTCGAATCGGTCCATTCGTTCGTCAGTTATCGTCTCCACAGTCTCACTGATACACACACACACACAGACATCATTTAAAAAATGTTTGATTCGTGATCAGGGATGCTTGAAACGTGCTCTCCCGTCGAAAACTCGAATCGAATTTTCGACCCCGTCACAATACTTTCCTTATACATTATGTATATAAGAAAAGTAATAAAGAAACAAAATAAGGTATAGTCATGTCATACATCGTAGAAATATTGTATTACAAAACAGAAAAACAAAATTAGGTATTGTACCATGGTCCCTTTTTCTACGAGATACGGCATTACTATGCCTAGGTTTTGTTTCTATGTTTTGTTTTTTCCTACCCCACACGTTCAATTTATATATTCTGAATTTTGTCATCACCGCTCAACAAGGGGCACACAATATGATTGCTTAATTACTTAAAAATCTATTTCAAACTTTATTCGAAAGACAGTAAATAGAGCAACTACAACATAAATTTTTATTACAAAGTATATTTACACATTGTGCAGGAAATTTGTTTGTTCGATCCCTATCCAAACTTTCTTTTTCGACTTCTCGTTGCAAGCAGCAAATTCTTTAATAATGCTCTCAAAATCCATATTACGAGTAATACTTTTCTCGATGAAAAGCAGATCCAAAGACGACAGGAGGTTTTAACTTATAGTTAAGTCGAGCTCATAAAGTGCTTGACATGATTAAGTCTACAAAACGATCGTTCTCCTGCATTTCATTATCTTTCTCCTTGAAAAAATAGGATTTGTGGTTTTGCCTTATAACCGTCATACGTTATTGGTTATGTGATGCAGTTAATATGGCTGATTAGTTAATATGGCTGAATATTAGTTAATATGGCTGATGCTTTTTTTAGCGCCTGCGCCGCTTCCGGAGTTTTTAAATGTCTACACAGTCGCCGCCGTGAAATAGAATATGCCGCCGAATGAAATAGAATAATAAATATAATAAAACATTTTTGTTTTAACACTTTATAACATAGTTGAAAAGTGTTTATGATTTTGTTCATTCTGTCTGTCTGTCTGTCTGCCTGGCTAAAAATGAGTTTATCAAAATGAAATTTTAATATGTTGTTCAGACGGCCTGTGGGACCTACGGGAATATAGATGAATAATATCACCAAATTAGTTTTGGATTGAACCCGGGTTGAAAAAATGAAATACATTGAACCGTATACGAACTAATTTTTCAAACATTTTTTAAGCAAATTAAAAATTCACAAATTGCTTCGAAAGTTTTAGGAAATATTCAAATTATCCCATAAAATATATAAAAAAAAATTCGGCAAATTATATTCAGTAGATTTTAAATACAAATTAAAATAATAATTACACCCTTTATAAAGAGATCACGTGACCATTATATGCAGAGATCACGTTGTTGTTTTTGAGACCTAGACCGTCCGACCTACCAGAAAAGTGTAAGATAACTGTTTGGACGGCCGGGAAGTGCCACCCAATTTAGACCGGAACCCAGTGGGGGAGGCATCCACAGGGACCGTACCCTCCTTCCCCTACCACCATCCTCTCGGAAGGACTTACGGATCCACATGCTTAACGTGATCGTATTCCGCATGAACACGGCGGCAGTTGTGGCAGCGTGCAAATCCAGCTCGCAAACCACCGGGCTACCGCGCCCGAAATGTGCCAACAGCAGGCGGTGTTTCCAGGTGGTCACCCACCCAATTACTAACCGCGCCCGATGCTGCCTGACTTCGGTGATCTAATGAAAACCTGTGTTTTCAGCACGGTACGGCCGTTGGCCTTATGCAGAGATCACGTGATGCACTTCAAAATAAAATATGGCATCCATCTTGTGTCAAAATCGTGATTTTTAAAGACCCTTTAAATTTTGATTTAATGTTGCATACGTTCTAAAACTAGAATATGCCGGACATTTTTGTTTTAACACTTTATAACATAGTTGAAAAGTGTTTATGATTTTGTTCATTCTGTCTGTCTGTCTGTCTGCCTGGCTGTTAGCACGATAAATTCTGTAAAATGACTTACTCAAAATGAAATTTTAGTATGTTGTTCAGACGGTCTGTAGGACCTATGGGAATATAAATGAATAATATCACCCAATTAGTTTTGCATTGAATCCGGGTTGAAAAAATTAAATACATTTAACCCTATGGGACCTAATTTTTCAAACATTTTTTAAGCGGATTTAAAATTCACAAATTGCTTCGAAAATTTTAGGTAATATTCAAATTGTTCCACAAAATATATAAAAAAATTCAGCGAAATATATTCAGTAGTTTTATAAATAAAAATTAAAATACTAATTACACCTCTTATATGAATCGATCACGTGACCATAATATGAAAAGATCACATGACCCACTTCAAAATGATATATGACATCCATCTTGTCTCAAAATCGTGATTTTTAAGTTTTTTTAAATTCATATTTAGTCTTGTATCCATCCTAAAATCGCATTATTTTTGCCTAAATTATGTGCATCTACATACTGAAACAACGCAATTACAATATATTTCAGTTTAAATGATCATCGAATTTTAATTATTTCTACAACGAAGCCTAATTCTCACTTATGGAGAATGTAAACACCAAAAGATGTAGAATGAGTTGTATAAGAATTGTTGCATTTCTTTAACGCAAAATTGTTTAGCTTATGGAGTCTGCAATATAGCTGATACGAATAAAACATTCATTGATTTTACACACAAAAGAAGTCGTCTGGACGAGCCGGACGGCCTGGGGCTTTCACACAAAAGAAGTCGATTTTTTCAATGAAGTTTTAAGCATAAAGTTAAATTATTTGTACCTCCATGATTTTAAGTTTTCAAATAAAATAAGTTATTATAGTATTGTGATGAATGGGAGGAATGGGAACAAGGTTTATAAATGAAATGCTGCTTTTATAGAGGGAGCAAGGCGATTTATATTTCGATGACGTCATTTGAATAAAGTTCATTTGCTTTCGATAAGGTTTTCAAATATAATAAATTATTGTATTAGTGTGATAGTTTTAAAAATGTTACAGAGGAATGCATCACATTTTAGAGATGTTTAAATCAGGCAATTTATATTTCAATGCCGTCATTTGAATGAAGTTCATTTTTCTCGATTTAGTTTTAAGTTTTCAAATATAGTAAATTAATGTAATATTGTGATAATTTTAAAAATATTATCGAGGAATGTATCGCATTTTAGAGATGTTCAAATAAAATTGCATTGAAGTTAGAAAGTGTTTCATAATGAATACGTTATGCATGTTTGATCTTTCTTGTTTATTATCAAAATACAAAAAATATTTTTAAGCACTAATATTTCTGTTTATCGAAGTTATTTATAGAAGACAAATGAATAATAAAAGAAATAACGGGATTTCATTAGTTGATTTTACTCCAACCGTTTTTCTTCTTCAATTTTGAAAATTACAGGAATTTGACGCGAGCTTCGTTGAGTCCAGTTCAAAAGTAGCTAGTTCATACTCCTTGTAAAAATACACAAATAACGCTGTTAAGTCATTGTTTGCAATATTTAAAAAATTGCATTGAAATTAAAGTTGGATGCCCAAAAAATTTAGCAAATTCGCCTAATTAGGCACATGACATCAATGGAATGTGATCTAGTACTTTTTTCAAAAACCTTAAAATAATAATATTAAAAATAACAATTTTTATTTTGAAGTATAATAGGAAAAATATTAATCTCATAAGTGAATGCATAACAATGCGGCATGGAACTTCGAAAAATGGTGGTTAATGGCCCTGAAGGGGCCCCATTCACTGGCGAATTGGCAAAATGTTAGCATAAAATCAGTAGTCAGAAGTAGAGCAAAATTTGTAACAAAACAATTTGTTTCAACTAGATACTACTAGTAAAAATACAAGTATAAAATAGATCTAAAATAAGGATACAAAAGGAATAATTTTAGTCACTTTTTAAAACTATTTTCTTTGTTCATTGATTTTAAGAAAGATTGTAAAGTATTCCATAATATTGATCCGGTTGAATTGATATTTAGCTATAAGCTATTTGCACGAGGTAATGAGGGTAAAAGTTGATACATATTTTGGATACTATAATTATGATCATGGAAATTTGCAAAAACAGATACTACGTTGCTGATTATAATGAATGTGTGGAAACTGAAACAAAGCTAGCCGATAGTGAAAGATCATAATGGCGGGAAAATTTTTATAGCGAACACAAATTTAATGGTGATGAATGTCTGACTTAAATAATTTTTAAGATGTAGATTTATTTTGTAAGATGCTTATTTCTGGTATAGTAGTTTTTTCCTAAAGAAGATTACAATAGGATATGTATGAGGAGCTATTAAATGGAGCATAATAGAGTTGTGATAGATCATAATTAAAATATTCCGAAGTAAAGATGATAATTTTGTTCTAAAATCCTCCAATGTTTTTACTTACTTTGTTATAATAATGTTCAACATGTCTATTCAATTTTAAGTCATTCTGTAAATCCATACCCAAGGACTTAACATAAAAAGAAAAATCAAATCTGATGTGGGCAGCACCTGACTTTCCCTGCAGACTTATATCCACGGTATATTTATTTTAATTAAATTTAATTCGCTTTTAAGTTAATTTTCGATCTCATTTGGTAACTGAAGTTATTTTCAAAGGTGACGTGGAGAAAATACGAAAAATCTAAAATATTTCGTGTACGGCTAGTCCTAGTGCAATGGTGTTGGTCATACTCCTTTCATACTCCTTTCATCGTAAATAATTACGTATAAAACAAGCATTTAATAGATATATTTGAGCATACGTAGTTTTTATTTTAGATATTGAAGATTTTGTGACGAAAAAGGCAGGTTATTTTTTCCGAATCATACCAAAAGCTAATCCGCACCAGGGAAACCCACAAAAGATTTATCTACGGAATTTTGTGAAATTCGGTCCATTAGTTTTTCAGCTAGAGTGGATAGCTTTTGCGGACCATTTCGCAAAAAAGGCGCGTTCTTTTATCCCGAATCGTACCCCAAACTAATCAGCACCCGACTCGGCTACAAGTGATTTACCCACCAAATTTTATGACATTTGGTCAATTAATTTTTTAGTTAGAGTGGATATAGCATCTGCACAGACAGACAGACAAACAGACACACAGACAGACAGACAGATCCGTCGAAAACTAGAGTTGCGATTTTTGGCATGATTCCAGTACTTTCCCTGTACATTACCATGTATTGCAGGGAAAGTAAAAAATAATGCCAATCCATTTATGTAAATATCATTCATATCAAGTTAATAGTTTGAGAATTTACTTGATTAACAAGGGTATGAATGTTTTCATCAACAAAATGAGCTCGTTTCATCGGCAAATACTATTTTAATAAACTTTAAAACACACCAACAATATACTTACTATATCCACCTTTAATCGGAACGTGAAATGTCCTCATTTGTGGCATTGTGCGCTGTTCAATGCGTCGTTGTAAGTCACTATTGGTGTCAAGTATATCTGCAAATAGAAAATTTATAAACAAATGTAATGAAATTGATTTCACACTGCTGATGCAATTTCTATTTACGAAAACTATCATTGCACAATTTGTAAATACATTACTTATTTAATTATTTACCATTTATTTAAGTATTCAATTATTTATCTCTCATTTAATTATTAAATAATTAATTTAATAAATTATTTAATCAATTTAAAATTAGTTATAGTTTAATATAAGGAAATATAAATGTTGTGCCTGTATAATTATTTTTTTTATTACATTAATAATTTCTTTAATATTTGCCAATATTTTATGTTATATTTAAACATTATAAGTTACGAAAATATTTTAAAGCATGGAATTATACTGAACGGTATCTAAGATAGTTCCTTTTAACAGGAATTACATTTATATTTATAGTACGGCAGCGTTATAGATTGCATTAGTGGATTTTGACTTTATTATATACCAAACGTTATAGATTATTCCTGTGCCATATGATGTTACGATATAGTAATATGTCCGAAGTCAATGTAAGATATGTTCATGTAAAACGCAACTTAGGCTCATACATTGTTAGTAATATTCCTTTGGCATTATTGACTACAAATATTCCTAAAGAATAAATACCATATATATTCAGTTTCTTGAAAGAATAAAAAATAATATATAATAAAAAGCACATATTTTATTAATTATTACGAAATAAGTTTTCTTCTTATTTACCTATTTTATGTTTCTTTTCTTTTTTCAAACTTTCCAACATAGTTAAAAAGTGTTTATGATTTTTTTCATTATGTCTGTTTGTTTGTACGATAACTACCGTAAAATATACCTTATCAAAATGAAATTTTAGTATGTTATTGAGTCGATCTGTGAAACATATGGGAATGAAAATGAATAATATCACCTAACCAATTTTTGCATGTAACCCGGGTTGAAAAAATGGAATGCATTGAACCCTATGGAACATCACTTTGCATTTTTTAAGGGGAGTTAAAATTCACAAATTGCTTCGAAATTTTTAGAAAATATTCAAATTATCCCACAAAATATGTATAAAGATTATCAGCAAAATATGTTGGGTTGTTTTTTATTGATTACGTATCTCCCTAAAGTTATATTTTCTAAGTAATAAATTTATCAAGTAGGAATTAATGGATTGTAACCCGAACAGAAGTAAACTCAGAAAATTGCCTTAACCTAGCCCAGATAATTTAAAGCCCAGGTAATTTAAATTTTCATTATGCGCAATACGTCATCAAGAACTATAAACGGCTTTAATAATGGGACGTAAGTTAATACGTAAGTTATGTAACGCCGATTAAAACAAGAATGCCTATTACATCCTTCCGAATCAAATGAAACCGTTATGAGTGCTGATTGGATAGTGGTTTAATGGTGCAACCTTATACATCTTATGAAAGAGAAACCTCTTTTCGTAACAAAACAGTTTAAAGTGCATAACCACGTATTTCTTCACAAATGTTGAATACGGAATATATTTGGTTAAATTGCAGAAAATTTTAGAATAAACGAATATATAACACATAAATTTAAGGATTGCAGAATATGTTGTACGTCTAACGTTCCTAGACATCGCTGAAATTCGTAAAATTTCTTCCTTCAACTGCAGTTAGTATATATTTTATGCAGAAGAGTTCTAACCAGAGCGAAATCTGTAAGCCAATTTTGGTTGTTTATCTGGTAATATGTATTTTATATTTGTACTAGCAGCATACCCGTTCTTTGTAAGGAGTATATAATATAAAAAAAACTTATAATTCGCAATCATATGCAAATTCTGTTAAAATTAAATTTATTGCTCCTAAAGAGAAGTTCAAGAATATCTGTTCTCACTATGCAAAATTATCTTCACGGGCAGATCTGAAGAATAAAACATCCTGGCCTCTTTTGTAAGCAAATTTGCAAAAAAAGGGAATTGTATCAATATATGCAACCCCGTACTACTTATATTGCCGCAGATTAGAAACTATGCCAGTGTGAGAGTAGAAGATTACCAGTATTACAATATAATTCTAAAAAATATTTGCCAGAATAAAAGAGATGACGTAATAAATTGAAAATGTCAATAATATCCGTACTCTTTATACCAGAAGGTTGTAATTGATTCCAATATATGCCAATATATACCAAAACATATGCCAATATACCTGTACTACTTATATTCTCGTAGATTAGAAGATATGTCCGTGTATTTGTAGAAGATTACTCGTACAACGTACAATATATGAGTTTAAACAATTTTTGTCGTAATAAAACAATTGCATAATAAATTGAAAATACCAATATTCCCTGAATCAATAACCCCTGAAGATATCAATAAAAATAATATTTAAACCTGAAGACCGTAATTGATATTGACCAGTCAAAAATGCTATAAGAAAAATCTAATCGTTCTTTTCTAAAATATATTTTTATATCCATTTATATATTATTAAATCGAAAAAATAATAATTAAAATTAACAGACAGATTTAATTTAATTGCATTTCTGAGCAACATGATATAAGATAGAATCTTCCTCTTAAACTGCGAAATTAATAACCATTTTGATTTCTTTATACTTTTCAGTGTTCAGTAAAAGCTTGTATAAAATATACCATGCAGGTAGATTTCCCATTTAAATCATGTTTCAAACAATTCATGTTTTCAGAAAGTGACTAAATAGCGCAAAAAATCTGCCATCAAACTCAGTGGTTTTAATTCAGTTTCAAACGATTTTTAAACTTTTCGCTTGGATAAACCACGGAGTTAGAGAGTAGAACTCCAAAGGAAAAGTTTCGATTTTCATTAATATCTTGACAACCCCTGGTCTTAGAAACTAGAAACTTAGACTATATTTATGAGCGGCTATTTCAAAGCTATCCACAAAAGTTCACCAAATTCGGTTCAGCCGTTCTCCCGTGATGATGAGACAGTCGAAAATTTCATTTTTTAATAATATCTCGAGAACCACTGATCGTAGAAACTCCAAACATGGACTAAATTTTAAGTGGGACTATTTACAGGCTACCCACAAAATTTCATCAAATTCGGTTCAGCCGTTCTCCCGTGATGACGGGACAGACAAACAGACAGACAGACAGACAGATTTTCAATTTTATATATATATATTTATGGAGTAGGAGATTTATGATATCGCAAGAATGAATTATCCGCCGTTTCTCGGGTCCTAAATAAGCGCCCGCTATTTAAATATATTTATTTATAGATAACACTACCAGTATTCCAAATCGTATCTTCATATTTTAAACCATCTACAAATCCAGACGCACGCTCTCCAAAAGTATGGGAAAAATAAAATACAAGCTCAAAAGAGAAGACATGGCTTAAACTTTCTAAAACAGGCATGTGCAGAAACCCCGCTTGAAAAAATGTTGAAAGCAGGGACTTCCGCAAAAATGCGTTTATGGCTCTTATACGTTCGCTTAATAAATCAGCAAAAATGAAACTACGTATTAATTCAATTATTTATTAGAACGTAAAGATATACACACAATTTTATGCAAATTATAGAAAAATGCTAATATTAGTTTTTTTTATAAGGCGAATTAAGTATCATATAACCTAAGATATGCAAGCCGTTCCGGTGGTCGAGCTGTCAGGGACATGCGTTTCCGTCTGATCGCTGGATTGCCGGGTTGTGGGTTCGAATCCCGCCAGCGGGCATGGGTGTTGTGTTGTCGAGGCAAAGTCAGACGTCTGCCCTTGGGGAGCCTCAATAAAATGAAGTATGCATATTCTCCTCTTCGCCATGAGATCAGGGGTCTAGTGGACGTGGTGCATAGGTGCTCCTTCACCACGGGGAATTAGTAACAACAACAATAACAAGATATACAAATTTCGATGCGTTTAAAAAAATATTGAAGGAATTATCATGAATTTGATTTAAATACTGTCGGAAATTAACTGGAGTTTAGATCAACTCGTCGTTTTCATGTAAGATTTTTTTTTTGTTCAGATTTTACAAGAAAAATTCTGAAAACTCGGTATCGTGGATTCAAATGATTACAACTCTAGCTTGTTACTTTCAACTTTAAAGGGCTTAAAAAATCTTCCCATTGATACCATACTTGATAATGTTCCCCCGATAATGTTCCCCCAAAGAAAATGTACCGCTCTAGTTTATGCAACAATGGTTGAAACTATTAAATCTCCCGTGATTATTGAACAATCGATAAACCCTTCCATGCATGATTATGTCAAATTCTGTCCTATGCTGCCATGTTAAAAATCTATGAAATTTCGAATACATTTTGAAGTTTTCACTTAAATTTCTAATAAAAATATTCTATGCATTCCTAAATTTTTAACAACAAAGCCGGATACAAAGTTTCTGGAAAATTCATTCATATTTGTTATTGCTATCGTGTACATAAAGAATCGATTACAGGCATCATGCCGACAGACGGACACTTCTCAAAAAATAATCAAAATGTGTTCAATCTTCGGGGAAACAATACTTTCTCAATATTCTACGTATAAAAAAGTAAAAATCGCTATTTGATCTTTCCAATGGTGCCAAAACTAAAAGTCAGTGATAATATTTTAGTTGGCTAAGAAAATCGATTCGTATAGAAGTCGCGACATTTGCTGAAAATTGGACTAAAATATAAAATGACTAAAAATCGTATTCGAATTTTAACAAAATTTAACAGATGTGAATCGGCAGTTTGTGGTATATGTATACTTTGTGTAAACTTTAATGGATTTTAATTTCAAGATTCTAACATTTGTTGTACCAGAATGAACTAATACACCGTCAACTTAAGGGAGAATATTTCTTGTCACATTTATTCTCTGATTAAATTGCGGGAAAATGAGCATTTTTTATCTTTCAGTTTTATTCAGTAATATTTTTAACACATTTTTAGTTGCAGTTATCAAAAGTATCCTACAAATGAGTTCTGTGTCGGTGAAATTTATTTGTAGAATAGTAGTCAAATTTGGAGTCAAATAATTTTCGAGTTAATATTTGTCATGGATTCGTAAATGTATGGCGTGAATGGAAATAAGTCAGAATGAGGTCTGGTCTATATTATCCAGAGTTTATAAGGCTTTCGTATTTTCAAAAAGATTAATTCTAACTTTACTTTTTGCATCTTAAATGATTTTATCTATACAATACATGTTGATGTTGTTGAAACCCAGACCGTCCGACCTACCAGAAAGGTGTAAGGTAACTGTTTGGACGGTCGGGAAGTGCCACCAAATTTGGAACGGAACCCAGTGGGGGAGGCATCCACAGGGACCGTACCCTCCTTCCCCTACCACAAACCTCTCGGAAGGACTTTTGGACCCACATGTGTAGTTCTAAATGAACAACTTGCTAAAACAAGCATTTCTTTTGTGAATCAATCCCTATGGTCTGACATTGAAATCAAAAATTGTAAAAGTGCTTACAAATTTTGTCTTAAGTTTGCTTACAATTACTGCATAATTGTCTTACTCACTCTCATCCTTCTGAATATATTGAATGTTTAAAAAAACATTTATGCTATGTGGATTTTAATTATTTGTAGCTTGCATCTATGATGAAACTCTTGCGAATTAAATTCAAAATCTCAAGATAAATATATAGACTGTAAGAATTTTATGATGCAACAAAATGTTTAATGTTAAATGTTAATGCATATTTTATATTTCTATTATATTGACTTATTTACATAATCCGAAATCATTAAAGTGAGAATTATAATTCCTATTAAATTGAAGTATACATCAAATTGAATCTGACGTAAACTGGGGAATAATTAAAATATATTTCATGCGATTCTCCAAAATCATAGCTTGGAGGTATCGGCATAGATCTATGTGTTCATTATTTCTAAACAAACATGTGGTTAATTAGATTTCAGCAGTTAATTAAAATCATTTGATATTACGATCAGATCAATCTTCTTTTTCACCTTAAAATACTAATTTTTGAAATATACACAGACGTTTCAGTTTTAAACAATAATTATGCGATCTTAGAAATAAAAGTTTTCACGATAGTCAGATTTCAGTTGAAGCGGATATGTTAACGTGGAAAATTCCAATAATAATTTTGGAAACAGTATCAAGTTTACGTGTCCAGCACATTTCTGTATTAAGCAGATTATATTTCATTCAAATTCCACTGTCCACAAAGAAAGCATATACAGTAAAACTTCGATTAACCGTAACCGTCGGGACTAAGGCTGTGACGGATAACCGAATAGACGGATAACAGAAATAGCTTAATACATATGTACAGTAATGTGATTTCACTGCGGACTTGGGACGAAAATGAAAATAAAATCCTTTAAAAGTGAACAATACATACATATTATATTTAATTTTACAAAACAATCAATATAAACTTCAATATAAGAGTAGTAATGTACAGAAATTTATCGTAATACCATAAATATAATATCGTAATACCATGACGTATAATCGGTAATATCGTAATACCATGGCGGATAACAGAACCTGACGGTTTAACGAGTGACGGTTAATCGAAGTTTTACTGTATAAAAGAAAGTCTTATAATATGTAATATATATGTTTCTTTTCTGTACAGTGCTACTATTAAGCAATAACTATTAAAACTATTTCTTTGCATCATGCTTTAAGGCCAGTCTTGCTTAAGTTGACCTATGATGAGATTCATTGTATGAGATATGTTGATTTATCTATGGAAAAACTGTTGCAAGAACGTTTTCATAGTTTTATGTACCATGAATGGGTATTGAATATGAAATTTAAATGTGTAATTTAGTCCATGAATAGTGTGTTATTTCATTTTTGGAACATTTTGTTATTTCCAGTTTCATATATCTGGCCACTTCAGACCAGATATGATGGACTCGAGTCGAATTTTCTTATGTTAGATGAAGGTGGTTCTGTTTATACTTGATAGCCAGTAGTACACATCTTAAGGACGCCATATAAGCTCTTCTAATTGCCTCTGCACATCTTGATACAGTATGCTGCATTGAGGAAGCACTATTTTTTACAATTGTCTACAGGCATGGCGTTGGTGTCTTTCTGGCTGATTTATTTTCGAGCAATCATCAGTATCATTTGTTATATTATGTGGTTCAATTGCAGGGGCACCAGGCGAGGCGTGCATTTAATCTATCTAATTTCATTATCTGAAGTAATTGTCTTACATTATTCCAGTAACCACTTAGGGGGTTCCAAAGTATTTATTTTGAAATCTTAATTAGCCTAAAACTCTTAATATGGCATTTTAACACACATTTGGATTTTACAGTTTGGAAGTTTGATACATATTTAAATGAAGTAAAATTAGCAGGTTAAAGGGTGGATGTAGAATAATATAGTTATTCCGAGTCCTGACTATATATTATATTAAAGATCCAAAGTAAAGGAACCTATCGGGGTTTTAAGTTTTTCAAGTTTAGAACTCCGGAGGGTCTCTTCCGAGATGTAGTTTTTGAGTGATGCATGTAAGTTAAAAATTAATTAGTTTGGAAACAGCTGAAAGTTTACCAAAAAAAAAAGGTAATGTTTCCTTTTTACACACTACTTGTTTTTCAAAAAACATGAATATCTATTTCCAGTTGTTATAGATCCTCCTTCATCTACTTCACCCAGTTTTTCGTATATATCGGATGAGATATCCATCTGATCACCCATCTTCTCTTAAGTCTACAATATATCCTATCTCATACTCACTCAGTTTATTATAAGGCTATCGGGTGCATAATCAAAATATCGTCATATGCTTTTTTGAAGGTAACGGGATGACGACAGCTTTTTCAGAGGGTGAACATCATTCCTTATACGCATCCCAAAATGCGTTTTTAACATGCTCTCTGGAACTGTTATTTCTCTTTCATTGGTGATTGATGATTAATAATTTGCATACCATGTCTTGAGTTAATTGTATGCAGGGTTTCGCGGTTCTTAGATGTTTGTTTAAAAGCGCATCGATTTTTATGTCACACAGTGTGTATTATCATCCAATACTATATAAAGTTCTAGATATATATTTTTTTAAATCAAAACCAAAATACTAGTATTTAAGCCTATCAAAGACAGGTAAGCTAACACTCTTAAAATTAAGCTAGTTTAATTATTTTTTACCAATGCACAGAACTTGGTATAAAAAATAGTTGTATCAATTGGATATTGGCCCAGTTAGGTCCTGTCCCGTGAAATATTTTCATCCTTTAATTTAATTTTTTGAGGTTTCGGTAGTATTCCGTTAGATTGTACACCACGTCCATTCTGTAAAAATAATCCAAAATCTGATATGTTCAGTTTTGTCCAATACGAAATACAGCAAAGATTAAGCCTTCGAGGTTGTAAGAGGACATCTGGAGGGAAATTGCTAATATGGCTTTGCCAAACCATTAAAATTGGAGTTATAATGAGAATAAAATCGTCTGCATTCAACAAAACATCGCAATACTTTGATTCTAGAATTTAAATTAGATGTCTGTATCTGATTACTAAAAAAACAGTTTATCAGAACTTCAATTCATACCCAATCTTTACAACGAAGCAAAGTATGCGGTATATTACGATATCTTAGGGAGTCGACGGAGTTTTCGCCAAATCTCGGACCAAATTATGACTTCTGCGCATGTGGCTCTATAACGAAAGGATTCGCAGTTTAGCGCTTAGCTAGGTGCCAGGGTCGGCAGAAGAATTAGCGTCCTATTGATGTCCGATTGTGGGTAGGGCTCATAAGTAAATATTATTTGCAGCGTTGTAATATTTTTATACTGTCATTTTGGCGGTGATAAATCAGCTTATTTTTTATGCTTTTTAAGCACTTTAACTTGAAAATGCGTTTGTAAAAATAATTATTAGAAATGCCCTTTTCACGCAGAAATTTAGCAAAAGGGATAAAATAATAAAGATCGGGAGACTTAATTCACCTTTGCCCGAACACAACAGTGTGCATGAGGATATAAGATACACTTATAATCGAAATTTTCAGGTTGCTCAATATGATTGGTGCACATAATTAACAGGATACAAAAATTTGTACAAATTATTTTTCTAATCCTTCTTACTGGTTTCTAAAAATGAAAATTCTTGGGAAAAACTCTAAAATTGGAAAATTCTTGAGGTTTCATAATTTAAAATGTTCTCAATTTTAAGTGTTGCATTGAAAATGCTTAAAGTTTGTTCAAAGTTTATTCACTGTTGAAATTAAATTTATGTAAATTTATGTAATAGAACATTTTATGATTTTTGTTAAATTTTCAGCAGCTTTTTATTTTGCTGCGCAATCCCTACTCTAGTTTCAATGAATGACACAACAATAATAACATATTTATTATTATTATTATTATTATTATTATTATTATTATTATTGCCATGAAATCCCTTGAGTGTCGCAGTGCGATTGACAACACGAAGGTGGTGGGATATCAATACGCATTTTCGCATGACCTGCATTTTAGATCAAGATTCTCCAATGCTGGAGAGTTTAAATAAACCTTTCGAAGCCACCAATTGTCTCCGTCTCCAAGGCGGGGAATCAAAAATCTAACTCCATTAAGTTCTGTTCCGTTGTCGATGCTATAAATGTGCAAATACTCAGCTTTCTAGATCAGCTGATGTTCTTCTAGAGAGTGTGGAAGGAAAAGAACATGTTATACACGACAATTATATACTATTGAATTTGTAACTAAGTATAGGGACTACTGAATAGTGAAACAAAATAATCAAAGTAAATGCATCAAACATAAAAACAGTGCATTATTTATTTAATTATAGTTAAAATCAAAAGCATCATTTCAAATTATTCTAACTTCAGATATATGTGAATTATTAAAGGTCATATTACTGAACTTTCGTACAAAATATTCCTTCGTGATCAACTTTTATTGTATAAATATGTATTTATGCAAGTAAACGGATTTCAGATTTTTATTTCTATCACTTGAAAGAACACAAAAGAATAACTCACTAAATGTTTGATTGTAAATGGATCGTATTTCTATTCTTGGAACTCCCGGACCGAGGCACTCCAGAACAAAGAATTCCGCTGCCGAATTGAAAATGGCATTCACAAAAGTGCAGAGATAGCCCTCGTTACATGTCAAACACTTTATGAAGGACGGAAACACGGATTTCTTCGCTGATATTGAATACAGATGACGCTCGCTTGAGCGGCTTTCCTTCGACGCCAGGAAGAATCTGAAACAAAACATCTGCTCTTCAATACGGAAATAATTCTGCGGGAATCACTGAAAGTTACAAAATGCACAAAGTTTTACTGAAAAGATAGAAGAGTGAAAGAATATTTTGATAGTTTGATATATAAAAGGTTATACAGCACAAAAAGTAATGCATGCAAATGGAGGTATTTCTGTTTTTGGTGAATGCTTTAGTTTTTGGAACCATGGATTTGAAAGTCTTGCAAAATAAGAAAACTATTGTGATCTCATTTTTGATGCAGAGTATGACCTTTGCATGAGTAATTGAAGCTGTTGTCCTTGGTCATCAAATTTTGAGAGTCCGAAACTGTTCTTGAAGAAGATTTTCATTGTAGAAAATTGTTGTTGAAGTTCAAAAATTGTAAAGTCTTTCTGAAATATCTATGAATTTTAATGATATGTAAGATAATCATAGTAAAATTATTAGTTTCAAATATTTTACTGTAGTTTTGAAGTTTCCGTGATCATCAATATTCCTGTGATCATCAATATTCCTGTGATCATCCGTGTCTACAATGCTATTTCAAAACACGATTTTTTACTTATGCATTTATTTATTGTTAATGGTACACACGAAGTTTAGGACATTTGGTAGAAACCCCTGCAACAAACCTTTCTTATTTCGAAAGCTGTAGCATAATACTCTAGCATTTTTTGTATTTTTAGCATTTATAATAATAAAAAAGTATAATACATTATTTATATATTGTTGCTCTTGTTTACACTACTAAATTCCACTTAAATAAATCTATAAATGGGTCTAGCCCAGGCACAACCTGTGCGTTTATGGATCGGTTTCGATTTCAGTGCATAATACCATACCCTAATGAATTTTCGCTTGAGGTTTCATGGCCTGAGACACAAGTAGGCATATTTTTGAAAGAGAAGAAATATTTCTTATGTTGGCTTGTAAATTGTGCGATTTAAAGATTCTTAGAACTTATTTACTTAAAGAAGGATGAGTCACAGTAAGACAAAATATATAAAATTCAAGAAATTTGGAAAATGTGATACTATTACTATAAAAATACTCATAAAGCAAATTAATTGACAATTAAAAATAAAGCGAATCGAAAATTAAAGGGCTGTGACCCATTACCTCCTTAAAATGCGGCCTTCGAACGGAACTAGATCTCTTGCCATTTTTAAAATATCCGTTTTGCCTGCCATGTTGTAATTTTTTCTTAGCGTTTATTCAGATCACCCTGTCTTGATCTGAGAAGGAATGCTAAAACCTCCTTTGGAGCAATTGTAGTCACTTTATTTTTCTAGGCCTAGCTTACTTTCAAAGAAGTATTAGAATGCTATATTCTCACAATCAGCTTTGACTATATAATTTATTGCACATAGAAATAACTAGGGATTTGTTGCGCCTTTTACACACCTTGAAAAGCCGCTCAAATTGCTGCTCTCAGTTTTCGGATGAGTCGGTCGGCCTGGGCTTTCGAGACCTTGAAAAGCCAAACATGTGGGTCCAAAAGTCCTTCCGAGAGGTTGATGGTAGGGAAAGGAGGGTACGGTCCCTGTGGATGCCTCCCACACTGGGTTCCGGTCTAAATTGGATGGCACTTCCAGGCCGTCCAAACGGTTACCTTACATCTTTCTGGTAGGTCGGGCGGTCTGGGCTTCAACAACAACACCTTGAAAATCCAGGCCGTCTAATAAGCTGCTCTATGTCCTAGGATGAGTAGGACGGTCTGGGCTTTCGACACCTTGAAAAGCATGTCATAATAAACTGACAAAATACACAATTTCCTTGTGTAGAAAGCAAACATAAGTCAGTTAGGTGACTACAATTTTTTCGTGAGCAAGCCTCTTTTATCAGGCCAGAAAATGACAGTTAGAACAGTATGCACCCTTAACAAAAGTTGAGAGAGAACTGCTCCCATTGTTTACCCTATTGCTTTGCATTTAAATTAACCGATAAATAGGCAGAGATTTAGATCGATTTAAATAATAAATGAATGAAAAATCATTAGATTTTAAGTGTCATTTTATTAAAATATCCATCAGACTTACATACTTAATTTGAAAGCCAGAGCGCTTTCGGGTATTATCATACCCTTCCTCAGTGGCGTTAAATAAAACAAGAAAGATCAATCATGCATAAGCATTGATTATGAATCACTTTCCAACTTCAATGCAATTTTATTTAAACAAGTCTAAAATGCAATACGTTCCTCGGTAATATTTTGAAACTTATCACAATACTGCATTAATATATTATATTTGAAAACTTAAACGTTCATCGAAAAAAATGAACTTCATTCAAATGACGGCATTGAAATATAAATTGCCTAGTTTAAACATCTCTAAAATGTTATACATTCCTCGGTAATAGTTTTAGAATTATCATAATACTACGATAATTTATTATATTTGAAAACTTCATCGAAAACAACTGAAATTAATTCAAATGACGTCATAGAAAAAATAACACGCCTGGATCTCTCTATAAAAACAGGATTTCATTCATAACTTTCTCCCATTCATTTCATTCATCACAATACTAGAATAATTTATTTTACTTAAACATTTTGTTTAAGACCATGGAGCTACAAAAAATTAAACTCTATGCTTGAAACTTCCTCGAAAAAAATCGTCCTTCTCTTTATGAAATCAATTAATATTTCATTCATATCAGCCATGCAGACTCCATGGACTAAATTGTTTTGTGTTAAGAAAATACAGGAATTCTAATACAACTCATTATATATATTTTGCTGTTTACATTTTACATAGGTGAAAAATAGGCTTAGTTGTAGAAATAATCAAATTTAGATGAGCATTTAAACTCAAATATATTGTCATTGCGTTGTTTCAGTATGTAGATGCACAGAATTTAAGCAAAAATAAAGTTGTTTTAGGACGGATACAACACTCAATATGAATTAAAGAGAACTTAAAAAAATCACGATCTTGAAACTAGATGGATGCCATATATCATTTTGAAGTGGGTCATGTGATCGTTTCATATAAGAGGTGTAATTATTATTTTAATTTTTATTTAAAAAACTACTGAATATATTTCGCTGAATTTATTTTTATATATTTTATGGAACAATTTGAATATTACCTAAAATTTTCGAAGCAATTTGTGAATTTAAAATCCGCTTAAAAAATGTTTGAAAAATTAGGTCCCATAGGACTCAATGTATTTCATTTTTTCGACCCGGGGTTCAATCCAAAACTATTTGGTTAATATTATTCATTTATATTCCCATAGGTTCTACAGACCGTCTGAACAACATACTAAAATTTCATTTTGATTAAGTCAATTTTACGGCAGTTATCGTGCTAACGGACAGACAGACAGACAGAATGAACAAAGTCATAAACACTTTTCAACTTTGTTGTAAAGTGTTAACAATTAACGCCAAGGTTTTTAATTTTAATTTTTTATTTTTTATTTAACGCCACTGAGGAAGGGTAGGATGATACCCTAAAGCGCTCTGGCTTTTAAATTATATATACGTTTGATGGATGTTTTAATAAAATCTTATGTTTTGTCATTCATTTATTATTTGAATCGATTTAAAGGTATGACCTGTCGCCGCCATTAGTATTATACGAGATTTAGATTTTTTTTTATATATTTATTTACTTAAAGAAAGATGAGCCATAGTGAGACAAATGGTATAAAGTCCAAGAAATTTGGAAAATGTGATACTCTTACTTTAAAAAAAATCAATGTAAAACTGATCAAAATTACAGAGCTGTGATGCCTCTTTAACTCAGACCTGGGAATAGAACTAGAGGCCCTAGCTCTGTTAAAATATCCGTTTTGACAGCCATTTGCCGCTATTTTTTAACGTTTATTGGGAGCATCCTGCTTTATGACCTGGGGAAGAAAGCTCAATCCCCTCTTGGTGATACTGTAGTCACTTAATTTTTCTAGGCCTGATTTATTTCGCTGCTCAATGGTATTTTATTAGTGCTTATACACGTTGTTCAAGTTTTCCTCAGTTATAAGTCAGTTATGTGAATACAATTGTTTCAAGGGCAGGCCAACTTCATCAGGTCAGAACATTTCAGTTAGAATAGTATGCACCCTTAAAAATGTTGAGATCAAACTGCACCCATTATTTACCTTACTCAATTCCACTTCAATCAATCGATCCTTCGAATAACCTGTGCGTTTATGAGTGGGTTTCGATTTCAATGGATGATACCACACGCTAGTGAATTCTTACTATAAGTGTTTTAGCGTGGGTAGTTCGTTCTCAGCTGTTGGTAAGGGTGCATAATGTTCTAATTATACTATTTAGGTCTGATGAAAGTGGCTTTAATGCACTCTAAACAAATGTCTTTGCCTAATTGATTTATGAGTTAGGTATTTTGTCTTACAAGCAGTAGTATGCTAGGAAGTTGTGTATTTTGTCTTACAAGCAGTAGTGTTCTTTTAGTGATAATAAACTGAATCGAAAATTATACAAACTTTTGTTTAGTTTTAAAGGCAAAATTATAGACAGTATAATTTTGGAAAACGTTTATAATATAATACTAAAAGGAATTCCAATATTCATTTGAAAGTGCTGGATATTATTTTGTATTCTTAAAAAGTTTTAAACACCTGTGCTTTTGTTTTACATATTTTACATTATTACATTTATTGCAGTGTAGATAAAACTCTGATGTGAGAAGCACATGACTTTTACTACATATTCAATTCGATCTCTTTCTTACTCTCATAATTTATTAAATTGAGTTTAATTGCACAAAATAACACACATAAATATTTGAAATTACACTAAATTTGCAGTTTTTCTTCAATTTTCTTTTTTATTACATTGCCGACTGGACGCATTTGCAAAGGCAGCACTGCGAAAATGCGACAAAATCGGATGTATCTCGAGAATGTTTAATTCTAAAGAAATGAAATAGGTTGTATTGTTTTCGTCGCAAATATTACGCATAAAACAAGCATTTAGTTGACGTATTTGAGTGTATGTAGTATTTGTCTTATATTTTAACAATTGCTGTGGGACATTTCCAGGGACGTAAGTGGGCAATCTTGTCTGGGGGGGGGTGAAGGAAATTTTTCCGACTAATATTGAAAATTTCCGACTTCACAAACAAGTGAGTTAACTTTTGTTTTTGGGCGAGTGCATTGCTGTTCTAGTGACCTTTATGCAGTTCAAAGTCTAAACAGCAATTATTTGTTTTCATTTTCGAATGTTTGATGTATATGTCCAAATAATACCCCAATTTAAAAAAAGAAAATGTCTCAAAACCAAATTTTTGGTTTTGAGGGTTTTGTTTTATAAATAATTGTACATTTGTTTAATTATCGGATGTGTTATGCAAATGCCCAGATCTTTAGCTACCAGTTGAAACAAGGCAAGTTTCTAGGGCAAAAATTAGTAGAACTTTAAATATATTTGGAAAAGTATTAAATTTTGTACATTTTGTGATTTTTCTTCGAATGCACTTGACACATTCCCAGATGATTGCCTAGTACTTAAAAACCCGTGAGTTTCTATACCAATAATTGGTTGTGTAAATTTCGGAACATGCATCTTTCTTTTGATAAAATTGGGTCTTTTGTTAGGTTTTTATAAATTATTTAAACTTTATTACTTTTTTCTAATTTCCGAATGCACTTTGCACATTTCCAAACAATTTCCTCAAAAAAGAAGAAAAAACGCATTTCTAAGCCAAGAATTAGCTTTGTAAAACACGGGATGTGTATAATAGCATGCATATATACACTGTTCAGAGGAAATTAATATGACATGATTTGCAGTGCTCATAAGGGGATGCCGTTGTTTCATTTCCTCGATATTTGTTTTCAAAAAATTGTCCAGACACTGACGTAAAAAAAAAAAGAAATTCCAAATAGTCCACCAGAAAACTTACCTACATGTGGCTATACACATATTCTTAAATACATTGAAATTACATTTTTTTAGGTTATCTGATACTTATTTCGCCGCATCTAAAACAGGAAGTTTAGCTTAATTCTGCAGTTTGAATTATACAGAAAGTTGTATTTATCTTCGCATTCTAACATTTTTTTTAATTACTACATTTTTTTTTAAGAAAACGCATCAAAGCAACAAATGCATCGCCCTTAATGAGATGCATAGGACTGCGGTTTCTCCCCGGTAGATTGCACATGCCTGAACATTCTTCTAGAGAAAGGAACCAGTGCGTTATGTTACGAGTTGGTATAATATATATGTTTTTATAGAGAGATATTATCCTATAAGAGATAGTAATATTGAATAGGGAGGTGTATGACTCGTTTGTGACTGTGGATATTAGGAGCGGGTGGGAGGATCGGTGACAGTTGATGTCTGCCGGTTCCTGTTTCTGATGTATGGCCGTGGTGTACTTAGCCGAGCTTAGCGCTCGAAGTGCGCAGAACTTTGCTGGTTTATAAAAAAATTTCAACTTCGAAGTCTTTGAGATATAAATATTTCGAAAGAACGTAAGATTAAATAAACCAATTGCAGAGATGGGAAGTCCACAAAATATAAAAACATTTTTTTTTTAATTGAACACCAAAATTTTCAGTATAAGTAATTTATTACTGGAAACAAGTGCATATTAAGTGGCGCAAACAGAATCAGAAATGAATGAAGTAATATAAAGCATAGCATCACCATATTTTATGGACAGCTGACTTTCAAAAGCAAAAAATTATGTTATTCATTATTTTGATCTATTTTACTGGCTTCTTCATCGATATTTAATATGCAAGATCATTTCATTACTTTTTTGTTTCCTACTTATAGTGGCAGCTCTAGTAGAAAGGTTGTGACTATTAAAATACCAAATAATGACCACAAAATATCTGAATACAATATTTCGCAACTATCAACTTTAGTTTATTATTTTGAAATAACGCTGTTTAATTTTAAATGATATTTTGGGGGATTTTTATTTGTACAGGAAAGAAATATTTTAATTTAAAAATAAAGTAATAGTAATTATAAATAAATTAATGATTATTTATTAATAAAAATATAATATATAAAATGTGTCTGCAAAATGTACAGCAGTAAAATTATAACTAATGGAAATTTTTATTTATTGGACGCTCAACTATTTAACATATTTTTTCGATTAATAAAAGGTTTATAAAAACATTTCGACATTGTTACCATTTTAGTGTAACATTCTAATTTATACACAATTTAATATCGAACGGTCGAGTAAATGTTGCATTATTATTTAGTATTTTTAAAAAGATGTCTGTTTCTATGTGTGTGTAACGCTTAGCAGAAAATTCAAGCTTTCAACAGTTTTGAAGATCTGTATAGAGTTAGTTGGCATCTTAGCATATGCAATCTTAGCTTATGCAAATACGCACCTCGCCGGGATTATTTTTCTTTTAAATTTCAATTAGTTTAAAGGTTATGAATATTTAAAATCGAAATTTCGTTGTTTCTAAATCCATTCCTTTAAATATTCAGAACATAAAGCTGCCAGCAGATTATTGTTTGAAGAATAGCAGATGTTTATAGACAATTAGCGCGACACAATATGGGTGATAAAATAAAAAATTCTAAGTTCCAGAATTTTACAGATATCATTTTGATTTTTTTAAATGAGCAATTATTTTATTTTTATAAGAATTCGCTCGATAAATATCTTCTATAGCACGAAAATATTCGGAGATAGTATTTAATTATCTAATTTTACTTTTCGGCATTTATTTCACGAAAGTGCAGCAGACGAAAGACATAAAGTGATTTAAATTGAGAAATTTTCTTATTTCTTGAATTTTAAAGATATTATTTATATTTTTCAAAATACAATTATTTGCCATTAAAAGCATTGTGAAAAAATCATATAAACGGGATAACTACAATCATAATCCCGATTTTTACCTCCTTGCTTTTTGTTCAATCCTAAAGGTGTCGCAGCGCAACGAGAAAAAGCGTGTTTAAGCGCTTATTTAAGGCGTGCGGTTTGTACATGCAGATTAAATGCGCGCCCACATATGCAAACCAACATCGCAATGAATCGTTTAGGTGTTTATAAAGGGCATATTACGCCCGTGTAGCATGTGCGGCCGCACAGTAGACTATCACTGTTATTTGCAATAGAAGCTGAATTCTATTTTCGTCTAGATTAGTCTTACTATAATGGAATTATCAAACAATAGTCTTGGCTAACAATAGGAAAACCAATAAATTAGTTGCTTTTACAGTATAGAAGAATGCATTTTAAAGAAAAACTTGCATGACTTAATGCTCTAGCACTAAAACCGTTTATGTTTGCTAGTTCAATTTTGCTGCAATATATTTTGGTGCTAGTCATTATAGTATTAAAAGACAAGCATGTAACCTAAAATGTTATCTATTTTCTTTTAGAAATTTCTCTGGAAAGGCATTTTTCCTGAGAGCTTATCTGACATAATTCTATTTTTTTCTTTTACTTATTGTATTTGAAAACTCTTGAAATTAACTTTAAATTTCTTAACTTTCTAGTAAAAATTTGTAGAATGTAATAGATTTTAAATCGTATATTTAATAAAAGAAACTTTAAAAAAAATGCAAAGCACAAGTGCTTTTTCTGTGGTGATATTGACGGGAGAAAATTTTCTAATATGATAATTATTGTTCTAAAAAGGTTTAATTACAGTAATTTAAGAAAGGGAAACACCTTAACTTTAAAAATTAAGGAAATGTATTAATTTTGAAAAAAATACATTGAAATTTAAATACGGTAGAAATAAAACTTGTAAAATAATACTTTCTTTCGGAATTAAATATTTTTATAAATAAATTTCGTCGCAATTTGTACTATAATAGATTACTTAAAAAGATTATAAAGAACTTTTTTTGAGGGGAAGGAGATGAAAAAGATTTTATAAGGCAAAGATAGCATAACAGAGTCCTGCTGCTAAGAGAAAGTTATCTTTCGTGAAGGATTTTATAATGGAAATTGTACTTTATTTGTTTTACTGATCAGATAGTCAAAAAAGAACCTAATACACGCAACATGTCAAGACTATGCGAGCTGGGATAAAACTGAATTTTGATTTTCGACACTATAATAATATTTATTCAATTTTCTACATACATATTCCCATGCATTTGATTTATACGACGAAATTAATAAAACATTTTTATTTCAAATCAGAAGATATAAAATTTCATACGAATGACGACCGAATTTAAATATGTTTGTAAATACTTGAAATTCCTTAATCACAAATAGTTTAAATACAAACATGTAAATATTGTTCATTTTTTCTGGTAATATATCAACCAATTATATTCTATAAGGATTGCGTCCCCATTGAAAATCTGTAGATCGTTTTTGCACTTTTTACTTTCCCTGCAATACATGGTAATGTATAGGGAAAGTATTGAAATCATGCCGAAAACCGCAACTCGAGTTTTCGACGGATCTACATGTTTCGAGACTTCTAGAATACGAAAAAACCATTTTTAGCGTGACGTCTGTGTGTGTGTCTGTCTGTGCAGATTTTGTATCCACTCTAACTAAAAAACTAATTGACCGAATTTCATAAAATTTGGTAGGTAAGTCTCTTGCGGGCGAATCTGGTGCTGATTAGTTTTGGGTACGATTCGGGATAAAAGAACCCGCCTTTTTTTGCGAAATGGCCCTGCAAAAGTTTGTATCCACCCTAGCTGAAAATCTATTGGACCGAATTTCACACAAGTTGGTAGATAAGTCGCTTGTGGGTTCCCCTGGTGCTGATTAGATTTTGGCATGATTCGGAAAAAATAACCTGCCTTTTTTTGCAAAATGGCCCGCAAAAACGACAAAATCTAAAATAAAAAATTACGTATGCTGAAATGTATCCATTAAATGCTTGTTTTATACGTAATTTTTAACGAAGACGAGAATAAGACCAACCCAATTACACTAGGACTAGCCGTTCTCGAGATATTTTCGTTTTTTCTCTACGTCACCTTTGAAAGTGAGTCCAGTTACCAAATGAGAACGAAAATTGAATTATAAGTGAATTAAATTTAATTAAAATAAAGAGAATGTGTATAAAAGTCTGCAGCGAAAGTCATGTGCTGTCCACATCAGATTTTTACTTTCCCTGCAATACATGGTAATGTATAGGGAAAGTATTGGAATCATGTCGCAAATCGAGTTTTCGACGGATCTACACGTTTCAAGACCTCTAGAATACGAAAAAACCATTTTTAGCGTGACGTCTGTGTGTGTGTCTGTCTGTGCAGATTTTGTATCCACTTTAACTAAAAAAGTAATTGACCAAATTTCATAAAATTTGGTAGGTAAGTCACTTGTGGGCGAATCTGGTGCTGATTAGTTTTGGGTACGATTCAGGATAAAAGAACCCGCCCTATTTTTTGCGAAATGGCCCGCAAAAGCTTGTATCCACTTTAACTGAAAAACTAATGGACCAAATTTCACAAAATTCGCTAAATAAGTCACTTGTGGGTTACTCTGGTGCTGATTAGATTTTGGTACGATTCGGAAATAAATAACCTGCCTTTTTTTGCAAAATGGCCCGCAAAAATCGTCAAAATCTAAACTAAAGAACTAGATATACTCAAATATATCCATTAAATGCTTGTTTAATACGTAATTTTTAACGACGAAAAGAATAAGACCAACCCCATTACTCTAGGACTAGCCGTTCTCGAGATATTTTAGTTTTTCGTACTTTCTCTAGGCCACCTTTGTAAATAAGTCCGGTTGCCGAATGAGAAAGAAAATTGAATTAAAAGTGAAATAAATTTAATTAAAATAAAGAGAACGTTAATATAAGTCTGCAGGGAAAGTCATGTGCTGCCCACATCAGATTTTTAGTTCTCTGCAAGTAATACCTAATGCTGAATGGCAACACGAAAACTTGCTATATTCTACAAATTTGTGAACTTTTTAGAGACAGATAAATTCAGTCTTATCAATTCAGTCTTATCAAAATTGAGGCCATACTATACAGTTTATCTGTGGACTATGACCAAAACCAAGCGTTAATGGTTACAGAACTCGCTTATAGGGGACGTTCCCCAAACTAAGATAACTTTAGCATCTATGTCGGAATCTGCAATGGGACTATCCTATGTTTTGGAACGCCTCTCTTTGGTGGTTTCTGTGAGTATTTATAACTTAAAAATTTACTACAATTTAAGAGTAACTTTATTTAAGTTATAAAATTAATAACATTTTAAGTTAATTAATCAAACTTCCAATTTTTCAAATTTTTCCAATTTTAATTTTTGCCGCATATGCAGCCATAAGTCAAACACAATGTTATTCAATACTTATATTTGTAGAAATAATTTGTTGATATCATCCCTAGAATTTTTTTCTCCCGAGTTCTGCGTTTTATACATTCGTAGCATCTTTCAGGGTTACGAAGCCTAACTTTTTTATTTAATGAATTGGTTTAAATAATTAGTTGCAAATATGTATTAATATATTAAACCTGTTTTCACACATAAGTTTAGGCAAATTATTTTTCTTTCAATTTAAAAAAGGAAATACATCATCATAAAGAAAAACAATCAAAAATAAAAAGTATTAAGTTTTTTCGTCCTCATCAATTTGATATATAATATTCTCCCGAAAAATAATCACAGTATGAAAGGACAAATTGCATAGATTTTATAGATTTTAATATGAATAACATGTGTGGTTGAGGAGTCTCTAGCAGACATGCGGGCGTTACGAAAAATGTAAACACTTTGGGCGCTTATATCTCCGAACCTAACAGATAAAAATATCACCAACTTTTACTTGTTTTGTTGGAAATATAGTACCTTTTATGTATATATATAGAGATAATTTCAATATTTTAGATTATTGGCATTTTTTTTCGAAAAACTAAAAAGTTTTTGTCGTAGAGAATTTTAGTCTCCTTGCTTTCACTCGAACTATTTTCTAAATTATGAAAGATAAACCATAAGCGATAAGAATGTTTAGTAGGAAATCCAAGTTCTAGCTTAGTAATGGGTTTTTATAGATCTAATGCAATTTTCGAGGAATCGTCTTATCAAGTTTAAAAAGATTGAAATTTTCCTGTTTTTTAAGTTTATAAATGCTTATTTCTCGAAAACGAAAAGTGGCAGCTATGAACAATATTAGGTAATTTGTAGCCCTTTGAAAACCATATAGGAGTGTACAATTGGATTTTGGATAGGTTCTTAGTTTTTGAAATATAGTAGTAACAATTTCGATATTTTAATATTTTGTAAATGTGGTCCTAATTTCGATATTTTAATAATTTAAAAAAATTGAAAAAGTGGTTCTAATTTCGATGTCTTAATATTTTGAACCATTTTGAAAAAATGGCTCTAATTTTGCTATTTAATTATTTAAAATTATTTTAAAATTGTTAAAAAAGATATAATATCTACATAGAAAAATGTTATTCAGGCGAAATCATTTCGACTCGGGCCGTGCCGAAATTTTATTACGCTGTTTCGGGCCGGGCTCGAACTTTGCTTTTAAAAAAGGCCGAACATATTTTGAAAATTTTTCTGGGGCCGAATATATTTATTTCGCCAGGCCGAACATATTTAATTTTAAAAATTTTTCAAATGAATTTTAATTGAATATATGAAATAATAGTCTTTATTTCACCTATATATAGATAAATGTTTAAAAAAAAATTACCTCAATTCTTCGTAGAAAAATTTCACTCTTTCCCGGCCTCCCGGTCACATATCTTGCTACCATAAGCCTTCGGGTTGGTCGTGTGGTCTGGGTTTTCAACACTCAACTCTTTCCCGGCCGTCCAAATAGTTGCTCAAGTCCTCAGGATGAGTCGGACGGTCTGGGTCTTCAACACATTCATGTTTTTAACATATATGAATATAAATTATTTCGGGCCGGGACAAGCCGAGACTCAATGGTCTTTGGGCAGGGTTTAAGCACTGGTACAGTCGTGCCAGATAGGAAAAAAATCTAAATTTTCAGCCCGTTCTGATCCGTATTGGAACCACTGCTGATCTTTTTGTATAGTTTAGTGTTTCATTCACAATTTGTGATTTTATTTTATCGCAGAAAATTTATTTAAATGACGTATGAATTGTTAAATGATACCTTTAAAAGCACAAAAATATTATAACAAAATTTAAAAAAGGAATAAAAATAAATAATAATCATTATGAGAAACGTATATAAACAATTCTTATGCATGCCTTTAAATAATTTATAAATACTACCTTACTTTACGCGGTCCCAACCCAGCTCTGCGAAAAATTGAAGCAATCTGGGCTGAATGAAGATTCCATGCTTTTCAGAATTATACAGGAAATACATTCACATTTTCTGAGCGTCATAAATTACTTGCCCAATTAAAGACACTTTTAAGGGAATGCATACTGGGTTTGCTTTCCAAATCCCTGGACAATGTGTTTTAGTATTTTTCTCTTGCTGTTTTGCCGATTGCACAGCGAAGAAAAGTGATTTTTTTCCGAAAATTACCAAACCTAATTGCTCTTGCATGGTTTTGTTCCCACATATGGGTACTACAAATGATCTGCACCCTCCGGGTGCAAGGCCTGCTTCTCCGAATTTCCTCAAGTAAAAGGCCGAAAAAGATTGGGGACTCCTGCCCTCGTTGTCATCGCCCTTCCAGGTGGCTCAAATGTATTTAAATGAGATTTATGACACCGCAAAGAAACCATTTGCCCGACGTTCATCAGATGGCTTTACTTCAACATGGACTTCAAGGATTTTGTTTCACAAGAGAATCGGTGATTTTGTAGTGAACATTTAGAAATTAAAGTAAAATATAAGTTTTTGAAGTGAAATTTATGGTGAACAAAACTCACACTTATTCCGATTTCTTTTCCGAGTGATTGCCAAATTTTCCGACTTTTTTGAGTCAGGGGGGGTGTGACACCTCCCCACACCCCCCCGGTACTTACGTCCCTGCATTTCGCAGAAGGGAATGTTTCTTTTCCTCAGAAGAGGATGTTCCTTTGGATAGTTAGGCTAAAGAGAATGCATGCTTCGCACAGACAAAGAGATTCACACGCAGACGTCGTGCTAAAAATTGTTTCTTGTTTCGTGTTCTATAATGTCTGAAACGTGTAGATCCATTGAAAACTGGAGTTTCTATTTTCGACACACTTCCATTACTTGCTCTATATTACATTAAAATGCATTGTAGGGAAAGTAAAATAGTACCATCCACTCTATAGTATAGTGCTAATGCTCACGTATAAGAAATAAAAGATAAAAAACTGTACTTGAAGAAAATCCCCACTTCCAGCTTCATGGATGAAAAAATGTTTGTGACACAAGAAAGGAAAAGAAAAGAGTTGCATACAGAAGTTTTAGTTTGAAAGAAGTCTTTTCGCCCGGAACCGGTTTCCGGAATATGTAACTCTTTCAAAGAAAGAGTAAGTTGGTTCTCAGTAAAGAGGTGGGGTTGATAAAGCTCAGAAAAGGGCGAAACCGTGAACAATAGGTAGGGGAGTTACAGGGAGTCTTTCTGTATTCCATATTTTCTCCTTTTTTATAACATGTAATGGGAAAGAGATTGCTAGCATAATCATTTAGCCCACATATAAAAAAGGCAGCCTTTTGCGCTTTTTAATTACTGTACCGTTTTGAAAGCAGTTCGTTTTATAAAGAAGAAAGTAAAAATTCTCAAAAAAATTGTGTAAGAATTATAATCGGATTTTTGAGAAATTAAGGAGAAAGGACCTTTGTGAAGGGTAGGTTCTTATACAATATTGCTTTTTACAAAGCATGTGGTAATTGCTTCTTGATGAAGATATTTGCAAGCAATTACCATATATAATGCTCTGACAGCAATATATATTTACTTTGAAAAGAAGAGCCACAAAATGCATACGTATTACCATCAACTTTTAAAGAAATGAAAAGGAGTAATAGGATTATGCAAAATTGTATTTATTAAATACCCACGCGCACACACACACACACACACATATATATACACATATATATATATATATATATATATATATATATATATATATATATATATATATATATATTAAATGTATTTTGCATTTTCATTCCATTTACTTAATAACTTTAAATTCTTTATTTAATAATTTCTGCATAGTATCTTTCATAATTTTGTAAGCTATAGTATCTAAAAAAATTTTATTTGCAATCTATTCAAATTTATGCTGCATTTGCGCTAAATTTAGTAATAGAATTAGTTATTTCTATATTTGTTTTTCTATTTTTGAATTTACTTTCGTCCAATGTTATTAGAGGAATCTTGTTGCACGTATTCTCCTAATTTTTTATCGGTTTTTTACTGCCTATGTTATTGCATTTGTTATATTTTTAGTATATTACTTGTATTGTAATTTGTCCAATTCCATACTGCTTATATTTTAGTTAATTTCTTTTATATCATTAGCATTATGCTTTTATTCTTATAATATATTTTTTTATATTTTATTTGCAACTTTTTGTTTTAAATCTAGTGCTGCCATCTATAGTTTATTATTCTTACTTTTAATATTGTTATTGTATTTTTGGAGGGTTGGTAATCTTGTATTGACGTTTATTGCTTTATTTTGGCTCATTCAACTGTACTTTTTAGTACAATCTACTATTAATTATTTTCTTATTACGTATTCGGACAGGATTTTAAGTGAATCCACTTTATACACTTATCGCATTATTTAATACTTAAGTGTTTTTTACTTTATCTATATTTAATCTAGTTTAGAACTAATGTAACTATAACATTATGTTTTGGCATATCTTGTAATTTCCTACTGATTTTCATTAGGATTAGGTTTTACATGGACTTAATTGTTTTTACTTATATAAAAGTAATTGTTTTTACTTATATACATGCAATTATTTTATTACTTTTATTATTATATCTATGTTATATTGTAATACTCATCAAATTACTTATACTATTATGAATTACACATATTATTTGATTTAGTGACTGGCAAATATATTTATACTTATTATTCTATAATTTGATAGATATTGCCCGGTATTTACAATTTAAGTTGGGAATTGTTTAGACCGATATCCCATTACCAACTTTGTGCCATGGATAATTTTGAATATAGTGATTACCCTACTAAAAATTATAATTTCAATAAATGTAAGAATAAAAAATGCAAAACCTGCCCATATGCTTCTCATACTCAAATTACAAACCATGAAAGTCTTCTGCCTTTCTGCAAAATTTTTAATTGCATCTACCGTTTATCTTGTAACATATGCAATCTATCATATATAGAACAAACTAGTAATCCCATTCATCTACGTATGAATGTACACAGAGATCATGTCAAAAAATATATTCTAAATAATAATTTTCTTCCTACTTCCAATAAAATTGAATATAAACACTTTGCCAAACATGGTTTTGAAAATATTACTATACATATTTTAGATATAAAAACAAAATCAGCAGATAGGATTTATTTTGAAAACTACTATATTAAATCACATTGTACTCTTTTTCCATATGGATTAAATCAAATGTATCTAAATGGTAATGTTGTAAAAAATAATTTTGTAGATAATAAATATTCTATTTTTAATCACCTTTTTTTGAAACCCCATTTAAATGATAGTGAATCAATCAAACTCAAAAGATTTAAACGAGGAAAGGGACATTCCAATCTTAATGATCATAAATCTGAGATTATAACTCTACATAATCAATTTAATAGAACTTTTCAATGGAAATTCATTAGATCCTGGGTTTTTGCAGTAAAGAAAAAACATTTAAATAAGGTTTATGCCATTTTTTAAAAATTAAATCTTGCTAATGAACATTTTAATCATATTTTCTTTGATTTGCTTATTACAAGATCACAGTTTTTAAATTTAAAACTAAATCAGTTTCATTATAATAATACAACTACTAATTCTTATTGTGTTATCTCTTTCAAACATCCTATATATAATTCTATAAATTTTGGACATCTGTTTAACAAGTTTAAACATTTATTGCCTATTGGTGATTTATTTGTTTCAAAGACATTCAAATACAATAAGCCTATTGGTAGGTCTATATTTAATTATAATGAAGTTTCACAATCGCTCTCTATTGATCATTCTTCTCAGTCAATTGTAGATAGTGAATGTATTTGTAAATTAAATAAATTTGCTAAATTTCTAAATCCTGACTTGGGGCACATAGTTACAGGAGATTTAGACCTTGTTAGTGACAATGTGTTAAGAACCATTATGTCATTTGGCACTAAATTTAGGATACCTTCTTGTAATAATTCTTTTAAAGTCTTAAAATCAATTAATCTTGATCTTGATAAATATATATATAAATTAGCTTGTAAATACGCTCTGCCATTAGAGGCATTTAATATGTGGAAATTTACTATATTAGAATCAATTAAAAATGCTATTAGAGATATTAAATTGTCTAGATCTTTATATAATATTGATAATATTAAACATTCCATTAATGATTTACAAAGATCCTTTGTTATCACCTATGTTGATAAAGCCTCTAATAATTATGCTATTATCTGTAAAAAATTTTATATTCAATTTCTGTTATATTATTTAAAAAATAATAGTCTTTTTAAACCTGATTTACATTCCATCAATAGTATTAAATTGAAAATTATCAATATGTATAATGATTTAAATATTAAATATAAATATCTTAAATTTCCTTATATAGTGCTTATTCCAAAATTTCATAAAAATCCTATTAAATTTAGAACAGTTACTAGTGGCCATAATACTTACTCTACTACTGCGAGTAAATTATTACTAAATTCTTTAAATCTAATAAATAATAGTTTAAGCCAGACTAGCAATAACTACCATATTCTAAATAATAGTAAAGAATTAAAGAATAAATTAACATCTCTTAGAAAAATAATAGGATTTCAAACTTTTGATTTTAAAGATATTTTTAATAATATTAAGATATCTGATCTATATGATGTAATTTTAGCTCTATATAATGCTTATATTACACCTCTTTCAAATCAAATTAAATTTAAAAATTTTCCTAAACTTCTTCACTTTGTTATTTTCAATAATTATATTTTTCAAGGAAATAAATTATACTTACAAGTCTCAGGAGTTCCACAGGGTGGCTGTAGTAGCAGTATGCTAGCTAATTTATACCTTTATCATTATGAAATGTCATTTACTTCAATAGATTATACTTTTTACAGATATGTTGATGATCTGATTTGCTTAGTACATACAGAAAATTATCTCATAGATATAGATTACTATCCAGACAATTTGGAATTAATACCTAATGAAGCTACTATTAATAAAAATGTTAATTTTTTGGATTTAAATCTTTTTATTGATCCTTCTAATAGAATTGTTACAAATTTATATGATAAAAAAGACTTTTATAATTTTAATATTAATAAAATCTTACCTTTTAATTCCTGTAACTCGATTCAATTGTTTAGAAATATTATACTCAATCAGCTTTTTAGAATTTATAGATTATCTGATAAAAAATTTCATGCTATGCATATCAATAATCTCAAAATTACTAGTAATTTATATAAATATCCCACTTATTTAGTAAATAGTATTGTTAAAAAATTTAAAATAGCTGGATTTTTATAATTCTTTCCATAGTATCATATAATTCTATTCATAGTATCTTATATTAGCCAGTCATCTCCATTTTTTTTTTTTTTTTTTTTTTTTTTTTTTTTCACTTCCCACTTCAGCATTACCTTTATTTGCCCCTCTTTTTGTATATTAATACTTTTTCTTTACATTTCGCTTCACAGTTTTTCAATTCTTATGAATGGCAACAGTAAATGGTTTTTTATTTTTTCTTTACGAATGGCAACACTGGTCTCTTCTATCAGTGTTCCCTCGATCCCTGTAATGAATCGTCTGTACACATGCTGTGCTTTTTCCAGGTATTCATTTTTTCTTTTTTATTCCATCTTTATGTATGTCGTCCAAGTAGAAATAGTTCATAGATTTAATCTATCTATTTCTTCAGAAACATACATTTTTGAGTTTGCTTCTACAAAAAACTTGGACATGATTAGATTTTTGTAGAGGTTAACAATTCATGATTTAGGCTTAGAGCCTCGTCCACGTGTAAGGCGTTTGTGCTTGATTTCGTTTGTTATACTTATTTCGATTCCATACCTTTGTATTATATTTTTCATTGACTTGTTGATTCGATATTAATTTTTTTATTTTTTCCATATGCTTGAGGATTAATTGATTTTTACATTTGTTTTGTACGCCAGTTAGATAGTTGAATTTAGTTTAAGTTTTTCTTTTTTTGTTTCCATACCTTTTAATTTTGTTGATTTTCTGTAACTTGATAGCTAGTGTTTTGTATTTTTAATCCATTTGATTGATGATTTGCTGTATTATATTTTATTCTGTGGGTGTTTTTAAAAAGTTAGGTTTATCGTGTTACATCTTCTTACTTTTCGTTCATTGGATTTTCAAACTTCTATTATTATATATATATATATATATATATATATATATATATATATATATATATATATATATATATATATATATATATAACAGCACCGGCCCAAATTCGATGATTAATCAGAATTAAATTCATTTTCAGGTCTGAGTATTTAATTCTAATTAACCCAAACAAATGCCTGTTCAGATTGAGCAATAGTACATTACTATAAATACTCAAACTCAGACTACAGGCATCAAAATATGAAAAAATGAATATAAGAAAATTTGTATTACCATATGACATGAACCCTTCTTATTTCACCACGTGTATACGCGATCAACCTCAACAACTTAAATTTTCTAGAGGCAACGGAATGAACAAGTTGAAATACAACCAGGGAGGCAGTACGAACGTCTACAGCTACGCTCCCTGACCCGTTCAGTGAGTCACAGCCGGAGACAGGACTATTAGCCGTATAAGCAAAAAGGAATATGAACATGAAGCAAAAATGAAAATTCTTACTAAACAAGAGATTCATTGAAGAAATGGATAATCGAGAATGTTTAAACCACGTTTTCTTATTTCCATCCAGGAAAACAAACAATAAATTAATCTCAAAACAGCCTTAAAATTTCATACGTTATAAGATCTCATTTTGTATTTAGTGGTGATCGCAATAACTAGTTTCAAATCATAAAAGTGGAGAGTGAAATACCAATATTAACTGCTATATGTATATTTTCTGATCACAATTTTTATTTCCCCCTGTCATTTGCCGGATTATGTAGGCCGAGTAGGCAGAGCCGTTTGTCAATCAATGCAAAATGATCATTTCGTACAGGAAAAACTACAAATGAATGGAAGTTCTAGGACCCTGTTGGGCCACCTCTAGCGTAAGTATACGATGTGATACGGGGTGGCAAAAAGGCATAAAGGTCCCATATGGTGTCCTGCGTTATTTCATTCCACATTTTTTGTACACGCGCCTCTAGTGCCACCAAACTCGTAGGCTGTCCAATATACCGTCCTAAATGATCCCGTACATGCTCGATCGGTGACATATCTGGGGACTGGGCAGGCGAGGGAAAGGTGGAACTGTGGCGGAGGAATTCCTGTGACACCCTTGCTGTGTGTGGCTGAGTATTGTCCTATTGAAAATGCCTCTTGGGAGGCCTGTCATGAGTGGCAACTCATGTCACTGAAGGATGTCACGAAAGTACTGCCTAGCTGTCATGGTTCCGCTGATCAATATTATGGGTGACCGGGTGTCGTATGCGACTGAACCTCCTCACCATCACACTAGTTGTGGGAGCGGTGTGTTGCTGTAAAACGAAGGCAGGATTAAGACGTTCAGCACAGGACCTCCACACACGTAAACTGTTGTCATCACTGCCCAAATTGAATCTCCATACGTCGCTGAAGACAACCTGGTTCCATTTGGTTGCGGTTCAATCCCATCGAGTGAGACACCACCCCAAAGGGAGGCGCGGTGGGTGGATGGCATTGGCAGTACAAGTAATGGGCGCCGCTATAACAAATGTTCGGACGTACATATATATATATATATATATATATATATATATACACATATACTTACAAATGGTAAATTCCAAACGTTTTCCTCCAGGTTATCGTAATATCGTTCCAAATGATTTTTTAATCGATAAATTCAAAAATCAATAACAACCCCCTCTTGTTTTAATAATATATTTATATAAGAAAAGTACTGCACTCAACTCAAATTATTTAATGTTCAATATTCAGAGCTCGCATGAACGGACTAAATGGTTTAGCAAGAGATTATAAGTTGAATTCTTCTCAAATTATAAGATAAACGATGTTAATTTATGATATTTCAGGGTATAGGTATATTATATCAATTAAATTATAAAAATTGTATATTTCTGAAGATGGAAGTACTTACACAGTGTTTGTTCCTTCATGAAATGCTAAAATGTTCGTGACATCATATCTTCCATGTGTCAAATAATCCATATGTCTAGTCTGCAATTTAAGAACATATAAATATGTAATTTTTTCAACATACGCATGTAATACAAATATTTATATGATGTTCATACACTTGTAATATATTATACTTTATTTAAATAGAACATATTTAAAAAGCAAAATGTCTCTAAGATATTTCACAAATTCTGGGGCACCATATAAAATAGTACTTACATTTTCATTTTTTTTAACCACTGTCACATTTTCAATGAGCACATTATTTTTTGGGGATTATAATCCACATAATTAAACTCCATAACAATCAATTCAATAATTTGAAATGTCTAAATTGCATATTCCTAGGTATTCCAGAAACAAATTATTATGTTCAACGCAAACTTAGTAATTAAATGGTTTATATCTTATAAGGAAAACATTTTAGGACAAATATTCACTTAACTATAAGCGATAAATGAAATTGTATTGCTCCTATAGTTTTACCAACATATTATAAAGGATGTTTCACGCCGTAAAAATATGATTCAGAAGTTTCAAAATTATTTACCAAATGTTGCTGACAGATGGCGCTGTACGCTGTAGTCGCAGTACGGAGTCCGAAAAGTAAGCCATGAATAGTGATGAGACGCTCATTGGTCAAGCAGTCGTTGCAATCACATCATAATCGATTCAAAATGTACACTTAGCACACTATTTATAGCCTATTCCCCGGACTTCGTACTGCATATACAGTGTACAGCGCCATCTATCAGCAACATATGTAACTTATTTTGACACTTTATATCAGATTTTGCGGTTTTCTCAATAAACATATCACTTGTTCCAGTCTTCTATCGATCACCGGCTCCGAGTTGCTTGATTTCAAAGTTAGGGGTATTTTGTGAAACACCCTGAATAAATTAAATAAAAGTACAATGCTTTCTTTATTACATAGAGTTAACTCATTCAACGTATTATACATTACTACAGGGTGGTGCAAAAGTAGCGAAGAAATTGGAAATATTTCCATGTACTTTTCGCCACATAATATTTTAACAAAGGTTCGCTGAAAAACGCTGTATCCTCCCATAATATATTTCCTATATGTATTCTGAAAGATTTGGAAAGGAAAGAAAAGAAATTTAAACACAATATAAATATTCCAAATTCCTTGGCAACTGTTGCATCACCCTGTACTTGATAATCGGACTCAAGTCGAATTTGAAGTACATCAATCACGAAATCATGAAGATAGCATACAACAGTTTTTAGATATAGTTTTTAAAGTTAGAATCAGCCGTAAAATTTTATTAATCAGTTGTAACGAAAAGGATATGCGCGCACACATACCCAGTATTAACAATATCCGTGTTTGTAATCAGCAATTTTCGCACAGACTAGTGAGCTTAGAGCTATGTTTGTGGTGTACTGCGTAAACAACAGGATGGTATCAATCTTTTCGTTCGCCCCAATGTCCAACAAAATCGCCAAAATTTACTATTTATGAACATTTTATGTACGCAATGTATCATAGTAAAATAAAAATATTCAACTTGGCAGTTCTTAAGACAAGCAAAACATGTCACGTCGTCAACATTTCGAATATATTTCAGTAAAACAATTGAATGTGCTTTTATACAGTTTCATCACGTTTCTCAAGAAAGGAAGCAAATCAAACAGGGTATATGCATACATTTGTCATCCGTATAATACTCAATTTGTATTTTCCACTTACACAAAGAAAATCAATGTATCCCTCAAAGATATTTATTAAGTTTGTTTCAATTATATATTCAAACAAATTTAATAATAAGTAATATTAAGTATTTTCTAGTATTTTCTTATTATATTTTGAACACTCAAATGCAATGTTACTTAAATATGTTTAATATAGTTCTTTATGTAAGAAAACACTTTTATTGAAACAACTTTAATTATGAACAGTGAACACTTGTAACTTTGTTACAACATTAATACATTAAGAATATTTATAGGGTGTGATGGTATTCGGTTCGCCTATGAGCCGATTGGACGTTAGCCCCGGATGGAACAAAAATCTAAGATGCATATTTTCTTACCTTAAGAAATAATTAATAAAACTAAATGCTTGCTTGAAATAGTCTTACTCACTGTAAAACATGTGCAAGTATATTTCAGGGGAACCCGGTGTCCGTTATAGTGAGTAAGGCACCTGATAGTTATGGATAATATATAAATATACAAAAATAACGCTTCGACAGACGATAATTAGCTGAATGTTTCAGAAACGAAGCTGGAATTTTGATGAACGCCTGCAATTGCGGCTTTTCTTATCAGTTTGCTGAAATTATCAACAAAGTAGCTGTAAAAATGGGCAAAGGCTGCAGAATGTTTTACAGGGTAAAGTTTTTTTTCCTGAACGTCCCTTGTAACTGCTGGTTGAGCTGGAAGATCTAAGCAATAGCAAAAATTTTACCAAGGAATGTGTGCTATGTTAGACTCGTCTAATTCCAAAAGAATGTCATCTGCCATCATAATGGAATTTTTCAGTACATAAAACTTGTGGGAAAATGTACCTACACAAATACCAGTATTTAAAAAAGTGTATTTATAAAAGTGCCAGTGTAATTTAAGTTTCACATTTTCAGTTTAAATGTAATTTCTTAAAAATATTTGATCTGGGGCAAAAGCCCAATATTTCATGATGACAACCTTCTATTTCTTGTTTCTATGATAATGTGCCTGAGTAATAGCAGTCGTTCAAAGTGTATATGAATATAAAATATTATTTGTTATATCCGTGAGTCCGATTATTTTCTGTAGATTGATTATTTCATGCAATCAAAACATGATTAAAATGTTAAAGACTATTATTTGCTTAGTAGATATCGTATTTGTCTTCGCCGGGTTTAAGTTTAAACAAGAAAGATCAATCATGCTTAAAGCATTGATTATGAAACACTTTCCAACTTCAATGCAATTTTATTTAAACAAGTCTAAAATGCAATACATTCACCGGTAATATTTTGAAACTTATCACAATACTGCATTAATTTATTATATTTGAAAACTTAAACCTTCATCGAAAAAAATGAACTTCATTCAAATGACGGCATTGAAATATAAATTGCCTGGTTTAAACATCTCTAAAATGTTACACATTCCTCAGTAATAGTTTTAGAATTATCATAATACTACGATAATTTATTATATTTGAAAACTTCATCGAAAACAACTGAAATTAATTCAAATGACGTCATAGAAAAAATAACACGCCTGGATCTCTCTATAAAAACAGGATTTCATTCATAAATTTCTCCCATTCATTTCATTCATCACAATACTATAATAATTTATTTTATTTAAACATTTTGTTTAAGACCACGGAGCTACAAAAAATTAAACTCTATGCTTGAAACTTCATCGAAAAAAATCGTTCTTCTGTTTATGAAATCAATTAATATTTCATTCATATCAGCCATGGAGACTTCATGGACTAAATTATTTTGTGTTAAAAAAATACAGGAATTCTAATGCAACTCATTCTATATATTTAGCTGTTTACATTTTACATAGGTGAAAAATAGGCTTAGTTGTAGAAATAATCAAATTTAAATGAACATTTAAACTCAAATATATTGTCATTGCGTTGTTTCAGTATGTAGATGCACAGAATTTAAGCAAAAATAAAGTAGTTTTAGGACGGAAACAACACTCAATATGAATTAAAAAGAACTTAAAAAAATCACGATTTTGAAACAAGATGGATGCCATATATCATTTTGAAGTGGGTCATGGGATCGTTTCATATCATGGTCACGTGATCGTTTCATATAAGACGTGTAATTATTATTTTAATTTTTATTTAAAAAACTACTGAATATATTTCGCTGAATTTTTTTTTATATATTTTATGGAACAATTCGAATATTACCTAAAATTTTCGAATTAATTTGTGAATTTTAAATCCGCTTAAAAAATATTTGAAAAATTAGGTCCCATAGGACTCAATATATTTCATGTTTTCGACCCGGGTTCAATCCAAAACTAATTGGGTGATATTATTAATTTATATTCCCATAGGTTTTACAGACCGTCTGAACAACTTACTAACATTTCATTTTGATTAAGTCATTTTTACGGCAGTTATCGTGCTAACGGACAGACAGACAGAATGAACAAAGTCATAAACACTTTTCAACTTTGTTGTAAAGTGTTAAAAAACTGTCATAAAAATAGTTCTCATATATATCATCAATCATAAAAATATAACTTTCATAGTGATAAAATTTGAAATACAAAGGCTCTGTATTATCAATATTAATTTTAAAATTTGTTCTGTGGTCATTATTCTGATAAATAACTGCATATTGATTTAATTTAATGTGTTTTGTGTAAAATAAAATTTCATGCCTACCATATCTTTGGATGTAATTTTTATTTCCCAACTAGCCGCCTTTGGCGACCAGCCTGTTCGCTACCCTTGAAAATTCTGACCGTGGCAAACTCGTTGGCGCGACCTACCAGAAAGGTGTAAGGTAACTGCTTGGAAGGCCAGGAAGTGCCACCCTCTCGGAAGGACTTACGGACCCACATATTTAACGTGATCGTATTCCACGTAAACACGGCGGCAGTTTTGGCAGTGGCGGGAATCGAACCCGGGCCTACCGCTAACTTCCCGCGCGCTAATTTGCAATTTAAAATGACCATATGCTTAATTCCATCATCCTCATTCCATTGTTTCATTGTTCCATCATTTAAAATATCCCTAAAATTAAAATATCCATAAAATTAAAATATCCATTTAAAATATCCAAAAGTTAAAATATACAAAATGACCATATGCTTAATTCCATCATCCTCATTCCATTGTTTCATTGTTCCATCATTTAAAATATCCATAAAATTAAAATATCCATTTAAAATATCCAAAAGTTAAAATATACATTTAAAAAATCCAGATCGTCCCATCATTTAAAATATAAATATAATAATTTATAGGAGCTCTATTCAGAACCGTGACGTCACCTCCACCTTGACGTCCCCACCCACCACCTTCCCTGCTTCAGCGGGGGAGAAACGAACGGAACGCCGAGAAATTTAAAATCATGACGTCTTTAAAATTGCGATCCTGAAGGCAATTTTCATTATTTCTGGACCAGATTAGACTTGTAAGAATGCCAGATATTTCAGCTTTCTAAAAATGTAAATTATTAGTCGAAATTATGAGTACTTTTTACTATGCGAGAATTTAAAAACCAAAAATCGTTTTTTTGAGCCAAAAGTGACTTTTGTTTTAAAATCTTTAAAAAATATTAGAAATCGAAATGGAGATTTGAAATTGATATATTTTTACTCGCAATTGTCTGCTCTTTCCGATGGTGTGAGTTGTTTTTTTCTACAACGTCTGGATCGTGGAGAAAAAAGGGCAAAAAGGGCAAAAAAAGGTCGAAATCGCATAAAACATTAAATAAATAAAAAAATAATTAGAATTTTGAAAATCGGTTTTCACGTGTCCCCTTCCCTCCCCCCCGGGTCTCCGATTGCCAAATTTCGTAGCTCTCCGACGCGCGGTCGCGAAACGTATAGTGTATAAGACAGACAGACACACACACACACACACACACACAGACATTGCCTTTTATTTGACCTAGCCGCCTTTGGCGACCAGCCTGTTCGCTACCCTTGAAAATTCTGACCGTATCAAATTCTAACCGTGGCACACTCGCTGGCGCGACCTACCAGAAGGAACGACCTACCAGGAAGTGCCACCCAATTTAGACAGGAACTCAGTGGGGGAGGCATCCACAGGGACCGTACCCTCCTTCCCCTACCACCAACCTCTCGGAAGGACTTACGGTCCCGCATGTTTAACGTGATCGTACTCCGCCTGAACACGGCGGCAGTTTTGGCAGTGGCGGGAATCGAACCCGGACCTACCTAGTGCAAATCCCGCGCGCTAACCACTGGGCTACCGCGCCCTCCGCGACAATCTCCATAACCTTCTATTTATTCACCCAATTTAGACCGGAACCCAGTAGGGGAGGCATCCACAGGGTCCGTACCCTCCTTCCTCTACCAACAACCTCTCGGAAGGACTTACGGATCCACATGTTTAACGTGTTCGTACTCCGCGTGAAAATGGCAGCAGTTTTGGCAGTGGCGGCAATCGAACCCTAGCCTACCGAGTGCAATTCCCGCGCGCCAACCACTGGGCTACCGCGCCCTCCGCGACAATCTCCATAACCTTCTTTTTATTCACCCAATTTAGACCGGAACCCAGTGGGAAAGTCATCCACAGGGTGCGTACCCTCCTTCCTCTACCACCAACCTCTCGGAAGGACTTACGGACCCACATGTTTAACGTGATCGTACTCCGCGTGAACACGGCAGCAGTTTTGTCAGTGGAGGGAATCGAACCCGGGCCTACCGAGTGAAATTCCCGCACGCTAACCACTGGGCTACCGCGCCCTCCGCGACAATCTCCATAACTTTCTTTTTATTCACCCAATTTGGACCAGGACCCAGTGGGGGAGGCATCCACAGAGACCGTACCCTCCTTTCCCTGCCACCAACCTCTCGGAAGGAATTATCGACCCATATGTTTAAGGTGATCGTACTCCGCATCAGTGGCGGGAATCGAACCCAGGCCTACCGAGTGCAATTCTCGCGCGCTAATTTAAATTTATAACGACCATATGCTAGGCTCTTAATTCCACCATCCTCGTTCCATCGTTCCATCATTTAAAATAGCCATAAAATTAAAATATCCATTTAAAATATCTATAAATTAAAATATCCATAAATTAAAATATCCATTTAAAATAAAAAAATCAACCATATCGTTCCACCAATCCATATATATAATAATTTCAAATACATCACCACAATTCAAACCACCATAATTCAATCATTTAAATTATTTAAAATATCCATTTAAAAATATCCATTTAAAATATCATATAAATATAATAATTTCGCCCGATGTATACAACACTTATGCTCGTAATTCAGTTAAAACCGAAAGCGCGGTCTCCATGGAGACGGGGAAGAAACTAATGCGGATGGGGGAAAATGCCGTTGAGAAACTGAGCCGGTAGCCGACAAATTTAAAATCATGGCGTCTTTAAAATTGCCATCCTGAAGGCAATTTTCATTATTTCTGGACCAGATTGGTATTGTAAGAATGCCAGATGTTTGACCTTTCTGAAAATGTAAATTATTAGTCGAAATTATGAGTACTTTTCACGATGCGAGAATTTAAAAACCAAAAATCGTTTTCTTGAGCAAAAAGTGACTTTTGTTTTAAAATCTTTAAAAAATATTAGAAATCGAAATTCAGATTTGAAATTGATATATTTTTACTCGAAATTCTCTGCTCTTTCCGATGGTGTCATTTATTTTTTTCTACGATGTCTGGATCGTGGAGAAAAAAGGGCAAAAATGGCAAAAAACGGTCGAAATCGCATAAAACATTAAATAAATAAAAAAATAATTAAAATTTAAAAAATCGGTTTTCATGTGTCCCCTTCCCTCCCCCCCGGGTCTCCGATTGCCAAATTTCGTAGCTCTCCGACGCGCGGTCGCGAAACGTATAGTGTATAAGACAGACAGACAGACACACACACACACAGACATTGCCTTTTATTATTTAAGACTAGCCGCCTTTGGCGACCAGCCTGTTCGCTACCCTTGAAAATCCTGACCGTGGCAAATTCTAACCGTGGCACACTCGCTGGCGCGACCTACCAGAAGGAACGACCTACCAGGAAGTGCCACCCAATTTAGACAGGAACTCAGTGGGGGAGGCATCCACAGGGACCGTACCCTCCTTCCCCTACCACCAACCTCTCGGAAGGACTTACGGTCCCGCATGTTTAACGTGATCGTACTCCGCCTGAACACGGCGGCAGTTTTGGCAGTGGCGGGAATCGAACCCGGACCTACCTAGTGCAAATCCCGCGCGCTAAGCACTGGGCTACCGCGCCCTCCGCGACAATCTCCATAACCTTCTTTTTATTCACCCAATTTAGACCGGAACCCAGTAGGGGAGGCATCCACAGGGTCAGTACCCTCCTTCCTCTACCAACAACCTCTCGGAAGGACTTACGGATCCACATGTTTAACGTGATCGTACTCCGCGTGAAAATGGCAGCAGTTTTGGCAGTGGCGGCAATCGAACCCTAGCCTACCGAGTGCAATTCCCGCGCGCCAACCACTGGGCTACCGCGCCCTCCGCGACAATCTCCATAACCTTCTTTTTATTCACCCAATTTAGACCGGAACCCAGTGGGAAAGTCATCCACAGGGTGCGTACCCTCCTTCCTCTACCACCAACCTCTCGGAAGGACTTACGGACCCACATGTTTAACGTGATCGTACTCCGCGTGAACACGGCAGCAATTTTGTCAGTGGAGGGAATCGAACCCGGGCCTACCGAGTGAAATTCCCGCACGCTAACCACTGGGCTACCGCGCCCTCCGCGACAATCTCCATAACTTTCTTTTTATTCACCCAATTTGGACCAGGACCCAGTGGGGGAGGCATCCACAGAGACCGTACCCTCCTTTCCCTGCCACCAACCTCTCGGAAGGAATTATCGACCCATATGTTTAAGGTGATCGTACTCCGCATCAGTGGCGGGAATCGAACCCAGGCCTACCGAGTGCAATTCTCGCGCGCTAATTTAAATTTATAACGACCATATGCTAGGCTCTTAATTCCACCATCCTCGTTCCATCGTTCCATCATTTAAAATAGCCATAAAATTAAAATATCCATTTAAAATGTCTATAAATTAAAATATCCATAAATTAAAATATCCATTTAAAATAAAAAAATCAACCATATCGTTCCACCAATCCATAAATATAATAATTTCAAATACATCACCACAATTCAAACCACCATAATTCAATCATTTAAATTATTTAAAATATCCATTTAAAAATATCCATTTAAAATATCATATAAATATAATAATTTCGCCCTATGTATACAACACTTATGCTCGTAATTCAGTTAAAACCGAAAGCGCGGTCTCCATGGAGACGGGGAAGAAACTAATGCGGATGGGGGGAAAATGCCGTTGAGAAACTGAGCCGGTAGCCGACAAATTTAAAATCATGGCGTCTTTAAAATTGCCATCCTGAAGGCAATTTTCATTATTTCTGGACCAGATTGGACTTGTAAGAATGCCAGATGTTTGACCTTTCTGAAAATGTAAATTATTAGTCGAAATTATGAGTACTTTTCACGATGCGAGAATTTAAAAACCAAAAATCGTTTTCTTGAGCAAAAAGTGACTTTTGTTTTAAAATCTTTAAAAAATATTAGAAATCGAAATTCAGATTTGAAATTGATATATTTTTACTCGAAATTCTCTGCTCTTTCCGATGGTGTCATTTATTTTTTTCTACGATGTCTGGATCGTGGAGAAAAAAGGGCAAAAATGGCAAAAAACGGTCGAAATCGCATAAAACATTAAATAAATAAAAAAATAATTAAAATTTAAAAAATCGGTTTTCATGTGTCCCCTTCCCTCCCCCCCGGGTCTCCGATTGCCAAATTTCGTAGCTCTCCGACGCGCGGTCGCGAAACGTATAGTGTATAAGACAGACAGACAGACACACACACACACAGACATTGCCTATTATTATTTAAGAAGATGGCAAAATTAATTGTGTTTTAATATTCATTCGAAAAATGTTACAAAATATATTCTTGGATCATCTAACTAAAATAGGTAAGACATATTTTAATAACTCATATGTGATATACAATTGGTTTTTAACGCTATTGCCACTAGATCATGGCGCCCAAATTTATTTAAAAAAAAAATAATCTGAAATATTATCCTCCACTTCACTTGTGGTTTGGCATGTTGCCACTATGCAGCCTTCACCCATTGTTTGCACCTCGTTATCACAATAGACAGAATGACGAGTTAGTCGTTTAATTAAATTCTCAAGACGAAATATGTGATTCTAAAAGGTCATGTAATAGTTAACCTTTTGACATACAAATAGTTTTTAAAAAGCCAGAGGGCTTTCGGGCGTCAACAGGCCCTTTATCAGTGGCGTCAACTGAAATCGTACTGACATGCTTACATTTCATCCACATCGGCAGTCAAAATTTGCATATTACGAAATAGTATCATTATAATAAACATGATTAAGACATCAACATAAATCACAACTCAAAACCTGAACAGAGTCAAAATTACAGATCACAGCACGGTATAAATAAATAAACATGGATTCATATATTAAAATGGAACGGGGATTACTACAATTAATAAAAAGGGCTGAAAATTATCTTTGAAAACATGTTGAGCAAGAGCAGTAGATTGTTTTGGATTTTTAACGTCTCTGGCATGTTTAGCCAAACGTATGCCTACAGTACGTTTACTGCTACCTATATAAAACTTAAAATTATTATCAGGAGAAAGAATTTGTACGTCAATAGGATGTATATCAAATGACTTTTTAGAATTTGTACGTAAATAGGATGCTTATTAAATTACGTTTTAGACTCAAATGTTCCGTCTTTAATTTAATTAAATCATTTAAAATCTTGACGTATTACCACTCTATGTATGACGACATAGGATTAAAATGATTGCATCGAAAACATACAAACAAGAACTCCCAGCAACATTTATTAGAAGTCGGAATTACATTTTCCTGAAAATTCGCCAGACATCGCTAAAATAAATTGACTGAATAATATAGAAGTTTGGTAATCGCAACTGTTGAAATAATATAACAACTTTTTCTCTCCATTTTAAAAATGACATCATTATTTTAGGGTGTTTCTTGTATTGATTTAAATGGATTCAAATAGAAAACAAAATTAAAGCTTTTGAATGATTAATATGCTACTACACAAAGTTTTATTTTAAATTTCAAATTCAATTATTTTTTACCTTTATAATAGTAGGATATCTAGATAAATGAATATAGAGAAGCACGACATACCACAAAGTACAATATAGGAAAAATATATGTGCTGGTTGCTATCATATGTTGTATTTTCATTATCATAAACAACGAAAATTATATATGCTTACATCATTGTGGGCTATTGCAAGGTGACGATAGTGTCCATAATTTTCTACTTGAAGTGGCAGCTTCAGAAACCAACTTCTGCCGCTTCGACCGAAGACCACCGGGTCGTATAAATCAACCCAACCTCTGCGACTAGGAGGCCTATGCTCATACACCTAAAGATAACATTTAATCTGTGATTACATTAACGTAGCATGTATTTAACAATTCATTCATACAGCTATATAAAATAATCCAAAATTATTTTATACTGCTGTATAAAATAATTAATATACTGTATTACACAAAAATATGCACATAGCTGCTATGTAGCATTCACACACAAAAGTATCCAATTTACATATACTTAATTAATTAATTTTATTAAGTATCCAATTTACATACACTTAATTAATTAATTTTATTAAGTATACAATTTACATATGCGTAATTAATTAATTTTATTAAGTATCCAATCACTGTATCTAATTTATTTTTTAAGTACACAATTTACGATGACATGCCATGATTATATACTTTCTGGTGTCACATAATTACAAGAAGTAAAGTGTATATGCAGTAATATCTATTTAGACGATCTTTAGGGAATGGCCAATTATATGGACAAAAAATTTTGGCCCATATGCTTAATAATCTGTGTAAATGAACTACTTGTACTAGCCACAAATCTTTTCGAAACATTTATCTTCAAAAATAAATGTTACTGTATTAGTTTTTATTTATTTTAATCTAAGAGGGGGCTCTGCCCCCTGCTCACTATGCTTCGTCAACCCCCGTAACTCGCTTTGCGAGTCGGGAGACTTCGTCTCCTTCTCGCTGCGCTTGCAGAGCTCGTTTCGCGAGCTATTTCATACCAAATTAAAGTTTAAACCGGTATATAGCTTATATCATCGTGTTACGCCCTTATTTCTCTATAAATATAACAAATTTCATGTTTTTGTATGTTATAGTTATTAGGTACTATACAGAGAACATCGATTGACGTGCCGATATGGAAGAATACTTCTCACTTCAGAAGTACATAAAAAGTAAAATATCTCGTAAACTGCATCGAAATTTTAAAAAAGAGCTCCGTTCGCAAAAATTCAACTATGTAGGTATCTGCCTGCAAAACTTCATGGTCTGGCTATTGTTAGTCTATCTGGGACTCGAACTCGCAACTCAAATATTTTGTCTTTGACATTAAATATTTCTCAAAGTACAATATGTATCGATAAACGGTTTATTTCAATATGTTTCCCAAACCAACTTTTTTTACAAGTGTACCAAATTTTATATTTTCACATGCTATAGTTTTTGCGGTACAAAGCAGAGAAACTCGAAGAACAAGAAATTTGTCAAACATAGGTGACGGAGGCCGCATTATCTACTTTTTTTTAAATATAGAGAGATAGAAAATTAATATTACAAATACGTCAAGGCTTATACTGCTTGTTCAAAGTTTGACTGTGTGCAGCATAGAACAGAGGAAAGCATTTGTTGTAAAATCATGTTCGAACTGATATAATAATAATAATCAATTCATTTAATATTTACTTGCTGGAGTTTTTCTTGTATTCAAATTCCGTTATGCTCCAACCGAGGATTTAAAACTCGCATAGCAAAACTATCTTCTAACTATAAATACAATAAGATTTCTTTCCATAAACGAGTTGCCTAATCAATGTCAATAACCATGTCGACATCACATCCACGTGACTTCCCAAAATACAACTCTGTACAAATACTACATCTCAAAGTTAATCTCAACATAGGCTGCATAGTTTTCCCCTCTAACAAGGTGCAACTCTCTGGGACAACATTTATTGATTTCAAAACATAATTCACTTATTAATATCATCACTTTTGTAGTTCCGGATCTAACCCTCGGCAAATTCATTCTAGCAACGTAAACATTATTATGTTAAACTGAATATATGTCCAGTTCAATGCATTAAATATTGCTTTGAGAAAATAACTCCCCGTGATAATAATATTGCTAGAATAGATCAAAATTTAATAACTCCAATTGCAATTTACAAAATGTGATATATTATATTCCTTGAGTAGCATAACATCCATATAGTACGAATCAAAATACTTTATTATTCTGGATTAATTTATGCGATTGCGGCGACACAACATATATAGAGTTATTCATCACAAATAAAGTATATAACTATAAGTACAATAACTTTAAATACAAATATGATGAAATTAGATACTTTAACGAAAAATCCCCAACGATTAGAACACATAAATATTCTATGGAATTTTAAAATCTTCGTATACCTTATATAAACAAAAGTATTATTTAAATTTATAAAAGTATTTTCAAACATGCAGTTTTAATTTGTTGCATTTTCTAGATTTCATTTATTGAATTTCATTTGATGCAAGCAAATTTGTGTAAAATTTCAGGACAAATGGAATTTGTTTTCTTCACAGATATAAAAATAAATTTTGCAATGTACTTTCAGTGTAGAGTTTAGAAGGAGCGTCAACTTCCGGTAGGTCTCAATATTAAAAAATATTATGTGAGTAACGCATAGGATTAAGTATTTAAAATCAAAATATTTTATATTTAATATGATTTAAATTGCAAAATATTGCACCACAATATTTCTATATTATAAAATAAAGTATCATAAGTTAATTAATGGCTAATATTTCTTAGCATATCATATTGTAAAGTTCAAATTGTTTGAGTGTATATTATACTATATATCATTGATCCAATATATGCTAAGCATTTAAAATTAATATATTGTATATTTTCAATGGACAATACAATGACATTACAATATTTCAATAGTATTGCAAGTTAATTTGCGGATAATGTGTTTAGCGTATCATATTTTAAGATTCAAATTATTTAATTATATACTATATCATTGATCCGATATTTGGTAACTGTTAGCATTACAAGATGGAATTAAAATCTAAAAATTAAAGATAAAGGAAAGAAAAACCGTATTGTTTACTGAACAAATGTAGGGTTATTTGTCGATCAACATAGACCCCATGACGGCTAGACTGGAAAACGGGGTTGTTCATGGGACCCAGCCATTGAAAATAAAAATAATAACATTAACTATAAGATGGTATGAATATTTCTATATTATATGATAAAAAATTATAGGTTAATTAGTGGCAAATTTTTCTTAGTTATATCATATTATAAAATTCAAATTATTTAAGTGTTACATATATTATTGACCCAATATAGGTTAAGTATTTAAAATCAATATGTTTTATATTTAACGAGCAATGAAATAATATGAAGAACAAAATCTTATATTACAATATTTCAATAGTATAAAATAAAGTATTGCAAGTTAATTTGTGGATAATACTTTTTGTTTATTATATTTTAAATTCAAATTGTTTAATTATATACTACTAAATCATTAATCCGATGTGGGGTAGATGTTAGTATTATAAGATGAAATTAAAATCTGAAAATTAAAGATAATTATTACAATATTACAATATTTCTATATTATTTTGATAAAATATTATAAGTTAATTAGTGTCAAATATTTCTTAGTTATATCATATTTTAAAATTCAAATTATTTAAGTGTTATACATATTATTGACCCAATATAGGTTAAGTATTTAAAATTAATATGTTTTATATTTAAAGAGCAATGAAATGATATGAAGATCAAAATCTTATATTACAATATTTCAATAGTATAAAATAAATTATTGCAAGTTAATTTGTGGATAATACTTTTTGTTTATTATATTTTAAATTCAAATTGTTTAATTATATACTACTAAATCATTGATCCGATGTGGGGTAATTGTTAGTATTATAAGATGAAATTAAAATCTGAAAATTAAAGATAATTGGAAATAAAAACCTCATTGTGTACTGAACATATATAGGGTAATTTGTCGATAAACAAAGACTCCATGACGACTAGACTGGGAAAACGAGGTTGTTTATCGTGGATGATTTTCAATTGAAAAAAATAGAAGCATTTTCTTTTTATGTAGAAAAAGCCATGCGTAAAAATACTTATACAGCCACATTTAACTTGGAAACCATTCAAAACTATAATGGGAATCTTCCGAACTTCTTAGACTTCAGTTGGTTTTTATTAACTAAATACTTGAGTGGGTCACAATTCAAAAATAGCTTTATTGAAACTGGAAAAATTAATGGCATTGTTTCAGCTGAAATCGTCAAAAATCATTAAACCTTCATTATATGATGTGTTTTATTAAATCACAACTGGGTAAATCTTATTAATATTAGTTTTGTTTAGTACAGTGATTTCACATATGTATGACAATGTGGAAATCTGTATGAAAAGCTAAGGAACTTGATTTAATTTTTGGAGAACTTTTACATTTTTCACATGAAAGAGCTTATAAATGATAGAATGTTTCATTCTTTTTTGAATTTTGATATTTTACTTTGAAAGTATTGGGAGATCTATATAAACTTTGATTATTATTTTCTTGTTTGATGTGTGTTTGACTTTAAACTTGCGACTGGTTCGGTTATGTATACCAATCGCGATCCAAGTAACATTTTACTGTCCTGCACAGCGACAGGATAAATTTCGGATCGTTAGTGAGAGAATTAGTCCTTGTTGCGTGAAAAGGTGTTTGTAAGCTGGAAGTGGCTAGAAGTCGCGTAGATGTGGGAGTGGCAGAGTGGAAAGTGCACTTCCGTAGAGCAGGTCACCAATGCTGATACAACTATGATCTAGAATTACTGGTTAGAAAATACAAGATTTAGATGTCCTACAAAGAAGTTTAGTAAGCATCGACGATTTAGAGCTATTTCCTTGATTATGCAATACTAGTTATATCACAAGGTCCTGTCAAAGTCCACTATTGATCTTCTTTTGTCAAATGACGGAAATTTGCGTTACTGGCTGTTTTGCTGTTTGTCTGTATTTACGAGCCAGCTCCTGTATCAGTCTTGACAGCACAATAAATGTGTTAACTTAACTTCCTACATCAGTGTGTCATTTCCCCTGGCCGTAAGATCTTTTTGGATCAATTACTAGCAAAGCTTGGAGTTCTGCTATATTACGTGGCAAATCTTGGATCAACCAAGGTAAAATATGTACTTTACAAAGGAGCGCGAACGCGTCTCTAAACTTTACAATGACGATCGAACAGGTCTAACCCCTAGAGTATGCAATACTTTAAAAATGTGTGTTGGCGTCTAATAAATGAAGGGTGCAGGTTAGTAACCAGCACATTAAACCCCCGTGAAAATGACATTATGATGGCATTTCAGTACGGTTTTATGTAAATTGAGTACGACAAGGGTTCAAAGAGGAACAACCTGGATATTCAGTGGAAAGTTATTGAATATTTAAAATGCAAGTATTGGGAAAACAGAGTCAATATGAAACAGGGAAATGATTAAATTATTAAATACGCAAGTAAATAAAAATCTAAATTTAGTCATCGAGTAAAGATATTTTCCCTGGGAAATGTGCAAAAGTTTCTGGTGTTTAGTATTTCGAAAGTTATTTCCTGGGAAACTTTAGTTTTTGGACTCTGTTTTTCCCCTGAGCCCATCAATCAGTTTTATGTGATTTGAAATTTTGCATTATATCCAAAATAGCTTTACATTTTCATACGGTTCGTTTTCACTATGTTTTACAATGAAAAGAAGGATATATCTTCTGGATCCTGTACGAAATTACCAACGAAATAATGGTTCCGACACACACATTATATATATATATATATATATATATATATATATATATATATATATATATATATATATATATGTATATATATATATATATATATATATATATATATATATATATATATATATATATATATATATATATATATATATATATATATATATATATATATATATATATATATATTTATATTTATATACAGGGTGTCCAGTTCTATCGGTGCCCTATGGCTATTTCCTCAACCGTTAGTCATAGAGATATATTTCCAATTGCAAAAAAGTTTTAAATTTTAAAATCTATTGTCTTTAAAACAGTTTAAATCAATAAATGTATTTCTAAAAGAAATACGAAATATAAATTTTATACGGCCCCCCAGTCCTACCAGTTCTATTTAGGAAAATCATCCTCATACAATTTCATTCAAAATAAAAAAAAACATCTTTTTACGACCAAATTTCACAGAGTTATATCTGCTTAAAGTGGAACACTTTTGTGCTGAGAAATTGGGGTTATACACAAAATAATTGGAGAGAAAAATATTTCGAAGCAATGTTATTTTTTTTACAGAAATATACATTACACTAAACAATATTAAAGTTATAATTATTTGTAATACATAAATAAATATCAAAAATACAGCTTGTACTGACAATAGAAGTAAAAAAAAAAATAAAACTTGTGTTAAATGACATAGGAAAAAGAGCAGCCTCGTTGAATTAGAAAATAAAACATATTTTAAAATGCGAATATACGCATTTCAGAAACTGAAATTCATATTACAAACCGCGTTATAGTTACATTTGCCCGAAGTGGCTTCCTTCGGCCGCAAAGCAAAAACGCACCCGTAAAGAAAATTCTTCTTGTACTTTACGCAGCACAGTGGGTGTTACACATGTGCATGTTACGAAAATACGATTTAGCAAATCTGCCGGACTCGTTAATTCTTTTTCATAGACTTTATTTTTCAAGAAACCCCAGAGACAGTAATCTAAGGGGTTCAAGTCTGGTGATCGCGGGGGTCACTCAACAGGACCTCCGTAAAAAATAATAGTATTTCCAAATGTTGCGTCTAGAACAGTACGTGATTTAAGTGATTTGTATTCTGGCGCGCCGTCATGCTGAAACCACATCTGTGATAAATCTCGAAAGGAAATACACTCGTCCAAGAAGTCAGTTACTGGGCCCTGTAAAATCTGTGCATACTTTTCCGATGTTAAAGCACCATCCAAAATAAATGGTCCAATTAAAGTCACCTTTCATATGCCACACCAAACATTTACCAATCAACTCACTTGATGTCTGTTCTGTTTAATGGTGTGTGGATTTTGCAGAGACCAATAGTGACTATTTTGAATATTTACAATACCCTGTCTTGTAAACTGACACTAGTCGGTCCACATAATGTTACTAACAAACGACGGAATATCGTCTTGTCTGTTTAAAATGTAATTGCAGAACTCAAAACGACGCTCTTTGTCTCCTGACATTTATTCTGGTCCTAGTATCAGACGATCGTCATGGTGGAACTGATGGGGAGATCATAATTAGAATTGCTAAGGCCCAAAATTGTTTTCGTGGACTCAACAAGGTGTGGAGAGCTTCGGAGATAAATCTCGAGTCTAAACTAAACTTGTTCAATGCCTTGGTGAAGAGTGTACTGTTATATGGAGCAGAAACTTGGAAAGTGACTAAATCTGAAAGCGCCAAACTTAATTCCTGGCAGGGCAAGTGCCTTAGGAAAATACTGGGAATATTTTGGCCTAACACTATATCAAATGAGAACCTATATTAAAGGACCAATTTAAAGCCCATTGAATATGACATCAAATATCGAAGATGGAAATGGGTAGGCCATGTTTTAAGAATACTATTGGACAGCATTTCCGCCGTTGCCCTGGACTGGGCACCTGAGGGCAGGCGGACAAGAGGTAGACCGAAGTTAACTTGGAGACTGTTGGTGGAGAGTAAGAGAAACCAGGCGGGATGGACGAGCTGGACTGAAACGAGAGCTGCTGCACGCGATCGTCATATTTGGAAATCTAAGCTGAAGGCCTTAAGTGCCATTTAGGCACGAATAGAATGAAGAAGAAGTATCGGGCGATACGGATATGCACCATATGTGTATAAAATGCTCCGCCCTTGAGATTTTGAATATCCATATGCTTCTCTAACGCTTCCTACACTGCACTGAAGATGAGCGAGGGCTTATCCGAGAATATCCTCCACAGGTAAGCGCATTGTTGAGTCCGTGAATCTTGTTGATCTAGGACGATTTCGTAATAATACCAGCAGATAATACTAACATAGTATTAGCAGATGGATGATTTCCATTCGGGAATTTCATAACATACTGCCTTGCATCCTGTCGCTTATTCCGATGAAACTCCCCGTAAAGTAATGAAACGAGTGCTGCTGCACGCGCTCGTCGTATTTGGAAATCTAAGCTGAAGGCCTTAAGTGCTATTTAGGCACGAATAGAATGAAGAAGTATCGGGCGATACAGATATGTACCATATGTGTATGAAATGCTCCACACTTGAGATTTTGATTATCCATATGCTTCTCTAACGCTTCCAACACTACACTGTAGATGAGCGAGGGCTTATCCGAGAATATCCTCCACAGGTAAGTGCATTGTTGAGTCCGTGATTCTTGTTGATCTAGGACGATTTCATAATAATATCAGCAGATAATACTAAAATAGTACTAGCAGATGGATGATTTTCATTCGGGAATTTCATACCATACTGCCTTGCAGCCTCTCGCTTACTCCGATGAAACTCCCCATAAAGTAATATCATTTAAGTGTACTGCCTGTTATTGGACATTTCTCGTTTATCACTTCACATTTGCTACGAGCAAACACAGCATCAGAAACTTTAGAACAACAGGAACAAAATAAGCAAAACAACAGTTTTCAACTCTAGCAAAGTATAAAATTTAATGTTTATCGTCTGTTTCCGTTTTTAGAAGGAAAATTAAATGTTACATATTTATCGTCTGCTGAACATTTTATCACAGTCATGATGCTTCATTTCAGCTTATTCAGATACTCTCTACAAATCTATTATTTTTTAGGTGGTATATGCCATTTTTATTTCAGATTTAATGTGTGTAATTTTTTATTTTCGTCTGCAGATACGCTGCAACTGGTCTCATTACTGGTATATTACCGTATAAATATTTAAATTTCGTAACTTTTACAGAAATGCCTTTATTGACTTCAACGACTCTTACGATAATGTGCTACCTCATTTTCAATAAAGACCTTAAAAAGACCCCAGAAGATCTTAGTCGAGACCTGACTATAATACCCTTCAAAACGAAATACTATTCGATAAAAAGCTGTGCTTCATTCTCAACATTATGTCAGCAAATGCAATCGAAACATAATACTTTGAATACGCAATTTCAATATTTATATGGTCCCTTAAAGGTTGCCTGAAATGGACATTCTAGTGCGCAGAAAAGCTACTTAGTCATGGAGTTTAATGCTTCAGAACTCGGTGAACTTTGGTCGTAAAAGGATGTTTTTTTTTTTTTATTTTGCATGAAATTGTATGAGGATGATTTTCCTAAATATAAGTGGAAGGACCGGGGGGGGGGGGGGAGCGTATAAAAATTTAAATTTGGTATTTCTTTTCTAATATAATAGATTTTAAAATTAAAAACATTTTTGCAATTGGAAGTATATATCTGTAACTAACGGTTGAGGAAATAGCCATTGGACACCGATAGCACTGGACACCCTGTATATTGTTACATTATTACCCTCCTAACGAAACAGACCGACAGTACTGATATTGTTGAGAAGGTTTCATTCTTGTTTAGGAATTATTAAAACATGGAAATTTATCGAAATCCTAGAACGGCATTTTGAATTTTTTTAGCATTTTCACAATGCTTTCACTTTCTCGGTAGGCCCGGGTTCGATTCCAGCCACTGCCAAAACTGCCGCCGTGTTCATGCGGAGTACGATCACGTTAAACATGTGGGTCCGAAAGTCCTTCCGAGAGGTTGGTGGTAGGGGAAGGAGGGTACGGTCCCTGTGGATGCTTCCTCCACTGGGTTCCGGTCTAAATTGGGTGGCACTTCCCGACCGTCCAAACAGTTACCTTACACCTTTCTGGTAGGTCGGACGGTCTGGGTTTCAACAACAACAACAATGCTTTCACTTTGTATACGTTAACATGCATATCATGGAAAATAAGAAGCTTATGATTCGATAAATACTAATATTTTGTAAGCATGAAATTAAAATGTTTTCTAAAATATTCTGGCTAATTATTAACATATTTACTTACCACAGAACAATACCATAGATTCCCTGTACACTGGGTAACGACAGAATAATTTTGAGACCGCGCCATCCACGTCACCGCCAAACTAAAGCTGTCTACCCATTGCACTGACACAAAATAGTAATCCCTGAAAATACAAAATAAGTTAATTATTTCAAATACTGAAACCATGGAATTAGAGCGAAAGAGATGAAATTATTTTGAATGATAAGCTTGAAAACGGTATAATGCTTTGAGAATTATATATTCATCAGCTGAATACGCGATGAAAATCAACGCAGTCTAAATAAATATATTTCGAATTTATATATGTAATTATATAATTGTGGTAATTAACATGTTTGTTTATTTTTACTGTTAAATGGTTACAATCTTTGAGTGTTTAGTCAGCTTTGTCAAACTATCTTTTTGGTACTATATTATAAGTGCCTATCTTAATTGCATTTTTAATTATTAACCCATCTGCCTAATTCCATATGTATATCTTACATAAATAGGGTAGTTTTATATATTCGAAAAAATTGAGCATTTTGGTGTGGGACCTCTCTAATGTAGGAAATATTGGAAAATTGAAAGAGCCTTCATTATTCTTACTTTACGATCAACCCTTGCACCAATTTTTAAGTCTTTATCTCATCGTAAAGTACCCTTTATTATCACTTCCCATTTCGAACGTTTTGGTGTGAAGAACTGTGTTACATGGATACTTTTGAAAGAATTGGTTTGACACCTCAAATAAACTTCTTTGAAAACTTCGATTTTTCACTGAAGTTTTATCAAACGATTGACCATATACCCATTCGCATGTTTCTATCTCACTTAAAAGAAGATTTTTCTCATTTATTTGACAACTCAAACATTTTGGTGTTTCACATTACAAAAGTGGCACATTATGGAAAACAGAAATTGTATTTACTCTTTTCCTTAGAACTATTTAACCTTACACCAAATTTAAAATTTCATCAATTAAGATATTTTCTGCCATTTCACATTTCGAACGTTTTGGAATTGAGCATCCCCCCACTCTAATAGACGTTTAAAAATAAATATATCTGCACCGGGGTATTCTCAAACAGTTGACCCGTATACCAAACTGAAAATCTCTATCTCACTTGAAAGAGGCCGTTTCTGCCTTCCTTTCATCAGAAAATCGAACATATTTTCGTGATGCAACCCTAACTTTCTATCATTTCATATTTTAAACGTTTTGGTGTGGAGCACTCCTTCTACGACACATTTTTAAGGAATTGGATTTTTTATGAGAATTTTATCGACCAATCTACTCGTGCACCAAATGCCATGTTTCAATCCAACTTAAAGAAATGCGTTTTTATATATTCGACAAATTGAACATTTCGGTGCGTGGCTCCCTTAAAGTAACAAAAATTACAAAACTTAAGGCGTACACTTTCTTTATATACCCAATATTTGATTTATTTTCTATATGTCATCGTGATGTATGTTTTTCTATCATTTTAACTTTTTCAGACATTCCTGTGTGGAGCATCCCCTTTACAGAACATTTTCGAAAAAATCGTTTTTTCCAGGGGGCTTATTGAATGATTGACCAGTATACGAAATTGCAAGTCTCTATTTATTCCAGAAGTGCCGACAATGTGAGGAAAATGGACATACGGATAATGGAATGCTGTCATTGGACGATATATATATATATATATATATATATATATATATATATATATATATATACAGAGAGAGAGAGAGAGAGAGAGAGAGAGAGAAGGATTATACGGGATGAATTTGTTATTGTTGTTTCGTATCCCACTTGACCGACAGCAACATCAGATCAAGTCCATGAACCCTTGAGTCTTCAAAAGATGAAGGACTACTCCAGTACTGGAGTACAGCTGACTCCTCTGGCATCCAATACATGTCATGGCATAGACAGGAGAGGCCTGATCCAAATTGCACTTCGGGCAAAGGGGATAAAACTTAGAACCCAACACATTCCGAAGAGCACGAAGATGACCGCTGCTGAGTCTGGCCAGAGAAGTTTGTTCACCCCTACTGCCTGCCCCAATCAAAGCAGCACCAGGACGGCTACAATCATACCACTCATGCACGGGAACCTTTCTCCAAGTGGAGTTGATTTCAAGTTTGACTTGTGAGGCAAGTTCCGAGAAAGAAAGACAGCCACCGTCAATAGAACTCCTAAGGCAGCCTTCCTTGACCAGACCATCCGCAACCTCATTACCGTAAATGTCTACGTGAGACTGCACCCATTGAAAACATATCCTACTATGGGCACACAAGTAAACCAAATGCTGAACAATATTCACTGTCGTTCCGTCACCGTGTCTCCACCATTCAGCCAGGTGCTGAATAGAACTACGGCTATCACTTGGAATCCAGATGTCTGTGTTGACTCCCTCTTTGACACAATATCTCAATGCCTCCTTGCGCGACGGACGTGGCAGTATTTTCAAAAATTTTAAACCAAGTCATGATAAAGGGTAGAAAATGCAGCTTCATAGGGCCCGAGGACCGCGAGGCGCCAAAGGATGAAGTCTGACTTGTCTGCCTGCAGTGCTTTATCTGAGCATAATGGAATGGCCTTCACGGCTTGGGTGACCCTACCAGGAGTATACACCCCCGACGTACCCCATTCCGCTCAGAAACAGTCCCCCGCCACGATGAGGCAGCAGAGCAGGGCTTTGGGGGAGCAGCATGAATTTCAATTATTTAAATAAAAGTAATCTCCTCAGCTCACTGAATAAGAAAATTCATTGGCAAGTCAAGAGAAAGATATATGGATGTATGTATGAATCGATATCCGGATACAGAAGTTCAAAGGTAAAAGTCAAGTTTTATAGAAAGTGATACAATTTTACTATATTTCTAAATATTAAAAAATATATAAATATAATATTCAATATATAAATATCTAAGCATTTTTTCAAAAAAATTTACTGTATCTGTACGATGTTTATTCTTCTACGCTTACACAGAATCCAAACCTATAAGGTAACAAATCTATTTTTTGTAATGTGCCATAAACCAGTAATCCATGACTTAAGTACCCCCAAAATGGGCTAGTGTGCTATCTAGCTGTATATTAAAAAATGATATATATTCTTCATTATCATATTCTTGGTACGTGTACAGCATTAGTCATCGTTTTTTCAAGTTTCTCCTGATAACTCTGAAAATTGTAAAACATAAAAATCTGCAAATACACCGTCTTCAGCAATTTCATCTCACCTCACGTTGTCTTTAAGCGATATATATTCAGTTATTAAAGGAATTTTATCGATTGGTATATATGAAGTCGGGATATAAAGAACGTGCCTCAGAAATTTAAGTGCCCTAATTTTGTGATAGTTTCGGGGAATTTTATTTTTATGTTAACGCAAACCGGGGAAAATGTGATAATAGAGATTTGAGTTCATTTAAAGCACAACATTGTTCTCTATGTAACAGTGTGTAAGAACAGTTTTAAAGCATTGTAGTTCTTTAGAACCGAGGTTTTCAACTTTAGGAACGCAAACACATTCTTTGGGTTCACGAGAATAATTAGTACATAAATTCAATTCTCTGCTTGTTTACAAAAGACATATAAATTAAAAAAATGATGTGGTCAGCAAATGACTTTCCCTACAGACTCATTTTCAATTTTATTTATTTATTAATTCATTAATTTGAGTTTAATTGCACTAAATAGCATGCGTAATTATTTGACGCTGCACTGATTTGTGCTTTTATATCAATTTTCGCTGCCGACGCAGTGGTCGAGCGGCCAAGGCGAGCGTTTCCAAGCGATCGTTCGACCGCCGCGTTGTGGGTTCGAGTCCCACGTATTAAGGCGTGGATGTGTGTTGTTGGGCGCAGTGTGTGTCCACCCCCCCTCTGGTGCACTTGGGGCAACGTCCTAGGACGACTAAATGGTTCACCTTTCTGGCCGATGTATAGGCGAAAGATGAAAGTCAAGTGCCTGGACATTTGATAAAGAAAAATAAATCCATTTTTGCTTTCATTTGGCAATTCCGGACATGTTCTCAAAACCATCGTAGCAAATAAGTAAAAAAAAAAAAACTAACATATTCCGAGACCGGCTAGTTCTAAAATAATGGGGTAAGTTTTATTCTTTTTATCCCTAAAAAATCTGATGTGGGCAACACATGACTTTCCTTATATAATGCAATGAATTTACTACTTTTACAGTTTAAAAAAATGTTATTCTTATAGTAGATACTTATATTTTTTCCAAGATATTGAATTTTCTTCAATTAGTTGTAATTTTCATTGATTTAGCGTCATTTTTATCCATTTGGCGAGATTTTTGCTAATTTGGCAGCAATTTAAAATATCGCCAAGTTGGCGACATTCCGCCAAATTCGTCGCCCAAATATCGCCAAGCGTTATGGACGGAAAAATAAGTTATTCTTATAGCAGATAAATGACTATTGGCGTTCAAATACAAGAGTATTACTAAAAGTATCTTTTTTCATGAACGGAACGAGCTAGTTCCACGAGAATGATGTCACCCAATGTATCGCATGGTATTACATATGAAAAGTGAACATGTTTCTCAATAGGAAATATATTTTTTATTTTATATGACTTTTTGATAATTTTTTTGAAAAATGCGAAATAACTCGAGAACGGTTCATGTTAGCGTTCTAAATTTTATGTTAATCGTTTTCTAATGAAAAATTACATAAGAAATGTCTATTTGTGTAACTTTATTAGCGGTTTTGATTTTTTGACGATTTTTTCAAAATTTCACTCGAAAATTTAGGGGGGTTCTGGACATTCGATTACGTTTAAAAACAATAGGCTTCCAATGTTTACGGATTGTGATTTTTGTACCAAATTTCGTTCGAATCGGTCCATTCGTTCGTCAGTTATCGTCTCCACAGGCCCACTGACACACACACACACACACAGGTTGGTTTTTGGTGGAAAACGAGGACGCTGCGGGGAACCCACCAAACTGAGGACCTCCAGAAACAATGATTTTTCTGATATAATTTTCACATTTTAGGCATCCTGGAAGGAAGTTAATGACATATGTGGCAAGAAAATTTTAAAAATAGTTTTATTTCAAGTATGTATTTTTGCAAGGTAAACGAGGACCATGTTTATACACCGTTAGAATGCGGACCATGCATATACACAGTCAGAATGCGGACAATGCATATACACCGTCAGAATGCGGACAATGCATATACACCGTTAGAATGCGGACAATGCATATACACCGTTAGAATGCGGACGATGCATATACACCGTTAGAATGAGGCCATGTGTATACACCGTTAGAATGAGGGCAATGCCTGGCATTAGATATATAAGTTCTTACCGAGAGTAAACGTACGTATATCTAATATCTCAAAGCAAGGGTACGTATATCTATTAACTAAGCATCGTGAATACACATTTTTACTGAGGACACTATTTAAAACTGATAACTGTGTAATATTTATATATATACGCTATATGTGCTGCAACTTCTTTCATTCGAAACTAGTTGAAAAGTGAACTAAAATTACATAAATAAAAGATGCGTTCGTAGTTAGAAGAGAAGAAACATAAGAAATTATACATTCTGTAACACATGCCCTAACACATAACCGAATGAATGCAAAATTGAGAAAAAATTATTAAACATATAAAAGTGTATTATACACAAAACCCACTTATAAAGGGCGCCCCCCAAAATAAGAATGGCTCTCCCATTGCAGATATCAACATCCATGGACCGGTTTCGTGTTTATTATGCGCTCGTTAGCATGGAAGATACAGCTCGTCAGCTGCAAAGGTAGTACAAAACTTGCTAAAATCCGCAATTTTTACAAGCTTTTATGGAAAATGACAATTTAAATCCTTCTATATGACCGGCATAAAATTGATTAAAAATTGTGGCTGGGATATCTTTCATATTTTTGGGAGACGTCCCTTATAAGCGGATTTGTGTTTTATGAAATTTGCCTTTGCAGCTCCGTGTGGCCTGAGTTAAATTGTAAGCAAATGTTATACAAACCGCGTGGAAGGACTGAAATTGTCAGTTCCCATAGAAGCTCGCAAAAAATTGTAACATGTTTCTTACTATCATTACAGATTTCTGCTATTCCCTGCTGATAAGCGCAGAATAAGAGCGAAACCTGTCCATGGAAGATAGTATCTGCAATGAGAAGTGTATTTTATATAAAATGTTTTAAAAATAACTTATTTAAAAATGTTATTTGGGCACGATAACATTTTCGCCAAATGCTCTATATACTAAATTATTATTCATGAACCCGGTGGATTTTGCTCTATTGCATACGGTCTGAAGGACTGATGGATGAACTTTGGGGTGGGATAGTCCAGTGGTTAAGGCACGGGGATTGCACTTGGAGGACCCGAATTCGATTTCTAGCTCTGACTAAACTGACGACCCTCTGTTCACGCTGAATACGGGCACGTTTAATATGTGGGTTTGAAAGTTCTTCCGAGAAGTTGATGTTAGAGGAAGGAGGACACTGTCCCTGTGGATGTCGCTCCCACTGGGTTATGGTTTTGGTGGCACTATGGTTTTGGTGGCACTGGGTTATGGTTGGGTGGCACTATCCCTGATGTCCAAACAGACCGTTCCACTGAGTATTTGAAGCTAATATAGCAACAGATAAAATTATATACTTGCGTATGTAATCAGACACTGTATTCTATTTATATTCCACGCCATTATAACACCTGTCATTTAAATACCATAGCCTCTGCTTCATCCATATGGGTTATCGTATTTTTTAAGCAATTGTATATTTTCGGTTTCTTTTACAGAATAGCATAAAATTAATAAAATCTATTTTAATATATGTCATTAAAGCATTCCATTTTTCTAGATTTATATATAAAGAATATTTTATTTTGTCCTCTTTTCTTTTATATATTTTTCAAAATTATATTTTGCCCAGAAACAATTTGATTAGTATTAATATATTACTTATTCTCAAAAATTATCTAATCAAATTATGAAATTCAATAATTGTCTTCCGTCAGGATATCTTCCATCAAAATTTTGAATTCGAAATTTCTCAAGAAAACAATACCTATTCTATACAATAGTATGTGAAAATAAAATATATATTTTTTATATTCTGATGACGATTGTGACAGAAGTAGACTTAACCAATGGGGTATAACGAATATATAAAAAAGTCCAGTGGATACTTAAACTCCAGATCCTTTATATTTAAAAAACGGAATGAATCTTCTATTTAAAATAATTTTCCTTGTAAATGACATATTTGTACTTTCTCATACTAATTGTATAAAAGGAATTTCTTTTCCTAGAAGTTATTCGAATTAGAGATATTAACAAATAAGCAGGTTTCAAAACTTTTTGAGCCCTCCTCGAATACTATTGAATGTGTGAGATAAGAACACGATAATAAGGAATGCAGCTACTAATATCAAATTATTATGTGGAATCTGATAACATTCTTTTTTAATTTTCCCCAATAAGAACTCAAATTTTTAGGACTTTCAGATTTTATAGCAATAATTTGTTTTCAATATAATGTTTATTCCAGGAAATTATACTAAATGTATAAGTTGTATAATACAGATAAACGTACATTTATCAGCGTGATTAAGCTGTCGCTAATTAAACAAAAAATTACTTTTAATGTGGTATTTCTACGTTATATTTTAGAAGAATAACTTGGACACAAAATTTGAAATATTATTTTTTCTTTACGTACATCAATATATCTCCACTTTCTAGATATTTTTAACACTTTACAACAAAGTTGAAAAGTGTTTATGACTTTGTTCATTCTGTCTGTCTGTCTGTCTGTCTGTCTGTCTGTCTGTTCGTTAGCACGATAACTGCCGTAAAAATGAGTTTATCAAAATGAAATTTTAGTATGTTGTTCAGACGGTCTGTAGGACCTATGGGAATATAAATAAATAATATCACCCAATTAGTTTTTTATTGAACCCGGGTTGAAAAAATGAAATACATTGAACCCTATGGGACCTAATTTTTCAAACATTTTTTAAGTAAATTTAAAATTCACGAATTGCTTCGAAATTTTTAGGAAATATTCACATTATCCCATAGAATATATAAAAAAAAATTCAGTAAAATATGTTAAGTAGTTTTTTAATTAAAAAAATTATTTAATATAGGGAAAAAAACAAATTCAATTAAATTCTGACTTTGGGATATCTTCCAGAAAGAAAAGAGAGAGATATTATATAATAAATATCTCTCCATGTGTTTAAACGTTTTGCATATGGGAGTGGCTTCATATTTTAAAATAAATTTGGTAGATAACAATGTTTCATTTTTTTTAAATTTTATATAACTCTTCATGATAAATTTAATTGATGGCATTTTAAATGCACTTTCCTACGTCCTAGAGAGTTAAAATTTGGTACACAGCTTAAATTTGTTGAACATTTTATTCGACAAAAATTTGATGGATCTTTAAATATAGATCATACATTTTTCTTGAAATGGCCTGAAAATAATCCCCGTTCACTTCTATAAATCATTGGTGTATATTGTTAAAAATTCTGATGTGGACAGCACATGTCTTTCTCTGCAGACTCATATTCGTTCTCTTTATTTATTCAATGATAATTTGAGTTTATCTGCACAATATAAGTATTTTAAATGACATTGAATTTACACGTTAAACTTAAATGTGGTTCTCATTTGATAGCTGGACTTATTGTCAAAGGTGGCGTAGCGAAAACGCGAAAAAACTAGAATATCTCAAGAACGGCTAGTCCTAGAGTAATGGGGTTAGTCTTATTCTTTTTGTTGTTGTTGTTGAAACCCAGACCGTCCGACCTACCAGAAAGGTGTAAGGTAACTGTTTGGACGGTCGGGAAGTGCCACCCAATTCAGACCGGAACCCAGTGGGGGAGGCATCCACAGGGACCGTACCCTCCTTCCCCTACCACCAACCTCTCGGAAGGACTTTCGGACCCACATGTTTAACGTGATCGTACTCCGCATGAACACGGCGGCAGTTTTGGCAGTGGCTGGAATCGAACCCGGGCCTACCGAGTGCAACTCCAGCGCGCTAACCAATGGGCTACCGCGCCCTTTATTCTTTTTGTTGTCAAAAATCACATATAAAATAGGAATTTAATTGATATAATTGAGCACACGTAGTCTTTTATTTTTATATATAACGATTTTTGCTGGCCATTTCGCAAAAATAGCCCGTTCCTTTTTCCCGAATCGTAGTAGAATAACCTACAAATGATTTATATACAAAATTTTGTTAAATTTGGTATATAAATCACTTGTAGGTTATTGAAATATTATACTCCAAATTTTGTTAAATTTGGTTCATTAGTTTTTAGCTAGAGTGGATAAAGGCAATTTCTGCGGCCATTTCGCAAAGAAGGCAGATTCTTTTATTACGAATCGTACTATAATCTAATGAACATCAGGATTTCCCACAAAAAACATACCTACCAAATTGTATGAAATTCGGTCCATTAGTTTTTCAATTAGAGTGGATGTAATATCCACACAGACACACAGAAACATACACAGATACACCCTTACACACACAGACGTCTTCCTAAAAGTAGTTTTTTCGTGTTCTAGAAGTCCCAAAACGTGTAGATCCTTTGAAAATTCGAGTTCCGATCTTCGGCACGATTCCAATACTTTGAGTACATACACATACACATATATATTATCTGTGTATCTAAATTCCGTGCCTATGCAATTACAATAGTTGTGATTTTAAATGATCCCTAAACTTTTATTATTTCTTCAAGGAAGCCTAATTTTAACATATGCAGAATGCAAATATCTCAAGCGATTGTAAGATGAATTACATAAGAATTGCTGAATTTTTTTCACACAAAATTATTTAGCTCTGGAGTCTGGAATACAAGTTATATGAATGAAATATTCATTGATTTTGCATAAAGAATCAGATTATTTATATTTCGATACAATCTAATATTTAAATATTTAAGTATAATAAATTACTGTAGTACTGTGATAATGTAAAAGATATTACCACTGAATGAATCACATTTTAGAAATTTTTAAATGAATTTACATTTCAGTTGGAAAGTGTTTCATAATCAATGCTTATGCATGATTGATCTTTCTTGTTTAATTGTGACTTGCTTTTTAATTGTAACAACCAGATTGAAAATAAAAATTGAAAATGTTTCAAAAGAAACAATTAAAAATACTGTTTCGTGTCAAGAAAACGCAAGTGACATTACCCTAATAATAAAATTCAATTGGAGCTTTAGTTACAAATGTTTGATTTTCATTTTCTGTATTCTACAAGAGTTTATTTTTAGTTTGAAATTGTAAACTTTCCATTAAATCCTATGAATGTTAATTTTCATCATGCAATGTCGTGACGGCTTTAACAAGCATTTCCGGTTTCAAGGAAGAAGGCGCTAAGACCCACAGGTGCTAAGACTTAACCCATTACTTCTACAGCCCTGACACAAGGTAGAGCATGCCTTCAAGTCATAGTTCCCTTAGTAGAAGGTGCCAGCGTGAACAATACTGCTGATAATATATCCAGTATCTGGCTCTCGACGCTCAACCATCACCCGTACCCCATATTTCAAAGGAATCCGAAACCTGTTTGTTCGTTCTGTGTCGCCAGAAAGTTTTAAGCCATGCATCCTTCACAAAATGAAAATACCATCTACTAATGTTGGTTTACGTGTATAGTGCAAAATTCTATTGTGCAAGTTCCTTTTACAATCACACTATAAGTAGATGTAAAATAGTATCCAACATTCAAATGACGAAATTATTTTTATTAACACTTTACAACATAGTTGAAAAATGCTTATAACTTTGTTCATTCTCTCTGTCTGTTGGCACAATAACTACCGTAAAAAGAATTTTATCAAAATGAAATTTTAGTATGTTGTTGAGACAGTCTGTGGAACACATGGGAATGTAAATGAATAATATCACCTAACTAGGTTTGGATTGAACCCGGATTGAAGAAATGAAATACATTGAACCCTATGGGACCTGATTTTTCAAACTTTTTTTAAGCGAAGTTAAAATTCACAAATTGCTTCGAAAATTTTAGGAAATATTCAAATTATTCCATAAGATATATAAAAAAAATTCCAACAGAATATGTTCGGTAGTTTTTTAAATAAAAATTAAAATATCAATTACACCCATATTATATGAAAAAATAACGTGACCCACTTCAAAATAAAATATGGCATCCATCTTGCGTCAAAATCGTGATTTTTATTCTTTTTAACACTTTACAACATTGTTGAAAAGTGTTTATGACTTTGTTCATTCTGTCTGTCTGTCTGTCTGTCTGTCTGTCCGTTAGCACGATAACTGCCGTAAAAATGACTTTATCAAAATGAAATTTTAGTATGTTTTTCAGACGATCTGTGGGACCTATGGGAATATAAATAAATCATATCACCCAATTAGTTTTTTATTGAACCCGGGTTGAAAAAATGAAATACATTGAACCCTATGGGACCTAATTTTTCAAACACTTTTTAAGCACATTTAAAATTCAAAAATTGCTTCGAAATTTTTAGAAAATATTCACATTATCTCATAAAATATGTAAAAAAATTTCAGTAAAATATTTTAGGTAGTTTTTTAATTAAAAATTATTTAATATAGGGAGAAAAACGAATTCAATTAAATTCCGACTTTTGCGACATCCTCCAGAAAGAAAAAGTAGATATATTATATAATAAATATCTTTCCAAGACTTTAATTATTTTGTATATGAGAAAGGTTTCACATTTTAAAATAAATTTGGTAGATAACAATTTTTCAATTTTTTTTTTACATTTTATATAACTTTTGATGATATATTTATATGATGGCGTTTTTAATGCACTTTCCTACATCCTAGAAAATTGAAATTTGGTACACAAATTAAATTTGTAGAACATTTTATTCTACAACAATTTGGTGGATCTTTAAATATAGATCCTACATTTTTTTCGAAATGGCCTGCAAATAATCCCCGTTCACTTCTATAAATCATTGCTGTAATATTATTAAAAATTCTGATGTGGACAGCACATGTCTTTCTCTGCAGACTCATATTCACGTTCTCTTTATTTCTTCAATAATAATTTGAGTTTATCTGCACAATATAACATCCATAAGTATTTTAAATGACATTGAATTTGCACGTTAAACTTAAATTTGGTTCTCATTTGATAAATGGACTTATTGTCAAAAGTGGCGTAGCGAAAACGCAAAAAAACTAAAATATGTAAAGAACGGCTAGTCCTAGAGTAATAGGGTTTGTCTTATTCCTTTTATTGTCAAAAATCACGTATAAAATAGGAATTTAATTGATATAATTGAGCACACGTAGCCTTTTATTTTTATATCTAACGATTTTTGCGGGCCATTTCGCAAAAACAGTCCATTCCTATTTCCCGAATCGTACTAGAATAACCTACAAGTGATTTATGTAACAAATTTTGTTAAATTTGGTATATAAATCATTTGTAGGTTATTGAAATATTATACACCAAATTGTGTTAAATTTGGTCCATTAGCTAGAGTGGATAAAGGCAATTTCTGCCTGTCATTTCGCAAAGAAGTTTTTTCGTGTTCTAGAAGTCCCAAATCGTGTAGATCCTTCGAAAATTTGAGTTCCGATCTTCGGCACGATTCCAATACTTTGAATACATACACACACACACACACATATATATTATCCGTGCCTATCTAAATTCCATGCCTATGCAATTACAATAGTTGTGATTTTAAATGATCCCTAAACTTTTATTATTTCTTCAACGAAACCTAATTTTAACTTATTCAGAATGCAAATATCTCAAGCGATTGTAAGGTGAGTTACATTAGAATTGCTGAATTTTTTTCACACACAATTATTTAATTGGAATCTGAGACTGGAATGCAAGTTATATGAATGAAATATTCATTGATTTTGCATAGAGAATCAGATGATTTATATTTCGATACAGTTTTAAATATTTAAGTATAATAAATTACTGTAGTACTGTGATAATGTAAAAGATATCACCACTGAATGTATCCCATTTTAGAGATTTTTAAATGAAATTGCATTTCAGTTGGAAAGTGTTTCATAATCAATGCTTATGCATGATTGATCTTTCTTGTTAATTTATATTTAGTGTTGCATCCATCCTGAAACCGCTTTTCTTGCGTTTTTTCTGTGCATCTGTATTATGCGTCAACGCATTTTTATTCCATTCCTCTCATTCATCACAATATCACACTAATATATTTTACTTGAAAACATAAAAGCCTGGAAGTAAAAGTACTTTCTAATTCTATGCTTAAAACTTATACTTAAAATTTTTCAAATAAATCAATACTCAAGAATTGTCTGCACCTTGATGTAAAATCAATGCATATTTCATTCATATCAGCTTCATTCCAGCCTCCAGAACTAAATTTCGCGTTAAAAAAATTCAGCAATTCTTATACAACTCATCTTACAGCTTGTTTACATTCTGCATAGGTTAAAATTAGGTTTCGTTGTAGAAATAATCAAAATTTGATGATCATTTAAGCTCAAAAATATTGTAATTGCGTTGGCGCAGAATACAGATGCCACAGAAAAAACGCAAAAATAAAGCGGTTTTCTTACACTAAATATATATTAAAAAGAATTTTAAAAGTCACGATTTTGACCCAAGATGGAGGCCATACTTAATTTTGAAGTGTGTCACGTGACCACTTCATATAATATGGGTCTAATTTTTATTTTAATTTTTATTTAAAAAGCTACCGAATATATTTTGCTTAAATTGTTTTATACATTTTGTGGAATAACTTAAATATTTCCTAAAATTTTCGAAGCAATTTGTGAATTTTAAATTCGTTTGAAAAATGTTTGAAAAATTAGGTCCCATAGGATTCAAGGTATTTGATTTTTTCAACCCAGTTTCAATCCAAAACTAATCGGATGATAATATTAATTTACATTCCCATATGTCTTATAGACCGTCTGAACAACATACTAAAATTTAATTTTGATAAAGTCATATCTACGGCAGTTATCTTGCGAACGGACAGACAGACAGACAGACAGAATGAACAAAGTCATAAACACGTTTTAACTTTGTAAAATGTTAAAAATTCCGCCTCTGAATGTATCATATTTTAGAGGTGTTTAAATAAAATTACAGTTGAAAATTGTTTTATAATCAATTTTTATGCATGATTGATATTTCTTGTATTTATATTTAGTGCTGCATTCGTCCTAAAACCGCTTTAATTTTGCATATTATCTGTGTTTCTAAATTCTGTACCTACGGAATTACAATATTTTAAATTTTATAAATGAACACTAACATTTGATTATTTCTACAACGAAGCCTAATTTTAATGTACGCAAAGTGTAAACAAGACAATCGATTGTAAGATGAATTGCATAAGAAATGCTGAATTTTTCAAAGTAAAATTATTTAGCTCTGGAGTCTGGAATATAAGTGATATGAATGCAATATTTATCGGTTTTCCTTAAATAGAGAAGCAAGGGATTTTATAGCATTGCCTTTTTTAGTGAAGTTTTAAGTTTCTAAGTAAAAAAATGATTGTACTATGATAATTTAAAAAAGCATCGCAGCTGATTGTATCGCATTTTAGAGATGTTTAAATAACATTGCATTTCAGTTGGAAAGTGTTTCATAGTCATTGCTTTTTGCAAGATTAATCTTTCTTGTTTCTATCACATTTTTCTCATCAGTTGAATTCATTGAGATAGAGGAAATAAAATGTAATAGTATATAGAATAAACTCGACAGTAGAATAGTAATCATTGAAGAGTTGTACCTCAATATAATAAATTATGGCAAAAAGTCGAAAATTTATAAAATAGTTCATTCTTGTATTTCCAATTTTCTGAAATCCATTTCCGTGTTCATTCAAAATCGAAGTCAATTTAACTTCTGTATCGTATCCTAAGCTACTAAAAAGACTGTTGTTAGAATTTTTTGCAAGATTTTTGTAAATATTCTAATAAAATTTATATAAAGTATATTATATTATATTTTGTTTAAGCTATGAGTTGAAGGGGGGGGGGGGGCGCAAAATGTCTTGTACCTCAACTGCATTTACTTTCAAAAATCTATGTCTTACTTTCATTTGATGGATAAAAGCAAGTGCTAAAAATATTATTTGTGCAAATATGCTTTCACTTGAAACTTTCACTAAACGCATAGAAATGGGTTGGGCAATTTATTTCGGGACAAAATTATAATCAGGTATCTCGACATTTGTAATTTTCAAAACCGGGACTCCGGTATTTGCGGACTTCAAAATATTAAAACACATAATATATAAGTTACATAAAAATTTATTAAAAATTAAATGAAAATCTATAGGGTCTCCTTCGTAAAATAGTTTTAAAGATATGGTCTATATACCTATGTAATGAACATATTACAGAATCAATGAAATGAATCACCTAATGTAATAAAATAATAAAAATAATGTTAGAACCTGTCAAAACTAAATTACTTATTGAAAACAAGAAATAAATTCAACACAAAAAAAAACTTTTAAAAATTGGCTCATTATATTTAAGATAATGGAAAAAACTGAATACAAGATCAAAAATTTATAGGATCAAAGAAATTAACGAATTAATAAGTTTCGAAGGATATTTAAACATAATTATATTTTTATATTTTGGGGGAAGTTACCACTTTACATATAATTCTGTATTTAGAAGTCCATAACACAACTTCTGGACCGAAAATGTAAGCTGTTCTTGGGATATTACGCGTTTTTGATCCACAATGGAGAAAAACCCCAAACAATAAATATTTTAATTATTATCTCATGACAAAATGATTTTTAAATACAGTTAACTAATAATTATGGGACACTATTTTTCAGTAGTTATCAAGAGCCGTTCTCGAGATATTAGGTATTTTTGCTTTTCCACGAGTGCACGATATCTAACGAAATATTAAATCAATTTACATGAAATTTCTTATACATATTTTTATAATTAGTAACTGCAATAAGTCTATTAATTTTAGCGGGCTCTCATAGTAAACAAGCACTAGATTGTGTTATTTTTCCAACAAAATTCAGATGTGTTAATCTGTAGAGAAAGTCATTTGTTAAACACATTATTTTTTATTCTTTTTGTTTTATTTATTTATTTGAAAGAAGAAACGCCTGATTTGAAAAACATTCTGAAATATATTAGATGAATCAAGATTATTATGTATGACGAATCTAAAATAAAAATCATTTTTCTTGAGGCCTTTTCTTTCCTGTTCCGATGAGTCCCCTCCTCTTTCTTACCGACATCCTGCGGGTCAAAGGGTGCTACTTTTCATCTATTGTGCGATTTACTTAGAGGATAGACTTCAAACAAGATTCGTAAAATAATAGCATTTGTAATGGGCAAAGAGCTAGTCTCGAAAGAAATGGATGTTTGGGACAGTATATATTATACACCTGTCTTTTTGAGAGACTCGTCCTTTTAGATTACCGTTGTCTCACCCATAATCTACACCGATTTTTTAATATTGGTTTCCAGTGACATAGAGTAGTACAGAGGTAAATTGGCACGAGATCGGCCTGGGAAAATGAGTGGTGTAACCACTCTTAAATACGGTAATGGCTGGCTTCCGTGCAACTGAAATTTTGTGCCATTTCTTGCGATTTACGTACATATGAAGTAAAATTTTGCAACAACGAGCGAGTTCCATACAAGTTAATTTTTCAATAATGTGTGAGTTCCTTACAAAGGAGTATAGGAAATTCTGCTTTACAAATATAAACGGTTGAGTAATGAAATGGTTTTAATAACAAATTAGGAAATAATTTTAAAATTTTATTTTTAACTTTCCTTAAAAAATATTTCGCTTTTCTTTTTTAACTTTTAACTTTTTGAATTTTTATTTTCAGTTCTTCCTTATACCAATAAAAAAACGAAAACACATTGTGCAAAGGATTAGGGAAAAAAATCGAAGATATTCAAGTAAAAAAAAATAAAATTGTGGCTGACAACTGTTTCGAGAATACGCGGGATCTCCTTCACCAGTGCTAAAGAACCAACAAACCTGATATCAAAAAGGTAAATATCTACAAATAAAATAAACAGAGTGGTATATATACCCAAGTCGTGGATTGAATAATGCCAAACATTAATGCCTAAACTTGCATCAGGGCAAAGAAGAAAATTTTTCTTTTGGTATTTAAAAGAAAACTGATTTCTTTTGTGATACTTACAACCAGATTCCTAAAAATTCTTACTGCAGCGTTTTTTTTCATATGCAAACATCCTATCATAGGCATAGGATATCCGACATACACTTAATTTCGGTGCATAGGATCCCAAAAATAGTGTGTGGGGGTGTAGACGATCAAATGGGGATTACAGTTCTGAATCTGATCTATTCTCGAATTATAAAATTATAAATAGCTCTTGTAGGGTTGTAAGCTATATTTTATTGGTCATGAAATGCGACTCGTAAACTCATTAGGTCAATAGATGTGCTTCAACGTTCTTGATTCGCCTATGATAATAAATTTACATGCGATGGAAAAAACCTTTAAGTAAGAATTTTCAGTAATATGGTTGTAAGCTTTATAAAAAAATATAAATACAAAAATAAAATATTTTAACTTTGCATTGATGTGATTTTTATCATTAATTTTGAGCATTATTTAATCCCTAACTTGGGTATATATACACATCTCTGCTTGTGTGGAGCACCCTCTTACATGAACAGATTTCAAAAACTCTATTCTTGTGTTTTTTATCAGATGATTGTCCCAAATACCAAATATCAAACCTCTATTACATTTTGAAAGGAGGCGTTTCTCATTTATTTCGGAAAATCGAATATTTGGGTTTGCGGTACCCCCATAAAGTAGAAAATATCGGAAAACTGAAATTGTACGTGCTTTTCCTTTCGAACTATCTACTCGCACACCAAATTTGTAGTCTCTATTGCATCTCCAAACATGATTTTTCATCATTTCGTTTTTGGAGCAACCTCTTTAAACGAACATTTTTGAAAAACAATGTTGTCTTGAGTGTTTTCATCAAATGATTAACCCGTATACCAAATTTCAAGCCTCTATCAAATTTAAAGCAAGCGTTTCTCATTTGTTCGGAAAATCGAACATTTCGGTGCGCGACACCCACTAAAGTAGCAAATATTGAAATCTAAAATTGCACACTTTCTTCCTTTAGAATGGTTTACATACTCTAAATTTGAAATCTCTATCTCATCGCAAAGTATACTTTCCTATCATTTCACTTTTCGAACGTTTTGGTGTGGAGCATACCCTCGACGGAACATTTTCGAAAAATTAGATTTTTCCAGGGGGTTTTATCGAACGATCGACCTGTGCACTAAATTACAAGTCTCTATTTATCCGGGGAGTGCCTAAAAAAACGTGACAGACAGACGAACAGACGGACACTTGACAATTAATATATATAGATAGATAGATAGCTCAAAATATTTTGTAATAATTTAAGAATAGAAATTAAAGGATTTAAACTCCTGTTGCCAAATGCTAAAAATTAATTTATTGCAAAAACACGATGTTTAATAAGAGTGTATAATTTTCCTCTCAATAGTGCTTGCTGATAAGGCATTCTTGGGAGAGAGAAAGCCTTTTGAGGGAAAATATTGATTTTTTTTTGCGGACATTACAATGAAATTTATGAAAATCAACAATTTTTTTATTTTTTAAAAAGTGTCAAGATTGGTATATAGGTGTCGTCAGGATCTCGAACAGGGAAGGGAGGTCGAAGATCAAATGTGGTTGTTTACAGTGTCGGATTTAATACACCAATACTCTGTGAAGAATATAATGCAGTTATATATGGAGAACTAACGTAATCATTATCAATGAATGCTTATGACGTTTCCTACGTAACTGCAGACGCACGATATGTCTCATTTGATACTACATTAATATCATAACTAATATATGCATTAAAATTTGTCAAAATATGCATGCAAATATGCACCTAAAATTTAATAATTAATTACTTATAACATAAAATACATGTATTTATATATTTTGTTCGAATATCATTAATGCATCTGAAAGCATTTAAAAACGCGGAATTTCAACCAAACTCAAGCAAACTTTTATTGCAAATCAAAAGTTTTTATATCATTGTTCAAATATAGTCAAAATTTTCATATAGTGAGTAAATTTTATTGCTGTAACCAACTAATGTGCTTTTCTAAGTTCTTGACACGTAGACTTTGTCGTTTATCATCTAAAAACATTTTAATGCTAAAAATGTTCTTTTAATACCAACTGATATTATTGGACAGTACTTGTCATCTTTTGAACTGAAAGTGATATTTAGTTCTTGGGTATTCCATGCTGAAAACGGCTTAGTTATAACTGCGTGTTTACTCTTCTTTTTTTTTTTTTCTCTCTGAAATGTGAATAGCAGTTTTTACATGTTGCTCTGATATTTTTCTGAATAATTTTTTCTCGCATATTACATAATATAAAAACACCATCTGTATTCAGATTTTTCTATGATTATAAATACATGATTTTATTCGGATTGATTTATTAGATTTAATTTTAGGCATTTTTACTCACAATGCTTATACAGAAAATTTTACAGAACAGCTCTTTGAAAACGACGTATGCAAAACTTCAGATATTCGTATAACGTGACTTTCCATCTCTTTTACCAGACATGTCTCTTGATATTTTACCCTGAAAAGATTTCATCATTTCTTATGATAATTGCATGGCCTTAGTAGCTCACGGAATTTCGGTGTTGAATGAGAAATATGTTTAGCTTCGTCCGATGTTAACTTATCTAGCTATTTAAAAAGAAAGATGAATCATGCTTAAGGCATTGATTATGAAACACTTTCCAACTTCAATGAAATTTTATTTAAACATCTCTAAAATTCGATACATTCCTCGGTAATATTTTAAAAATTATCACAATACTACATTAATTTGAAAACTTAAAACTTCATCGAAAAAAATGAACTTCATTCAAATGACGGGATTGAAATATAAATTGTCTGGTTTAAACATCTATAAAATGCGATACATTTCTATATAATATTTTTAAAATTATTATAATACTACAATAATTTATTATATTTGAAAACTTCATCAAAAACAAATAAAATGTATTCAAATGACGCCATCGAAATATAACACACATGGCTCTCTCTATAAAATCAGCATTTCATTCATAAACGTTTTTCCATTCATTTCATTCATCACAATACTATAATAATTTATTTTATTTCAAACTTAAGACCATGGAGGTACAAGTAATTAGGCTCTATGTTTTAAACTTCATCGAAAAAATCGTCCTACTCTCTAAAATCAATGAATATTTCATTCATATCAGCTATATTGCAGACTCCATGAGCTAAATAATTCTGCGTTAAAGAAATGCAACAATTCTTATACAACTCATTTTACACATTTTGGTGTTTACATTTTCCATTAGTGAAAAGTCGGCTTCGTTGTAGAAATAGTCAAAGTTGGATGATCATTTAAACTCAAATATATTGTAATTGCAGTGTTTCAGGATGTAGATGCACTGAATTTAAGCAACAATAAAGCGGTTTTAGGACGGATTAAACACTAAATATGAATTACAAAGAACATTAAAAATCACAATTTTGGCACAAGGTGAATGCCATAGTTTATTTTGAAGTGGGTCATGTGATCTCTTCATATAATGGTTACGTGATCGCTTCATATAAAAGGTGTAATCATTATTCAAATTTTTATTTAAAAAACTATTGAATATATTTTTCTGAAATTTTTATTATTTATTTTATGGGACAATTTGAATATTTCATAAAACTTTCGAAGCAATTTGTGAATTTTAAATCTGCTTAAAAAATGTTTGAAAATTTAGGCCTCATAAGGTTCAATGTATTTCATTATTTCAACCCGGTTATATCCAAAACTAATTGGGTGACATTATTCATTTATATTCCCATAGGTCCTATAGACTGTCTGAACAACATATTAAAATTTCATTTTGATAAATTAATTTTTTCGGCAGTTATCGTGCTCACGGACAGACAGACAGACAGAATGAACAAAGTCATAAACACTTTTCAGCTTTGTTGTAAAGTGTTAAAGAAGATAAAAATATAGTTAAAATAAAAAAAATGCAAGCGAAAAGGAAATAAAGTACTTAAAATATGCATTTAAAGGCCTTTTATGCATTTACATGCTCTATAAGTGTTCATATATGCAATTGCATATACAAATATGAAATTTCATAGAATTCGAGTTTTAGTCATAATCAATATATTAGTTTTACAAATTAATATTTTTATAAAAAATTTTTAACTGTGATTGTTTTTAAACGATTTTTTTTTTTAATTTTTAAATGGATTTTTAACGAATTTTTAACAGGGCAGTTCAAACTATCATATTTTGTGAAGCATATGCACTGCAGAAATGAATTAATAGTTGCCGAATTTTGCTTTTGAAGGATCCCGTCACATTAACTATTTTTCTAAATGTCTATAACTATTTTTCTAAATGTCTATAAGTGTAGAATTCCTACAAAATAGACAGTTCTAGCATTCTAAAAATCGACACATTTATTTTTTTTTGCATAAAATTATGCATAAAGTACATTTTCACGAGCTAAATATAGGAATAATTGATATTTTTAGTTTTGATGTGAACCGGCTAAAGTGGACGCCACATGTGTCGTTTAGTCAATTTTTTTTTTCTGTAAACATCTTAAAAGATGATCAACACTTTTAAGACTTACAATAGAATGTTTGCAGAAGTATCTGGGAGAAAGAATTGTAAGGATACCTATCGATCGCTGAAAGCCACGCAAAGTCCAGCAATATTTACAACCAAAGAGTGGTGAGTGAACTACGGCCCTTTGTCGGCTTCGTACGGCCCCCAGGGTGAAATCATAACCCTCTGAGCATGAACACTCAAGATAGGCGACACACTCCGTTATCATAAAGGGTTTTCATAGTTCCCGTGCCTGGGGTGGAGCATTCATTCTTCCCAGGCCAGGTAGATTCCCCTTAGAGGAGAGATACGAAGACATACTTCTTATTCCTGCTCTAAGGTATTCCCACGTCGTAAATTCCCACGTCGGCGATTCAATTTGAAAAACTAGCGATTAACGAAATGACCGGCCAAACTCCTTAGATATTCTATCCGTAGATATTTCGTCTAATATATCCGTTTTATATTTTTTTTAGACGTCTAACGCCTTAGATATATAGAATGTGTTTTGATACATGACCTGGCGCGGAGGTGGCAATTCTATCCTTTGACCCCCACCAGCGCCCTACTGAACTTCACACGCTGTACTAAGGGTTTTCATCGTTTATACAACTGCCTCAAATTTTAAAGGGTTTCCGAAAACGGATGTGTAATCGGAATTAAAGTTGTGTATCAAAATTAAAATATTACGCGAAACTCTTACCCGTTAGTTTTAGCTTGTAAATTTATTTATTGGTTAAATATTCATTGTAACATATTTTGCATTACGATAAATTAAAAAAAAATTAATCTATATGCAATAGTTTCGTTATAAGACTCCTGTATTTAAATAAGGCACCTTAGTTTTGAATATACGCTGCAGCTGACCCAACCTTGGGAATGGAGGGGGGGGGGGGACTTTTCCGAGCCAAACTGCTGATATTGTGACGAAGTACTGTTGTTCTACTTTATCCTACTATGTACTGTCCATAAACAACTATACGGTAAATATGAAGGATGATGGTAAAAATAGCGCGTTTAAAGGCTACTATTCCGCTCAGCCATACTTTCTATTCATCTTGAAGCTATAGATCGTAAGAATTTCGCTTTTTTTTTTTTTTTTTTTTTTTTTTTTTCAAGTTTTGGTGTCCGACAGTTTCTTGCTCAGAGAAATTTCAGCAATTCAAAATTAAATTCGATCGATTTTTCAACTTGCCTGCATACGCAGACAAAATTGGTTTATTCCCCCTCCCCCCTCTCCTATTTTGTTGATCGGTAAAATTCGAGTAAATTAGTAAAATGTCATATGCGTTCAGCGATACAAAGTTATATTTTTGAAATTCATAAACGTCGAAATATTAAGAAAAATCAAATTCCTTCAAAAGGATAAAGAATTTATTTAATTGTTATGAAATAAACATATTGGGAAATTTTTACAATAAAAAGGGTTACTCAATTCATAACGTCCGATAATATAACAGCAGTGTATGATAAAAGTGTCCGATAATATAACAGCTTAAAAGCAGATAATTCTAGCATTCCAAAAATCGTCTAATACATTCTTTTTTTACATAAAAATAAGCATAAAGTTAATATTCACGTGTTACATAGAATAATCCAGTTTTTTTATTAATTATTATTTTTTTTATTTTGATGCGATCAGGTCATTTTTTTATTTTGATGCGGTGACGCCATTTTTGAAATATATTCCATTTTCTCCTGTGAATATCTTAAAAAATGATTAACACTCTTTTAAACATACCATAGAATTCTTCCACAAGGATCTGAAAGAAGAATTTTTATGGATATCCGTTGATTATTGCTGACATTTAAAACGGCGGTATTTTTGAATGTTACTTATGCGCGACTGTACAAAGCACTTATACAAATATGTACTCTGAACACGGGAACAGTTTGATCAGAGTCAGGAATCGAACGTGGATCCTCTAAGTGATGTTTTAACCACTGGGTTGTCCAGTCCCCTAATGTTAAGCTAATTTGAATTAAAAAAATCTCGTCGAACCGTATTATTCAGAGAACTTTAGTACCGCACAAAGTTTCGCCGTTGTCCGAAACTTCGATTTTCGGTTACAGACGACACGCACATGAGACAAGACAATTTATTTTACTACATGAGATAAAAATATATGAACTATGGGTATTTCTAATCAGTGGAAATGAAACAAAATAAAATTATTAATTAATTATTTTGTATGTCAGAATTTTTCTCGTAGATCCATGAATAAATAAGAAAATAATACTCTTATTTTCAAATTTTGTTTTTGTAATACTCAAAGTTTCCCACACATGGAGTATTTTAGATTACATGAAAAAATTCTTATACATGAAATCTACGGCAACAAACTGTCTTCAGAACTTCTGAACCTTTCTGTAAAATGCTATTGTATGTAACTCTCCCCCACTCACACACCCAGACAAAAAACAAATGTGGAAATTTATAGCTTTATACTGATTTCAAAGTTAGATGTTTCAGTCCACTTTTGCGTTAATAGTCAGGGCCGTGACAAGGAATAAAACAGCGAGGCGACGTCCTCTGGCGACGTCTCACAGTGGCGCCGAAATTGAAATTTTTATTATTAGTTTAAAAAACTAAAAATTGTTTTTAAACAAAGCACTGTACTTTCTCTAGTTCTAAAACCGGAACGTCAACAAAAATACAGTGCTTTAGTAATAAGAAAATATAAACATAATTTTAATAGTATTTCCTCTAACAACTAAGATTCAACTTGAATTAGGTAATTAAATAATTATAAAAAAGGTAATCCTTCAGGAAATTATAACTTTTGTAAATTGTTTTTTTCTTCGATTCAAGAAAATACATAAATTAAAGCACCGAGAATTAATACCAGATTTCGGGAAACAGATTCATTTAAATGATACAGTTTTCCTTTCAATTTAAGGCGCAATGAAGGATAGAAATAAAAATTAACATTGCTCGAAAAAAATTATTAAACTTTCACACATTTAAAGCACCATATGAATCGGGATAGAAGAAAGGGCCATCACCCTCAAACTAAGTTCATTGTTCACAATACAAAAATTTGAACACTCTATCTCCCTTTGTACTTAAAACACCTCGCTGGCTTAGCAAGAAACAAACTCCCAAAATTTTTACATTTCTAACTATTAAAGCTTCTTTGAAAAAATTCTGATCATTAATATTGAGCGCATTTTTAGAGTCAAATAGGTAAACTGAATTTGGACACTTAAATGAAAATGATATTTAGCATTTTTATGAATCAAATAGTTTTACTTGTACAATTGAGGCTACACAGCATTTCTTGTATAGAGAAGTAATTCTCGCTTATGTATGAAAATTCAAGATAGTGATTCTCCACAGAATCTATCAAGATTTTCTTTGTTTTCACTTATCCTACTATACATAACGTACTGGTAAATAATTCGACTCTTCGATTTGGATGAATTTAAACATTTTGAGTCTTCCTGAATACAAATCAATCATTTTTAAACGATGTCTCCCTGTAGACACGATATCTCTAGAACAAATTATGTTCTCCAAACGAAGTTTCGCACTGTTATTTTAATCAGTAAACTTAGTGGCCTATTTATTTTACTGATCAACTAATTTTACACAATAATTTGTATCTTTTATGATTTTGCACTTTTCTTTTACTTTTTATATAAAAAAATAGGAAAAAAAATTTATTTTACTCTAGTTTCACAAAATTTTCGTGAAATCTTTTGTTCCAGTATCAGGTAAATAAGATCAAATATTTCTATTTAACTATAATTTTCATAAATTGAATAAAAATATAATCTATAACAGATATGGATACATTTAGACTGTTGACATTCAGAGAGATTAGACAAGGGGTATACTCAATCTTTCAAACATGTTTTGTTTCGATAATTAAAATAACATTATAAAAATAATTGTATTGAAAGCTTTTTGCAATTAGTCATTTTATATAAAATTATTCATTTACAAGTGAATATCATTTAGGATGTAAAGATGTTCCGTTTTTAAAAGATTGCACGTTTTTTGTTCTAAAATGAGAAGATCATATAATTAAATGCTCAGTATTACAAAATAAATGGATGTTTTTTAAATACTTTCGGTACTATAAAATAAGTCGATGCCTTTTAAGTACTTCGAACCAAAAATGAATTGAGATTAGAACATTCCTGTCTCAATTTTAACTAGAAATTAACTTGGGGTACATTGTGCTACTCCAGTCAATCGATATATTTGTTTGGAACTTGAGACTAAAATTTTCTCCACTCCTATACAATGATCATATATATATATCCTATATGTTAACAGTAGGAAACAAACTTTTCCAGAAAAGCATGTTTTATTTGGATATATTATGCAAAAATTGAGGTCACGTACATGTGACTCAGTCTTTTTAAAAATATTTTTCATATATGCCTCTGCCTATGCTATCCTGACCGCATAACGAGCACTTCAGAATATATTCCTACTAATTCGATGAAAATACTTCTTGGCCTTAACAAATGAATTAATTTTTTAAAAATTATCACATACTTGCACTTATATTCATTTAATATACCAGAGTCGACAATACCGAACATGAATCTGTATGAAGTCTTGTACCGACTATAAAGATTTAGAACCCTAGCCTGTTGATCTCGAGCCAAGCACTCTAAACCATCAGGAGAATGTGCTTGTGTCAAATGTATGCAGTTTTATCTTATTCACTTGTCAGAAAGTAGTTTTTTGGTTAGTTGGTAGAGTACTCATATAACTTATCGTGCAATAGGCAGTTCTAATACCAACTAACTTCTCAAACCTCAGCTATTTGCTCTATATACGTATTTCTATATTCTGTTCTATTGTGTGGACAGAATTGCCATAACAAATTTGTAGATATGGTGTCTTTAAAAATCTATACAGGGGAATTTAGCAATATTTGTATTTTTTCCGCATATTAAAACATATGTATTTTGCGTTTAGTGTTCCATATTTTGGCTTCCATCGTTAAAACATAGATACTTTTCGAATTAAATGGATATGCAAAATTGTGGAAAGGGGCTCAACTCAGATGGCATTAAAAGACTTTGCCCATTGGGTTTCTGTGGTTTTATTAGTATTGAGCATGAACGTGGTGAATATTCTCTTATTAAGTAATTTTTCCCTTATTAGTATGTCCATATCTACCCTTTACTTCACTAAAATCAATTAATCCCGTATGACTATTTTTTTTCCTTTCAGCACATAGTATACGACTATATGTAAAAACAATTTTGATGAGTCAAAAATCAAATTCTTTTATTTATTTTGATTGTTATAGGTTATACGCGTTTTGAGCATCCCTGAATACGAATTAACCAATTTTAACCATTTGTCCATTTCTTTGTGGGTACAATAGTATCGAATAAGTTGATAATATAGAAAAAAATTTGGTACGATTATTTAAATCGGTAAATGTTAGAAGCCTATTACCTGTTGGGATAAACGGATCAAAGAATAGATCTTATTTTTTTATCATGCTTTTCAAATTCGGGAAAATAAGTAAACTTAAACATATGAAAATGCTAGAGAAATATTTATGTATTTATAATGTCAACTTTTTAACACGAATGTCATCATTTACATGAGGTTTATACGCACTGTTCTTGAGATAGTTTATGTTTTTGGTCAAAAATGGAACAATTCGGGAAAAAAATATAAATTCCCTATTATCAAATGAGTGAATGCTTTATAAACAAACAGCTTAAATCCGAAATGAATGGACATCATTATTTAAAAATTATCCCGAACTGCTCTCGAGATATTGAAACATATATTCATCTATATATTTTTTAATGTAGTGCCATATCTTTCGAACAAATTGGATAAATTGAATAAAGTTTGGTGAGCATTTTTCAATCAATGAACATCACTCAGAGACCTATTAATTTTCGGAGGAAAGGAACCAAATAGAAAGCAATCAAGTTCTGAATATTTATTTTAGAAAAATAACTAAATAATATAAAAACACAAGATGATAATATGTGTCCCACTTAAGATATTTTTTTTTATCTTTTTTTGAAAAATAATTCACATTTAAAAGGTGTAAACGTATGGTCCACGTATTAAAAGTGTATATGCATAGTCCGCATTTTAACGGTGTATATGCATCGTCCGCGTTTTAAAGGTGTATACGCATAGTCCGCGTTTTTGTATATGCATCGTCCGCGTTTAATGTTCTATATTTTGGCTTCCATTGTTAAAACATAGATACTTTTCGAATTAAACGGATATGCAAAATTGTGGAAAGGGGCTCAACTCAGATGGCATTAAAAGACTGTGCCCATTGGGTTTCCGTGGTTTTATTAGTATGGAGCATGAACGTGGTGAATATTCTCTTATTAAGTAATTTTTCCCTTATTAATATGTCCATATCTACCCTTTCTTTCATTAAAATCAATTAATCCCAGATGACTATTTTTTTTTCCTTTCAGCACATAGTATACGACTATATGTAAAAACAATTTTGATGAGTCAAAAATCAAATTCTTTTATTTATTTTGATGGTTATAGGTTATACGCGTTTTGGAGCATCCCTGAATACGAATTAACCAATTTTAACCATTTGTCCATTTCTTTGTGGGTACAATAGTATCGAATAAGTTGATAATATAGAAAAAAATTTGGTACGATTATTTAAATCGGTAAATGTTAGAAGCCTATTACCTGTTGGGATAAACGGATCAAGGAATAGCTCTTATTTCTTTATCATGCTTTTCAAATTCGGAAACATAAGTAAACTTAAAAATGTTAGAGAAATATTTATGTATTTATAATGTCAGCTTTTTAACACGAATGTCATCATTTACATGAGGTTTATACGCACTGTTCTTGAGATAGTTCATGTTTTTGGTCAAAAATGGAACAATTCGGAAAAAAAATATAAATTCCCTATTATCAAATGAGTGAATGCTTTATAAACAAACAGCTTAAATCCGAAATGAATGGACATCTTTATTTAGAAATTATCCCGATCTGCTCTCGAGATATTGAAACATATATTCATCTATATATTTTTTAATGTAGTGCCATATCTTTCGAACAAATTGGATAAATCGAATAAAGTTTGGTGAGCATTTTTCAATCAATGAACATCACTCAGAGACCTATTAATTTTCGGAGGAAACGAACCAAGTAGAAAGCATTCAGGTTCTGAATATTTATTTTAGAAAATTAACTAAATAATATAAAAACACAAGATGATAATATGCGCCCCACTCAAGATATTTTTTTTAATCTTTTTTTGAAAAATAATTCACATTTAAAAGATACAAACGTATGGTCCGCGTTTTAAAAGTATATATGCATTGTCCGCGTTTTAAAGGTGTATACGCATGGTCCGCGTTTTAACGATGTATATGCATTGTCCGCGTTTTAACGGTGTATATGCATCGTCCGCGTTTTTGTATATGCATCGTCCGCGTTTAGTGTTCTATATTTTGGCTTCCATTGTTAAGACATAGATACTTTTCGAATTAAACGGATATGCAAAATTGTGGAAAGGGGCTCAACTCAGATGGCATTAAAAGACTGTGCCCATTGGGTTTCCGTGGTTTTATTAGTATGGAGCATGAACGTGGTGAATATTCTCTTATTAAGTAATTTTTCCCTTATTAGTATGTCCATATCTACCCTTTACTTCACTAAAATCAATTAATCCCGTATGACTATTTTTTCTCCTTTCAGCACATAGTATACGACTATATGTAAAAACAATTTTGATGAGTCAAAAATCAAATTCTTTTATTTATTTTGATGGTTATAGGTTATACGCGTTTTGGAGCATCCCTGAATACGAATTAACCAATTTTAACCATTTGTCCATTTCTTTGTGGGTACAATAGTATCGAATAAGTTGATAATATAGAAAAAAATTTGGTACGATTATTTAAATCGGTAAATGTTAGAAGCCTATTACCTGTTGGGATAAACGGATCAAGGAATAGCTCTTATTTCTTTATCATGCTTTTCAAATTCGGAAACATAAGTAAACTTAAAAATGTTAGAGAAATATTTATGTATTTATAATGTCAGCTTTTTAACACGAATGTCATCATTTACATGAGGTTTATACGCACTGTTCTTGAGATAGTTCATGTTTTTGGTCAAAAATGGAACAATTCGGAAAAAAAATATAAATTCCCTATTATCAAATGAGTGAATGCTTTATAAACAAACAGCTTAAATCCGAAATGAATGGACATCTTTATTTAGAAATTATCCCGATCTGCTCTCGAGATATTGAAACATATATTCATCTATATATTTTTTAATGTAGTGCCATATCTTTCGAACAAATTGGATAAATCGAATAAAGTTTGGTGAGCATTTTTCAATCAATGAACATCACTCAGAGACCTATTAATTTTCGGAGGAAACGAACCAAGTAGAAAGCATTCAGGTTCTGAATATTTATTTTAGAAAATTAACTAAATAATATAAAAACACAAGATGATAATATGCGCCCCACTTAAGATATTTTTTTTTTATCATTTTTTGAAAAATAATTCACATTTAAAAGGTGTAAACGTATGGTCCGCGTTTTAAAAGTGTATATGCATGGTCCGCGTTTTAACGGTGTATATGCATCGTCCGCGTTTTAAAGGTGTATATGCATCGTCCGCATTTTAACGGTGTATATGCATCGTCCGCGTTTTAAAGGTGTATACGCATAGTCCGCGTTTTAATGGTGTATATGCATTGTCCGCGTTTTAAAAGTGTATACGCATGGCCCACGTTTTAATGGTGTATATGCATCGTCCACGTTTTAAAGGTGTATTCGCATGGTCCGCGTTTTAAAGGTGTATATGCATGGTCCGTGGTTTAAAAGTGTATAAGCAAGTTTAAAGGTGTATATATTAAAGTCAGAACAAAATTTTTGCTCTCAGACTGCTTACATTTAAAATAAAGTACATCCATTTTCCCGATTTTTTGAAGTCTTTTTAAAACTCGCATTAGCAGCAACAAATAAACTGTTGAACCATCTCAGGAGAGATGTTTTTCTAACTCACTGAAGGGAAAATGCAGTGTCAAGAGTCTAAGGATTAAAAGAAAATAAAAAAAAAGTATTTGAAATATAAGTTTTAATTTAATTAAAAAAAATTGCGCTTCGCGGTTTGAGTTTATCCGTGTTTTGAATTCCGAACCTGTGCTCCATTTATTACCAGGCAAATGCTTACACAGATACAGAATATACATACAGAGAGAAAGACTGTATTTTACAACTACACACAACTCTTCAAAAACTGAATCACACTGTATTTCTATAAATTCTATGCAAAAATATGCTGTGAAGACGGTTGTGTATACTTAATTTCTAAACACTTTTAGCTTCCTGGACGGGAATATTTCTTGACATATGGGAAATAATAAAAGACAGTCTGGCTAGAATCTGTTTCTTATAACATTGGCTCCTAAACCATAAATGGAACCTCAAAAGAAAAAAAAATACATTAGTTTCAGAAGTGCAATATTTTTCTCTTCTAGCGAGTTAGAAATATGTTTCCAAATCAAAATTACAACAATTTGCGGAGGGGATTGTGTCTACTAAAAAAATGTATGCATATCTCTTTGGGGGGGCTCTAGTGGTTCTAGGGGATCTCAAGAAGCTAATACCTCAATTTGATAGTTCTATGAGTTGTCCTCGGTTTCCCTCAAAGACCAACACGGGTGTTTCGCAGATTTAGCTAGAGGGCAGTTAACGCCTTCCCTCTGAAAACCAGTTCCGCATACACACAATATGTTGCAATTCTGATAAACCGCGGACGTGTTTTTTTGCAAGACACACACAGATATTCGCGAGCTATACACAGTTATACACAGACTATATACATATACCACCTAACTGGGGACCTATGCCAAAAGTCAACCAAACTTTTTTCAGAATATTATCTGTCATTAAATAGCACATTTCTGCAAAAATCCAAAGCGAGGACGTCCCCACTTGCCGGTGCGTCCCCACTTGGAAGGTGTGTAAACATATGAATGTCCCCACTTCCCACCATACGCCAACACACACACACACACACACACACACACACACACACACACACACACACACACACACACACACACACACACACACACACACACACACACACACACACACACACAGACATTATTTCAAAAATGTTTGATTCGTGATCAGGGATGTTTGAAACGTGCTCTCCCGTCGAAAACTCGAATTCGAATTTTCGACCCCGTCACAATACTTTCCTTATACATTATGTATATAAGGAAAGTAAAAATTACACACACAATAAGCATATAATGAATGCATTTGAGCATACATTGCTTTTTATTTTAGATTTTGACGAACTTTGAGGGTCATTTTACAAGAAAAAGGCAAGTTCTAATTTTACGAATCATACCAAAATCTAATCAGTACCATGGTAACACAAAGATGATTGATTTCCAATTATTGTGAAATTAGGCCAATTAGGTTTTCAGCTAGAGTGGATATCTTTTATCTCCGAATCATACTGCAACTAAATCAGCACCAACGTTACCCATAAGTGACTAAACTATAAATTTTATAAGATTTAGTCAATTAGTTTTTGAGCTAGAGTTGATACAAACATTGCGCAGATTATGCAGTTAATGGATGTATTTTAGCATACATAGACACACACTCGCACTTACGCAGACAGACGTCACGATAAAAATAGTTTTTAGTGTTCTTGAGTTCCCGAAACGTGTAGATATGAAGACTTGAGTTGCGATTTTCGACATGATTCCATTATTTTTCCTATATATTATATGTATCCTATTATATTCTCCTATATATTATATATCCCATGTATTGCAGGAGAAGTAAAAATCTGATGTGAGCACTACATTACTTTCCCAGCATATTTAAATTCATTTTGTAATTTCTTATTTCACTATACATTAACTTGAGTTTAATTGCAGAAACTTATGTGGATACTTTTCTGATATTATATCCCATTTGATGTTTTTGTTGTATCTTCGTTTCATTTGGAAACTGAATTCGCTTTAAATTCTGCCGGTCCTCCAAATTTCCAGAAAACCACAATATCTCGAGAAAGTTACATCCTGCAGTCATGGGATCCATCTTATTCGCTTAGTTGTTAAAATTTACCTGATTAACAAGTACTTAATTAATATACTTCAGCAATTTTTAATTTCCTGCAAACATACATGGTAATGTATAGGGGAAGTATTGGAATCATGCCGAAAATCGTAACTCGAGTTTTCAACGGAGATCTGCACGTTTTGAAACCTTTAGAATACGAAAAAAACTTTTTCTAGCGTGACGTCTGTGTGTGTGTCTGTGTGTCTCTCTGTGCTATATATATATCCACTCAAACTCAAAAACTAATGGACCGAATTTCATAAAATTTGGTAAAAACTTGGTAAAATCAGCACTAGGGTCAGTTGTGTGTGACCCTGGTGCTGATTAGTTTTGGGCATGATTCGGAAAAGCAAAACCCACCTTTTTTGTGAAATGACCTGTAAAAATTTCATGTATCTACTCTAGCTAAAATACTAATTGACCAAATTCCATAAAATTTGGTAAAAAAGTTACTTGTGGGATACTCTGGTGCTGATGAGATTTGGGTATGATTCGGGAAAGAACGACCTGCCCTTTTTTACGAAATGGCCCACAAAAATCGCCAAAATCTAAGAAAGAAAGACTGCGTATGCTCAAATGTATCAATTAAATTATTGTTTTATACGCAACTTTTGACGAAGAAAATAATATAACCAACTCTATTACTTTAGGACTAACCGTTCACAAGATATTTGGGATTTCTTGCATTTTTGCTAGCCGCTTTCGGAGAAAAGTGCAATTACCATCTAAAGAAATTTGAACTAAAAACGTAAATTTAGTGTTATTTTGTGCAATTAAACGTAATCTAATGAATTATTAATGAAATAAAGAAAAAACGAATTTGTGTCTGCAGGGAAAGTCATGTGCTGCCTACATCAGATTTTTTTTCTTTTATTTCAGAGGTTCAGTAACTTTGCGGGCCATTTTAGAAAAAAAAGAGTCTGTTATACATTCCCTAATCATATAAAAATCCAATCGTAATCAGGATAATTGTCAGAGGACTTAACTACTTAGGAAATTTCATTAAAGGAGGAAGTTAGTTTTAGGAAATTTTATTAAATAGTTTTTTAACTTCTGAGAAAATCGTCTTCGTTTCCTCAAAATTTAAAATTTAAATATCACGAAAATTGTCCATCTTAAAGTAATGGAGTTGTTGTTATTTCTTTTGTCATCAAAAATTACGTATAAAACGAGCATTTAATTTATACATTTGACCACACATATGCAGTATTTTATTTTAGATCGGATAAAACAGATTTGCGGGCCATTTCGCAGAGAAGCTAAATAAAGAGATATCTTTTTTCGAACGTTACCAAAATCCAACCAGCACCATAGAATCTAACAACCTACTTATCTACCAAATTTTGTGTAAATTGATGGATAAGTTTGGCATCTAGAATGGATAAATATTATATTGGCGGGCTATTTCGCAAAAAAGGCAGGTTCCTTTTTACCGAATCGTACCAAACTCTAGTCAGCAATCCCACAAGTAACTTATCTACCAAATTTAGAGAAATTTGGTCAATTATCTTTTCAGCTAGAGTGGATACATTCATTGCACAGACAGACAAACAGACACAAACAGTGACGGCACGCTAAAAATGCTTGTTTCGCGTTCTAGAGGTTCTTAAACGAGTAGATCAGCCGAAAACTCGGCTTGGGAATTTCGACATTATTCCAATACATCCCCTAAGAATTACAATGTATTGCAGGGAACGCAAAAATCTGATTTTTGCAGCACATAACTTTCACTGCAGACTCATAATCACGTTCTTTTCATTTCTTCAATAATTCATTAAATTGAATTTAATTGTACAAAATAACAGCCATAATTATCTTAAATTACACCGAATTCGCACTTTTAATTCAATTTTTGATCTCATTTGGTGACTGGACTTATTTTTAAAGGTAGAGTAGCGAAAATGCGAAAAAAACAAAAATATCTGGTGAACACCTAGTCCTAGTGTAATGGGATTGGTTTTATTTTTTATCGTTAAAAATTACGTATAGAACAAGCATTTAATTTATATATTTGAGCATACGTAGGTCTTTATTTTAGATTTTGATGATTTTATTTTTTTCCGAATCGTATCAAAATCTAATCAGCACAAGAGACTTATCTACATCAAGTGACTTATCTACTAAATTTTGAAAAATTTTTCGATCAATTAGCGTTTCAGCTAGCGTGGATAGAGGCAATTTTTAAGGGTAATTTTGCAAAAAAATGCGGGTTCTTTCATCCCAAATCGTACCAAAGCCTAATCAGTACCATAGTCATCCACAAGTGATATACCTACCAAATTTTATGAAATCTGGTCCATTAGTTTTGGAGTTAGAATGGATACATACATTGTGCAGACAGACAGACAGACAGACAGACAGACAGACAGTCACACACACACACACACACACACAGACATCAAGCTAAAAATAGCTTTTTCGTATTCTAGAGGTCTCGAAACGCGTAGATCCGTGGAAAACTCGAGTTGCGATTTTCGGCATGATTCCAACATTTTTCCTATATATTATATTTCCCCTATACATTTTCCCTATACATTTCCCTATACATATGCATTGCAGGGAAAGTAAAAATCTGATGTGAACAGAAAAAGGCAAGTTATTTTTTTTTCAGAACCGTGCCAAAATCTAATTAGCACCCAGGGTAACCCACAAGTAACTTATCTACCAAATTTCGTAAAATTTGATCTATTAGTTTTTTAGCTACAGTAGATACATACAATTTTTGCAGGACATTTTTCAAAGAAAAGGGGGTCCTTTTTTTCCCGAATCATGCCCAAAACTAATCAGCATCAGGTTCATATACAAGTGACTTTTCTACCAAATTTAATGAAATTTGTTCTATTAGTTTTGGGTTAGTGGATACATACATTGCGCAAGCACACAGACAGACACACACACACATCACACTAAAATTAGTTGTTTCGTATTCTAAATGTCTTAAAACGTGTAGATCCGTCGAAAACTCGAGTTGCGATTTTCAGCATGGTTCCAATACTTTCCCTATACATCACCATGTACTGCAGGGAAAGTAAAATATCTGATGTGGATAGCACATGACTTTCACTGCAGATTCATATTCATATGCTCTTTACTTTTTCAATAATTCATTTCATTGGATTTATCTGCACAAATTAACACCCACAAATTTTTAAAATTACACTGAATTTGCACTTCTAATTCAATTTTCGTTCTCATTTGCTAACTGGGATGATTTTCAAAATTGGTGTAGCGAAAATACAAAAAAAAAAACTAAAATATCTCGAGAAAGGCTAATCCTAGTGTAATGGGATTGGTCTTATTCTTTTGATCTTTAAAAAAATACGTATAAAACAAACAATCATTGAATTGATATATTTGAGCATACGTAGTTTTCATATTTTATATTTTGACGATTTTTGAGGGCCATTTCACAAAAGATGGCAGGTTATTTTTTTCCGAATCATATCAAAATCTAAGCAGCACCAGAGTAACCCACAAATGACTTATCTACCAAATTTTATGAAATTTGATCTATTAGTTTTTCAGCAAGAATCTTTTATTCCGAATTATACCCAAAAGTAATCAGCTCCAGGGTCGTCCACAAGTGACTTACCTACCAAATTTTATAAAATTCGGTTAATTAGTTTTTAGTTAGAGTGGATACATCCACTGTACAGACAGACACACAGAGAGGCAGATGCACAGACACACACACAGACGTCACTCTAAAAAATTTTTTTTCGTATTCTAGAGGTGTCAAAACGTATAAATCTGTCGTAAACTTGAGTTGCGATTTTCGGTATGATTCCAATACTTTCCATGTACATTATGCAGTATATTTCATGTACCATGCATTGCAGGGAAAGTAAAATGATTGTCAGAAAGATGTAAATTTGAAACAATTTATTAATAGAGATATTTAAAAACATTTATTTCTGGCCCTAGGAGACTCCGCCTCCTGTTTGTTCAGCTCCCCAACTGAGTACAATTAAGTGCACAAAAATACCCATAAGTGCACCCATAAGTGCACAACTCCATAAGTGCACAAAAATAGAATCACTCATAAATTAAATCCAAATTTAATATATCGGCGTTGGCTAGAGTCTGATTGAGCCGAAAAGGTTTTACGTGAATAACATTTTGAAAAATTAAACTACAGGAACAATCAATAAATTTATTCAATTTCATCAGACTTATTTATTTCTTTTCCAAGTTTTTAAAGCACTACTAGGTATTCGCTATTACTTTTCCTGCAATATATGGTAATGTATAGGGAAAATATGAGAATTATACCAAAAATCGCAACTCGAATTTTCGACGGATCTACACGTTTTGGGACCTCAAGAATACGAAAGAACTATTTTCATCGTGATGTCTGTGTGTGTCTGTCTGTCTGTGTGTCTCTGTGTCTGTGTGCCTGTCTGTGCAATGTGTGTATCCGCTCTAACTCAAAAACTAATGAACCAAATTTCATAAAATTTAGTAGGTAAGTCCCTTGTTTGTGACTTTGGTGCTAATTAGATGTTAGTACATTTCGGAATAAAAGAACCTGAGGTGTTTGTTGTGCGAAATGGCCGGCAAAAATTGACTCTAACAAAAAGACCAGATTTCACAAACTTCGGTAAACAAGTTGGGGGTTACCCTTGTGCTGATTACATTTTTATACGATCCGAAAAAAAAGTACATCCTTTATTTCGAAATAGCCCGTGCCTGTTTTATATGTAATTGTTGACAATGAAAATAATAAGATCAACCCTTTTGCTCTGAGACTAGCCCTTCTCGAGATATTTTAGCTTTTCCCATTTTTGCTATGCCTGTTTTGAGTCCAATTACCACATGGAAACGAAATCAGAATTAACAGTGTAAATTCAGTGTAATTTCAATTAATTATGCGTGTTATTTAATGCAATTGAACTCAATTTAATGAACTATTATTGAAATAAAGAAAAACATGAATTTGAGTCTGCAGGGAAAGTAGTGTGCTGCTCACATCAGATTTTTTATAGCTAGCTAGCACTTTCAGTCTTCGCCCGGATTTCATCTATTCTAAACACTCCGAACATAGACTTCATCTCAAAATATATACTAATTTTATTAACTTGCTTAGCGATATGTAAATTAAACCTATGCAATAGATCTGACCTGATTTTACATTCAAGTTAATCTATAAACTTAACTGGCGGCACATAAATCCGTACTCGAATACATGTATTTCCATTTTCTGTTGAAACATCACCGGTCATTAAACGTCTTTAGAAAGCCCAAGTTCCTTTAGTTTACTATTTTACGAACATAAGGGAGCACAATACCCTAAAAATGGTGAAAATGATGATTTTCTGTTTTATTGGATCAAATTATAGTTGTAACATTTCTGTATATGTAGGTGAAATTTCAAAGCTGTATCATGGTAATTTATGAAATTATTAATGTTTGTATGCATGATGACAGAAATAAAAACTTTAAATTGGTTTTTATCGGTTTATTTTCAGCCAATATTAATTTTCTTTTAAAATGCCAGGGCTTTCTTTGCACTTAAGATAGAGGTTTTAAATTTTTTGTACACTTGTTTTATTATATATGTGATATAATTGTGCATGAATTTAACATTAAGATTCGTAGTTATTGTTTTTTAATGTCAAACTAAGAACTGTTAAAATTTATTCGATTTCCACTATAGGTGACAGTAAAAAAAATATATTAAATTTAATCTCAGAAGCATGTAAATTCTCATGCTCAATTTTGTGTAGTAATGTAACGTACTAATATTAAAAACTAATGTAACGTAAAAATATTAAAATTTGAAAAATTAGTAAGAATTTAAAAGAACTATATTTTTCAAAGGAATTGAATTTTGGTTAAACATGTAGTTTAATAAGATATTCAAATTTTGTTTATAATTTAATGTTGAAATGTAATACAACCATAATTTTAAAAATAATACTTCAAAAGATGTTGATAGGGTACTGTATCACATTAACCAAATTAAAATAACTCGTGCTTATATACCAGTACACCAATACTTCAAATTTATACATAGATCAATATTTCGAATTTCTAATAGTCAAATTTATAAATAGATAATACCATATGTTGTTGTTGAAACCCAGACCGTCCGACCTACCAGAAAGGTGTAAGGTAACTATTTGGACGGTCGGGAAGTGCCACCCAATTTAGACCGGAACCCAGTGGGGAACGATAATACCATATGTGTATAAGCTATAGTTTTTGCTGTGCGAGGCAGAGAAACGCGCCGGACACGAAATTTGTCGAACAGCGGCCATTATCAGCTACATTTTTTATAGAGAAATCCTCTTAACATGGAACTTATATTTATATTCTTAAATCTTAAGATAAAATTATAGTCGATTTTATGTATACGTTTAGAAATATTTTAATTTGATATTATTCTGTATCTTAATTTTCTATTTTCTAATTATGACTGTTTACTGTTATGACTCTTATGTGTTTCAGTTTATGACTGCTTATAGTTAATGGTGTATTTTCTGAAATAAATGCAGTATATTGCAATAGAGCAAATAAAAAAAAAGACTGGAAAGTAAAAGGTAAGAAATTTTAATATCACTTAATTTTAGAACGTATTCTGCCGACAAAAGAGTTTGAGAATTTCTTCAAGATATGTTTTTTCGGATAAGTCGTGAATAATCGAAAATGTAATTTTCAAATGCATCATATATTTGCTCTCCCTTATTTGATGTTTCTTTTTCAAAGTGTAAAAAAAAAGTATAATGTATTTTTATTCCAAATTCTTATATAAATAAATACAGGGTGTCCCAAAAAGTTTGAAATGCACTTTAATTCATTACCTATTGGAGATAAGTGGGCAATGTAGATTGCAAAAATGTTGAAAGTAAGGTAGGACATAAGACTACGTTAATGAAATAGTTCTCCCACTAATTTTGAAAAAGTTACACTTTTTTAAATTTTTACGACCCCCTTAAGCAAATTTGGGGAAATAGAAAAATTTTATTTTTAATGCAACAAGATCATTAACAAAACCGCATATTTGTATATATAAAATCAACATTATTATAAAAAAAAAGAAATCTGACTTGTGCCACTTTTCCGTACCATGTGAAAGTTTTTATTTTTAATGCAACAAGATGATTAAAAATACGCTTATCTGTATCTTTAAAATCAACTGAATTATGATAAAGGAAAAAATGTGACTTATGTCACTTTTCTGTACCATATGAAAGACTGTTTCATCAGTGAAAATAGGAATCATAAACAAATTGACAATGGACATTGTTTAGATCAAAAATACGTTAATATGTGTCAATTTTTTTTTATCGCAAATGCATCTAAATACATGTGCATCTAAATGCATCTAAATACACAAAAGCATTATGCAGAGAGAGATCATATAAAGCAGTGGTACTCACTGCGCGGTTGGGTATCCTATGTATTATCATCCAGTTTTCTTTTTTGTGATATGTCACAAATTTACATTTCAAATTTGGTATTTGGTCCCATTCACAATGTTCAATTTTCAATTAAATATAACTCGCTCAGTTTTAAAGATACATATATGCGAGTTTTTTAATGATCCTGTTGCATTAAAAATACAAATTTTCTGATTGACCAAATTTGTCTAAGGGAATCGTATTAAAATTTAAATTGTGTAACTTTTTGAAAATTAATGGGATGTCTATTTCATTAACGTAATATTATTTCCTACCTTACTTTTAAAGTTTCTGCAATTTAAATTGCTCACTTATCTCCAACAGGTAAATAATTAAGGAGCGTTTCAATCTTTTTGGGACACCCTGTATATTTAGAAAGAAATTGCATACCTTTTGCTTAAATATATTATTTACTTTAAATTAATGCAGGAATAGTAAAAATCAACTCGCAAACATAATTGTGTGTTTATGAGCAACAAACATATCATGAAAATATATGTAATTATTTTTCTTAAATAAATATGTTAATAATCAAAAGACACAGAACTAAATAATTACAAACCACACGTTAACGATTTGGTCTTGGATTTCTCTGGGAGGTTTTACATCTCTCTGTAGTATAAGAGTTGGATTCCTTACATCTACTACCCATAGAACAGCAGTTGGATTTTCAAGACTGGGCTAAAACAGATTACATTTTGTAATTTATGTACTATTATATAAAACACTTAATATTTTATATAAGTAGATATAGAAACGAAGAAGTAACGATAAATATATTGTTTCTAGTGTGTGAGAAATGCGAGTAAGATAACTTGAATAAATATTTGCATTTGTATAAAATTGCTAGTGTAACTCAATAATGTAAAGTAAATTAAACTAGATTGCAATTTTGTGAATATTTTTAGTAATTCATATGATTTGGTTTATAAATGGAGTCCCAAAGTTCACGCAAGAAGTAATTTTGATAGAAAACACAGGTTTATAATTAAAAATTGTAATTTTTTTATAGATTCATAAAGTATACAGTATAGGGTTATGTATGGAATAGCATATTGGGTAAATGACCTCCACGGCTTTGCTGGCACATACGCAATCTTTTGTTGAAATTTTCCATTACCATTTTGCATAAAGGTGGCTGAATTTCATTGATATAGCACCCGATTTCCTCCTTCAAAACGTGGGTGGTCGTGAGCTTGTTAGTATAAACCTTATACTTCAAAAACCCCCAAAGAAAAAAGTCCAAAGGCGTTAAATTGCATGATCTGGACGACCAATTCTGATCATCAAAACGGGACCAGGAAATGACTCATGCAGTTATTGAATTGTTTATCGGGCTCTATGCCATGTGGCACTATCTTGCTGAAGCCACATGTCGTCCACATCCATATCTTGCAATTTAGGCACAGAAAACTGGACTATCATGTCGCGATAGTAAGCACCATTTACTGTTATTTCCTGACCTTCATTATTTTTAAAATACTGCTCAACAATGAACATTTCGTGTTGCGCTGATGAATTCTTTGATTAATTCTTTGATGAATTGTTTCGTGTAGCGCTCCAGTTGTAGTAACCCTAGACTGTCAGCAGTCACGCTGTCTTTTTTTTTTGTTGCCAACACTTTATCGCACAAATGGCGCAAAATTCAAATCTTGCGTAATTTCGGGACACCCTTTATAAGTGGGGAATTGTATATAAGTAGGATATATACCAGGAAAGAAACAAAATAATAATAAAGAGGATGAAATCATAAGGAATTAGAAGAAATGTGTTGTATTTTATAACCAGTCCATTCGATAACCGGACAATATTTTTTAAATTAAGCAATTTAAATACATATTTTCATAACACATGTGTTAAATAATGGCATCAAGAATGATAGGTTTAATATTTTGTTATTTAAAATATCATTCGACGCGTAAATCTGTGAAAAAATACTTAATTATATTAATCAGGGGCAACGATTATCCAGAGATTAAAGTGGGAGGATCTCACACGGTAGTTCTGTGTTCGATCTTCGACACCATCCAAACATTTTCCCGTGTCTACATGGAATATGAGTTTAATAAATCGGTTAGTCCGAAAATCCATCTAGAAGGTGATGGGATAGCGAAGACTTGCACGGTCCCTGAAGTGGCTACCTCATTAAGATCCAGTCTAAATTGTGTGGTTATTTCTCAGTGGCTCAGAAAATACCTTACACTTTCGGGTAGGTCGGACGGTCTGAGTAAAGAAAGACATAATTGTCTTAAATATAATATAGATGATGCTATATCATAAATATTTTTTTTTATTTTGATATATTTGTGTCAACGTTATTAATTTGTTGAAAGCACTTACTTGAATACGCTGCAATAATGCGTATATTTAAACAATTCAAAAATCTACAAGAAACACCTTTAAATTCGATGTGTAGTGCGCCGTGGGTCATTTCCGATGTCGGCTACACAGTGAAAATCCGCTTCAAAATATTATTACTAATTTATAATTTATAATTTGTAATTTTAACTTCATAAATATGTTTCATTTTGTTAAATAATAATATCGGTACATAGTGGCACTTTTATCAAATAACAACATTTACATTTTCCTTATTACTCAATCACATATATATCGGGAAGTTTGTACTTACTTTTGGATACCGAACAGACCTCAATTGTGCCATGACATTGTTGCTGTCATTGTGACTTCCATACCAGTTGTAGTAATAGGTACCAACTTTAGAGTCGTTAAATGTGGCGAAGCATAAGATATTTCCATCTGGGGACCACCAGAGAGCTCGGTTTGATTTTAATATTTCCTCTGCAAAAATCAATGTAAAATGCATTTGTATTTCTGAAAATCAATTTGCATAATCTGATGCTCAATCAAACTACAAAACATCTGAGTTTCTGCTTGAAGGTTACAAAAGTAGGACTTTCTAAATAAAAATGTAAGAATAAAGAAATCACTGGACTCATGCGCCAGGATAGCAAGCGACCTGGTCTTTTCAAAAGAATCATATGTCCTACCACTCTTTGTGTCTAGTACAAATTGCAACTTGGAAAATTTTGAATATACTTGTCACTAAAATGTTTGACGTAGTTTCAGTCAAAAATGTCTCGAGATCTAATAATTTTAAATTGGCATGTAGTAGGATTTGTGTGGTATATAAAAAATGCGTAAAGTAGAGGCATGTTTAAAGCATGTACTTAATACAAAGATAAATATTCAATGTCAAAGTTTCGAGTTGTACTCTATTTTAACCTGTTGTAAAACAGGATTTACATTATATAAAAATACGCAGAGCACTGCTGCATGCTCAAGGATAGATATTTAATTCCAATGACAAAGTTTTCAGCTGTGCTTCATCCTAATTCATCGAAAAGCAGGATGTATCTTGCTTAAAAATATACGTACCTATACAAAAACACTTCGATGCATGCTTAAGAATAGATATTTAATTCAAATGACAAAGTTTTAAACTGTGCTTCATTATAATTCATCGAATAGCAGAATTTATCTTGCTTAAAAATATAAGTAGAACACTTCGCTGAATGGTTAAGGATATATATTTAATTCAAATGACAAAGTTTTAAACTGTACTTCATTCGAATTCATCGAAAATCAGGACTTATCTTGTTTAAAAAAATACGTAGACCACTTCGTTGCGAGCTTAAGAATAGATATTTAATTCAAATGACAATGTTTTAAGCTGTGCTTCATTCTAATTCATCGAAAAGCAGGATTTACTTTGTTTAAAAAATGCGTAGAGTATTTCGCTGCATGGTTAAAGATATATACTGAATTCCAATGGCAGAGTTTTAAGCTGTGCTACATTCTAATTTATAGAACAGCAAGATTTATCTTGTTTAAAAAGTACGTAAAGTATTTCTCTGCTTAAAGGTAGGTACTTATCTCCGATGAAAAGTTTTAAGTTGTACTACATACTAATTGACCGAAAAACTGGGTTTATCTTGTTTAAAAAATGCTTAAAGTAATTCCTCTACACGCCAAAAAAGATAGATACTTAATTCCAATGACAAAGTTTAAAGTTTTACTACATTCTAATTTATCGAACACCAGGATTTATCTTGTTTAAAAACTGCGTAAAGTATATCCTGCATGCTTATAGATAGATACTTACTTCCAATAACAAAGTTTTAAGCTCAACAACATTCTAATTTATCGAACAGAAATATTTATTCTGTTTTTAAAAATACGTAAAGCATTTCAATGCATACTTAAAGATAAATACTTCATTTTATTCATAACCTTTTAAGCTGTACAGAATACTCAATTCTAATTTGTTATGACGTAGGATATATCGTGATTCATAAAACATGTAAATTACTCTGCTGCATGATTGAATATATATACTTAATTTCATTAAAAAAATTTTTTGAACTGTGTGTTTGAATTATTTGTCGTGAAACAAAATTGATCCTGTCTAAAAATTATAAAGAACTCCACTGCATTCATAAATATAGACTACAAACTGTTTGAGGCCACATTAACCAATGTTTCATATTTTCTCTCATTTGCATTAAAGTATGATTTTTCTGTTAACTAACAGTCTAGAGCTTCAGCTTTGAAGGATCAATCACGACATTGTTCAGACATATTGCGGAATCTATATTGGATTGCATTCATGTTTTGATCGAGTCAGATATTATAGTGCTTTCCAAATGATTATGTGCCGCATAAGGTTTCCGATAATCTGCTTGAAGTGAATATCTAGACATACACTCATGTCCCAAACTCAATCCTAATTCGTAAAATGCGAAAAATTCGGAATTAATATGGATACAATAGTTCACAATCAGTTGTGGAGTATCGTGGGACGAAAATAAATCGTTGTGTATATAAGCAGTTCAGTTGACGTCGGCATGCGCAAAACACCGGCGACGTCGGAGGGAGTATAAAGTGGCCTCGAACGGCATTGCCAGTTGAAGCAGAATTTCACAATTGCTGTGATACGGAGCGTTGTTAACATTCAACAATAAAGATCAATCATGCTTAAAGCATTGATTATAAAACACTTTCCAACTTCAATGCAATTTTATTTAAACATGTCTAAAATGCAATACATTCCTCGGTAATATTTTAAAACTTATCACAATACTACATTAATTTATTATATTTGAAAACTTAAACCTTCATCGAAAAAAATGAACTTCATTCAAATGACGACATTGAAATATAAATTGCCTGGTTTAAACATCTCTAAAATGTAGTACATTCCTCTGTAATTATTTTAGAATTATCATAATACTACGATAATTTATTGTATTTGAAAACTTCATCGAAAACAACTAAAATTCATTCAAATGACGTCATAGAAAAAATAACACGCCTGGCTCTCTCTATAAAAGCACCATTTCATTCATAAATAATTTCACATTCATGTCATTCATCACAATACTATAATAATTTATTTTATTTAAAAATTAAGACCATGCAGCTACAAGTAATTAAACTCTATGCGTAAAACTTCATCGATAAAAATCGTCCTTCTCTTTGTAAAATCAATGAATATTTCATTCATATCAGCTATGCAGACTCCATGAACTAAATGATTTTGTGTTAAAGGAATACAGCAATTCTAATACAACTCATTCTACATATTTTGCTATTTACATTTTACATAGGTGAAAAATAGGCTTCGTTGTAGAAATAATCAAATTTGGATGAGCATTTAAACTCAAATATATTGTAATTGCGTTGTTTCAGTATGTAGATGCACAGAATTTAGGCAAAAATAAAGTAGTTTTAAGACGGATGCCATATATCATTTTGAAGTAGGACACGTGAGCTTTTCATATCATGGCCACGTTTTCGCTTCATATAAGAGGTGTTATTATTATTTTAATTTTTATTTAAAAAACTACTGACTATATTTCGCTGAATTTCTTTTTTTATATATTTTATGTAACAATTTGTATATTACCTAAAATTTTCGAAGAAATTTGTGAATTTTAAATTCGCTTAAAAAATGTTTGAAGAATTAGGTCCCATAGGGCTCAATGTATTTCATTTTTTCAACTCGGGTTCAATCCAAAACTAATTGGGTGATACTATTCATTTATATTCCCATAGGTCCTACAGACCGTCTGAACAACATCCTAAAATTTCATTTTGATTAAGTCATTTTTACGGCAGTTATCGTGCTAACGGACAGACAGACAGACAGACAAACAGAATGAACAAATTCATAAACACTTTTCAACTTAGTTATAAAGTGTTAAATGGACGAATGATGTCACAAAGATGCCAACTTCGCATGTTTTTGAGGGAACGATATGATATATTGGAATGCTTGAATCCGGCCGATCCCAGACCAAAGCGTCTCGAATTCTGAATGTGCCTCAATGTGTGATCTCCAGACTGTAGTAGAGGTTTCAAACCTCTGTAAATGTTATCTGACGACCAGTACCAGGTCAGCCAAGGGTAACAACCGCTAGACAAGACCGATATTTTGCGATAACTGCGCGACGTCATTGGAACCATTCTGCCAGACAACTGGGTTCAGCATTGACAGCCGCCACAGGAGACACTGTTACGAGACTAACTGTTTACAGGAGACTCAGACACGTTGATCTTTATGCCAGACGACCAGCAGTTTGCATTCCCCTGACGTCTGTGTAGAAACGCGCGCTTTTACAGTGGAGTATTGAATTTCGGCAGAGGAGCAATGTCACATTCAGTGACGAATCCAGGTTTAGCTTGCAAATTAATTCTCGGCGTACCACGATTAGGAGAGAACGTGGAACTCGTTTTAATCCGGGAGACATCACGAAAAGACATCGTTTTCCATTTGGGGGAGTCATGGCAGGCATCATGATGACAACCGCACAGTCCTCCACATTTTTGACACGGGGTCCGTTACATGTCAAATATACAAAGTCGAGCCTGCAGTTCGATTGTTTCGAGGTGCTGTTGGTCCTGATTTCATATTCATGTTTAATAACGAGGCTCCTCACCGTGCGACCTTGTTCAACTACTTCCTTCAAACTGAAAATATCCAGCACATACAGTGCCCTGATCTGCATCCAATAGAGCATGAGTGGGATTTGCTCGAGCGCAACTTGAGCCTCTTCTCAACTCACCAAGCTCCTTTCCGTGATTGAAAACTGCTCGCCGTGAGGCTCGGACATCTTTGAGCGTACAACTCATCGAAACTCTCATCGAAAGTAAGGGAATTCGTTGTGCGGCATGCGTGGCTATCCGTGGCGCACCGTATTAACCTATGGCTTACGGGTTGGACAGCTTAGATCCCACACGAAGAACCTCCCCAAAATACAGGTATTTGAAATACCCTATCCCAAACAGTTCTATCCCTCTTTGCAGACATTGGCGGCTATGGACGCCACTGCTTGCGAAGGGGAATCAAACTGATTGGGATAGGGTATATCAAATACCCGTATTTGTGGGAGGTTCTTCGTTTGGGATGGACGTTGTCCCACCCGTAAGCTAAAGGTTAAACTGCAGCATTACATTGTTTCAATCATTCGATTTCATTGAGGTTGACACTCGTAGTGTGACCCAGACCGTCCGACCTTCCAGAAAGGTGTGATGTAACTGTTTGGACGGCCGGGAAGTGCCACCCAGTTTAGACCGAAACCCAGTGGGGGAGACATCCACAGGGACCGTACCTTCCTTCCCCTACCACCAACCTCTCGGAAGGACTTACGGACCCACATGTTTAACGTGATCGTACTCCGTATGAACACGGCGGCAGTTGTGGCAGCGTGCAAATCCAGCGCGCAAACCACAGGGCTACCGTGCCCGAAAAGTGCCAACAGCACGCAGTGTTCGCAGGTGCCCAGCCATCCAAGTACTAACCGCGGCCGATGCTGCTTGACTTCGGTGATCTAACGAGAACCGGTGTTTTCAGCACGGTAGAGCCGTTGGCCTGAGGTAATATGATATGTGTATATTGTGGATTTCGAGTTTGTTCCATGAGTATGAAAGGTTGGGGCAGTCATTGACAATAGAGTGTGCATTGTATTATCTGTGTCATTTCTAGTATGTGTGACAGGTTCCAGGGGTGCTGTTAAGTTTAAGTATCCCTAATCATAGAAATCACTAAATGTTAGTACACAATTATTTTATTTTTAACACTTTACAACAAAGTTGAAAAGTGTTTATGACTTTGTTCATACTGTCTGTCTGTCTGTCTGTCTGTCTGTCTGTCTGTCCGTTAACACGATAACTGCCGTAAAAATGACTTAATCAAAATGAAATTTTAGTATGTTGTTCAGACGGTCTATACGACCTATGGGAATATAAATGAATAATATCACCCAATTAGTTTTGGATTGAACCCGGGTTGAAAAAATGGAATACATTGAGCCCTATGGGACCTAATTTTTCAAGCATTTTTTAATCGGATTTAAAATTCACAAATTGCTTCGAAAATTTTAGGCAATATTCAAATTGTTCCATAAAATATATAAAAAAAAATTCAGCGAAATATATTCCGTAGTTTTTTAAATAAAAATTAAAATAATAATAACACCTCTTATATGAAGCGATCACGTGTCCATGATATGAAACGATCACATGACCCACTTCAAAATGATATATGGCATCCATCTTGTCTCAAAATCGGGATTTTTAAAGTTCTTTCTAATTCATATTGAGTGTTGTATCCATTCTAAAACTACTTTATTTTGGCCTAAATTCTGTGCATCTACATACTTTAACAACGCAATGACAATATATTTCAGTTTAAATGCTCATACAAATTTGGTTATTTCTACTATTAAGCCTATTTTTCACCTATGTAAAATGTAAACAGCAAAATATGTAGAATGAGTTGTATTAGAATCGCTGTAATTCTTTAACACAAAATCATTTAGTCCATGGAGTCTGCATGGCAGATATGAATGAAATATTCATTGATTTTAGAAAGAGAAGGACGATAATTTTCAATGAAGTTTTAAGTATAGAGTTTTACTTACTTGTAGCTCCATGGTCTTATTTTTTAAATAATATAAATTATTATAGTATTGTGATGAATGACATGAATGGGGGAATTATTTATGAATGAAATGTTGCTTTTATACAGAGAGCCAGGCGTGTTATTTTTTCTATGACGTCATTTGAATGGATTTCACTTGTTTTCGATGAAGTTTTCAAATATAATAAATTATCGTAGTATTATGATAATTCTAAAATTATTACCGAGGAATGTATCACATTTTAGAGATGTTTAAACCAGGCAATTTATATTTTAATGCCGTCATTTGAATGAAGTTAATTTTTTTCGATGAAGGTTTAAGGTTTCAAATATAATAAATTAATGTAGTATTGTGATAAGTTTTAAAATATTACCGAGGAATGTATTGCATTTTAGACATGTTTAAATAAAATTGCATTGAAGTTGGAAAGTGTTTCATAATCAATGCTTTATGCATGATTTATCTTTCTTGTTATTTTTATGTTGATTTTAAAATTCATATAGCAAATACCAACGTTTATCTCACCCTTTTAGTTAGCAGTAGTGACAGGATATAAATGTATGCTTTGTCAAATAATGAACAATCTTTCAGTACATATGCATCTACACAGCAAAACAATTCAGCGAAAATAACAAAGTCCGTCCTTTTTTGTCTCTTAACTTATGTTACAGTTGCCTTCCGTATAAGATTCCAGAATCAGCGCGCTAACATAATTGAACTATGTTTTGATAAGAATTATTTTCCATTTGAGAAAATTATCTCTGGAACTTTTGAAGAGGGCTCTCATGTTTTCAGAAAATAAATAGAAAATGGATTGTAGATCATATATTTTAAGGGACTGCCATACATCAAAGTCTTATAAGATAGAAATAGACATTGAACAATAATAATGTAATTTTACGCATTTAGATTAATATAATAATTTTTTTATTCTAGCACATTTCTTTTTGCGAACACATTGAAACAAGTCCTTAAAATATTCCTTAAAAATAACAAGTCCTTAAAAATATATTATCTACATTGAAAACATGAAAGTCCTCCACAAATGTTTCAGAAACACATTCAGATCACGTTGCATTATAGACATTATTGAGGAGAGGAATCAAAACCGAATTAAGTGACATTAGTTCGAAGACTTAGTTCTGCTAAAATTGGGGGTACAGAAAGACAATAAGACATACACAAGGACAGTCGACCTCCCACCAAATTTATTTCAGAGAGGAAATTACCAGTGTTTTGTAAACTTATTTAACTAGCTATAAAATTGTTCTTTGTGAGTAATAATGTAGGATATCAAGATAAGGTATCAAAAATTTGAAAGCATATCTCAGAAATTGTATTTACATAAACTTCTGGTTTGTGTAGTTGCAGACGAAATCTTTTAAAAGAATTTCATACACCGAAGAAACGCATGTGCCATCTTGTTCCCCCTAACGCTCATGGGTCCTGCTATTGGCCGTAGACGATCTCATTGATACACTCAACATTACTGCATATGTTTTTCTTTGTCTATTAAGTTATATCAAAATCAATGTCTACCAGATAAAGATAACTTTTTATACGTAAAAGCCCACACAACAGCACTGTGGCAACAGTGACACGAAACACGCTGCCTGCAACGTGGAATGACGTCGACTGCCGTCTGGATGCTTATTGTGCCATCAAGAGTGCTGAATAAATTCCTTAAGATATTAAATCCTTAATTTATAGGGAGGATCCTTAATTTATAGCGAGGAAAATATATTTCATTGTTTCCCTTCATAATGATGTGAACCAGAATTATCTGTAATAAATACTTTTCGGAATACAATTTTTTTTATACATTTCATTCAGGTACCTTGCATAATCTAAAGAACAATAATTCACAATGTGAGGTGAAATTTGGAATCTTTATTTCAGAACTTTTAATAATTTTTTTAACAGAAACGAAAACAGTGAGCTCTCATGTGCTAAAATAATAGACAAATAAAATTTTCAATTAAACAATATATTTTTTATGAACTACTCTTCTGGTCATCTTATTATATGCATAAATATAGACTTTTAATTTATGTTTCTTGAGCAGACAACGTATACTTGACATTTCAAAAATAAGGTACATAGATTTACGCTAACAGTGTTGAATGTCTTCCCTTGTTTCTTCTGTCTACCTTTGCTTAAAATGCTTCCATAATTTTGTTTTATAAGCAACAATCGAGCCACGTTGTCAAATTTGGAATTACATTTATTGTAGAGAGTCTCTGATAACAATAAGGTTACGTTAGTCCTGAAACTCAGATAACGATGAGCTCCCTCTTAAATTAGGGACACTGAAGAACATACAGACAGACATAAAGAAAGACGGTCTCCTAAATTTTAAGAGCAACAGTAACAACGCTACCCATACAATTTCATAAATTTCGGGATAGCCGTTCTTTCGTGATAAGACAAACAGATGAATTTTTAATTTTATTTATATACAACAGACAATAATGATATATTATACGAACCTTCATAGAGGAAATCTGGAACCCCATTGTAGATTATCCCTTCTTCACCATTATTAGTTACGAAGTAGTGAGAACCATTCACCCGAGGTAAGTAATACACATTATTTTTGAAAACATATGCCTGAAAAATATCATATATATGTACTATAACAGATAAATTACTGCATACTTATTTTTGACTTATTATAATAATCTTACATAATCCCATTTTGTAATACTAATATAAATAATAATTTTTCTAATCTAAAACTAAATATTTATTATTTATAATACAATTTTTTCTGTACTAGTTTTCTGTTTCAAATAAATATAAAATACTTTTTTTCAAATTTGGCTGTATAATATATACAATCAAATGAAAAAAAATTATATTTATTCAGGATAATATTTAAAATACTGGTTTACATGAATATCGGCAATTTAGGTAACAAACTATCTAATAATATAATATCATATATGTTCGTGCGTGTGTGTAGTTGCGGAATATCCAAGCAACATACATATACAGAATTTGTTAGAGGGATAGCACAGATCACGTCCAGATGTATCTCGCAAAAAAGCGACAATTATTTTAAATTATATTTACTTATAAGGCTGTTAACATTTTTTATCAACACAAGATGAGTTAGGGCAAAACTTCGGCCGGTATTGCCTTGCAATTTATCACAACCTTAATATCGCTATATCTCTTGTGAGCAGTTACAGTGATTTTCCAGCAGTGACAAATTGACGGGAAACTAAAACGCAAAATTTTAGCAATCCGAATTTTATAGCTGTATTTTTCAAATCGTATGTGTACCATATTTCCTCACTGAAACATTTATGCACACACTTCATAGAATTATATTTTTATTTATTTATTCTTTTTATTTTCACGAGAGTTACATTATTAATATTTCTCCTTGTGAATTAAGAAGATTTATGTTTTAAATTTAGATACCGAGCTATCATGGGTTATATTACAGACATGATGAGTTACGGGTAGACCATTATTTGATCAACTTTGGGAATTCACTAGTGGGGCATATGTAATTTCGGGAGAAAACAGATAAACACACATATCAACAAACATTATGTTTTTTCTTTATTATCATTTTTGCATGTTTTATCATAGTCAAAATCATCAATTTATATTTTTCCCATTATAGAAGCTATTTTAAAAACCAAAACTTAGTCAGCACATATTTTGTCTACACATGGTGTTTGCAGTACAAAAATGAAATAAATAGCGTGAAAAAGGATATTGGGGCTCATCCGACATGCAACTCGAACTAATAGTTTTCAATGTAAACTAATAGTTTCAAAGTAAACTAATAGTTTTCAATGTAAACTAATAGTTTTCAAGCACGGAGATCTAACGATACAGAATCGCAAAGGGATAAGGAGCGGCGGACTATTATAGGGAGGGACATACTAGGTGGGGGCCACTGTAGGATCCTTATGTTCATTATTTTCTTACTATCGTTCCAATTTCTGCAATATTTATATACATCATTAGCCTGTTCTGCTCATGCAGCAGGTTACACGGCTTGTTACAGTCGGATTATCGGGTTACTGCACATATCTGAGAACTTTACAAAATACGTACAACCCAAAAAATAGTTTGGCTACGATCTGCTGCACCATTTCTATTTACAGCTCCATAATAAAAACGCCATTTTTTCCTGCTTTTAGGAACAACATGATTATTGCAAAAATATTTAAAACACGTTGCTTGAGGTGTTTGAAAAGTTATCACTGTCCCAGCCGGGATCTATCAGCGGATCGTGTCGGTGGTTGAGAGGTCTAAAGCAAGCACTTTCTTATGCTCTCTCGACTGCCGTATTTTATTTTTATGTTTTTTTATTACCCAGACCGCCCAGCTCATCCAAAGGGCGTAAAGCAGTTGCAAGGGACGGCCGGGACAAACGTAGAAAAACAATACACAAATACACACAAAGGCAATATACATAGACATACAAGAAAAATATGCATATAAATACATAGAAGATATACAAGAATACTTTCAATTTTTGATGATATTTTCAATGATGAGAGTAAGTTAACAAATTGTTAAGATAACATATTGAAAATTCCATAAAGGTACATCCAGCTATAGTTGGGTAATAAAAAAGATATAGTATTTTATGTAAAAATCAGTATAAAAATAATGACAACAGCGTTAAAATAAACAGAGTTACACGTGTCGGCTGCCGTCTTGTGAGTTCGAGTCTCACATGCGAGCATGGATGTTATAGCGACCATTAAGAGCGTAGTGTGTTCTGTCCCATCTGGTGAGCTAGGCAAATGTCACATGACAGCGAAATAGTTCGCGATCCGACCGCTAAAAATGGGGTTTTATGGTCTCTAAAAAAGAAAAATAATTAATGATCAAATCCCTGACTATTATAAAAAGAAGAAAATCCGCGAATCTTCGAACTAGCCAGCAGATGCTCTAAACATTAAGCTACTCAAACAATATTGCAACATCTGTTCGTCAAAGTGGTCCCTATAATTTCCTTCGTCTGAATTTAGGTCGACTTCGAATAATCACTGTTTCATTATATTTTTTATTTAATTATTTATTTTTATCAAGACTTACATCCTGCTTGGTGGTGATATTAAAACTGACATGAAAATGCTTAGGTCCACCCGAAACTGCTCAAGCGCTAATCTAAAGATATCTGTATCCCAAACGCGGATCTCTGAACTGGCCATCTGATGATCTAACCAAAGAGCTATCGGCAGAAGATTCCAAATTTTTTTGGTTAAAGTGGACCCTAAAAATTATGGAATAAACTTTATGGCAATTTTGTTACTGTTCTGTGGAAATTAATTCAAATAGAGTATGTTTACACTTCTAAAGTTAAATTTCTTAGTACATTTAGTCCAAGTATTTTTGTTGTTTACTTTTTACTTGATCCAGGACTAAATCTCTACTGGTGTTGACTTTTTAAACTACTCATACAACAGCACTTCTGCAGTATACTTTTATGAATATGGTTACTGAGTTTTCTCAACTTCGAGCCACTATATTCTTCTATAGAAGTATTTGTAAAGGAGATATTTATTTATATACGCATGTATCTAACAATGTATCTAACATATGCATGTATCTAACAATGTATCTAACATATGCATGTATCTAACAATGCATCTAACATATGCATGTATCTAACAATGTATAAAAGGAAATGAATTAATCGCAGTGTAATATTGTTTTATTTAGATGCAACAGTTGGTTATATGCAAGTAGATAAATAATATAAAATAATAAAATATGATGCTATTTATAATACCTTTTAATTTATCAGGGGACTAAAACAATATTTTTACTGAAGCATTATGAAAATATATCATGTATCTTTTATCACGATAATTCATTGTTATTCTTTCACGATTATTCATTATTTTTCGTCGTAGCAACGTTGAATTGGTGATAGACGGTATCCCAAAAGAGTTAAAATTAATAAGATCAAAATAATTCAATTTACTTTACAAACAATATGTAATTAGATTCCCTTTAGCGTGTAAACAATTTTAACAGTTTAGAAATATATGTCGACGCAGTATTAATTTTAAATTTCGAAGATTGAAAAAAAAATGAAGTTGAAAGAATTTATTTATGTAAATTAATTAAATGTGAACTCAATTTACAAAAAACGTACAATTTTGTTAAAAAAATGAAATAGTTGGAGTGTAAACAAATAATCAAAAAACTAGTTTCTCGCTTTGAAAATTAAAACTAAACATGCATTTCTTAAATAAATCCAATTTCTATGAATATATATAAATTGCAGCTCTCACTTTCTTCACTCACAAAATTAAAAATACAGCATTTTTGTCAACATAGAATCTTTAATGTATTTTAATGTATGAAGGACATTGCACTGTAAATTTATAATTTATAGAAAACGATGTTTTCTGACATAATACTTGAAAACAAAATTGAATTTAGTGTGATTGAACTCAACTGTCTCATACCAGATATCATATTTTTTCAACTTTTACAAGAAATAGTTTGAAAAATTGGAATGGTCCGTCCAAATGATTGCAACTGTAGTACGTTACCCTTTACTTTAAAATGCTTCAAAAAATCTTTCGATCTATACTATAAAGATATATCTATATCCCAGAGGCTGACTTGCCCCAGAAGGAGGTCTAATGACGTCACCACGGCTTTTTTCACATCTTTTTTATTATAATTAATATATATATATATATATATATATATATATATATATATAATATCCAAATGGAAGAAGAAATTATGTTGCTAAAATTGTAATAATGTAAAAAGTATTTTATAAAATTCCGCTGTATAGCTGCTAACTTCAAAAAGCACAATACATGACAAAATTGCAAAGAAAGAAGAGGCAATTGCCTTCATATTGCCAAAAGAGTTGGCGGGAGAACGATTGTGAACTCTTCTTAGTCCCGATTAATAGCTAGCTACTAGGCCATGCACGCTCTATAGCTACTAGGCACGCTAGCTACTAGGCACGCTCTCGGACGCCATCATATGAATTAGCAAATGCCCCGAGATGTCGTCACAAAATCGGACATCAGACGAGCATGAAGCCACATGAGATCATTATAAAAAATGTACTAGACAGGAAATTAATCAATATTAACTTTATATACCACACACTACCAACACGCACAATCAACACACACAACGAACACACACAACCATCATCAAGACATCAGCAACTTTGTTTCCTTTTAATATACCACCACTTGTTCACTTTTCGAAATTTAATCTCATTTGTCAAATGGTTTCTTCTCCTTTTACCTACGTTGCCATTTACAAATTTTCAATTCTTACTTTGGCAAAAATCCTGACATACCACAATCATACAATATATATATAATTTATTTTTATTTTCGTCTTGCTCATTGATTAGTTTTATACTTTCTTTATTTTATCTTCTTCAGTAATTCTGCGTAATATTCCGGTTTTTCGAGTAAAATTCCTTTACATGACGTAATACGAATTTTCTTGGGTACTTCTGCATCATTGCATGCCTTATTAGGCAATCATCCTTATTTATTCTATCTCTTTCAAAAGTAATTAGATTATTATTTCTGTATAATTGATTTAAAATTATATTTCATATATATATTTAAAATTATATTCAAATTATATATTTAAAATTATATTAAAAGGAAACAAAGTTGCTGATGTCTTGATGATGGTTGTGTGTGTTTGTTGTGTGTGTTGGTTGTGCGTGTTGGTAGTATGTGGTATATAAAGTTATTATAGATTGATTTCCTGTCTAGTACATTTTTTCTATTGATTTCATGTGGCTTCATGCTTGTCTTATGTCCGATTATATGACGGCATTTCGAGGAATTTGCTAATTCATATGCTGGCGTCCGAGAGTGTGCCATGGCCTAGTAGCTAGCTTTTAATCGGGACTAAGAAGAGTTCACAATCGCTCTTCCGCCAACTCTTCTGGCAATATGAAGGCAATTGCCTCTTCTTTTTTTGCAATTTTGTCATATATATATATAATATTGATATTCGCGCGTTGTTGGTCAAACGTTATTTCCGTTTTCGACGAACGCAAACGACTACAGTTCACTGACACGCATTGTCTGGAAAAAACCCTGCACTGCGGACCTGCTTTTTCCCTTCACATCTCGCGTCACATCTGCCTATACGTCACAGTAAAATAGTTCCCCTCTCCTCCAATCAGGGTCAGAGATATCAGCACAGTCTCCGAACTTTTTGATCCTACCTTGTATTTGTATCTTGTTTGCACCGTACTCTCTTAGATATGACTTCGCAGATATTTTGCAACTATATCTTTTTTGTTATTGCGGTCAAAACTTCGCCATTTTCATTCTATTCAGCTATGTCATCTCCTAAAGTCTCCTGGCTGCATTACGAGGGCATAATTTGCTTCGCCCTATGCTATAAGGAACAGTGCTATATAGGGAACTGTTTTGCTGTAGGTTTGTCCCTTAAATCCTGTTTCGCCAGATAGAACAACGAACTTTGCCGAAATAACAGTCCCTAGTGATTTCCATTTGGGTGTCTGCCCACTTGGCTACCATCCAGACTCAACAAGGATGATGCAGCAACAAACATCGGCAAAATAAACACGTTTCTTACTAGCGATAGAACGTACCACCATTAAATAATGTCTGGGAACACAGCTTGTTGTATTCAGTGGCAATTATCAGATGCTTCACACATTTCCTGTCTGTGTGTTTAATGCATTAAATGTGTGTACATTTTATATCATCAATTTATGTAGCATCAAATTTTTTTTAAACACTAAGAGGAAAAATAATCTACATTACAGGCAAGACTTCATTTACCAGATTATACAACTGTTTATAAAAATGGCATGCACAAATGATGTAACTTTATTTACCAATTGATTTCCTTTGTTGCCCCATACAGCATACTGGATTTTTTCACCCGGATGATGCAAAGGCCATAAGTGGTAATAAATTCTGAAAAATCAAAGATTTAGTAATTTAAATAATTTCAACTTTTTTTTATGACTGAAGACTTATATGCATAAGTGACGCATGCATAACTTAGTGACACATGCATAACTTAGTGGGGATTAAAAATAAATGCATATCGATAAAAGTTTCCTTTTTAGAGTTGTACTTAAATATACAAAATTTTTTTAAAAAACCAATAAATTGAAAGATAAGTAAATGAAAAACGAGTTCTATTTGTATTTACTTCCTTCTAAGAATATCAAATAAGTATAACATTATATCATAGTTGTTATACCATTATACTGTATAAATTTATTGAAGATTAAACGATTTTTGAAGTTCCTTATCTCTTGATGTTCTTAAGGACACTCTAAAATTTGGGTTCTCTGACCCTAGGACTCACGACGTCTGTGAGAATAACGATCCAGAATATACAAGGGGTCCAGTGCTATCGGTGCCCAATGGCTATTTCCTCAACCGTTAGTCACAGAGATACACTTCCAATTGCAAAAATGTTTTAAATTTTGAAATCTGTTATCTTAGAAACAGTTTAAATCAATAAATGCATTTCTCAAAGGAATACGTAATATAAATTTGTATACAGTTCCCCGGTCCTACCAATTATATTTAGGAAAATCATCCTCAAACAATTTTATGCAAAATAAAAAATAATCATCCTTTTACGACCAAACTTGACCGATTTAAGCTGTTTAAAGTTGGAGCACTTTCTATGCTGAGAAATGGTCAATACGGTCCATGATTGGTTGGTTACCCAGCGAAATGGTCAATATGGTCCCTGATTGGTTGGTTGCCTGAAACGGGATATTTTTATGCATGGAATAGCAACTTAAGTCATAAAGTTTAATGCTTCATAACTCAGTGAATTTTGTTGTAAAAGGAAGGTATTTTTTTATTTTGCATGAAATTGAATTAGGATGATTTTCCTAAATATAATTGGTAGGGCCGGGGGACCGTATAAAATTTACATTTCGTATTTCTTTCAGAAATGTAATTATTGATTTAAACTGCTTCTAAGATAATAGATTTTAAAATTTAAAACATTTTTACAATTGGAAGTATATCTCTGTGACTAACGGTTGAGGAAGTAGCCATTGTGCACCGATAGCTCTGGACACCCTGTATATTTTCCCAATAATATTGACACAGTCGGTTTTTAAATTAAATTTTGATAAACTAACTGTATAGATATATCTACGAAAAATGTGAAATAATGACACATTTATGAGAAATATATATTTCAATAAGAAAAGCACATTTTTAGTTTTCCCAAAATCAAACTTATATATGAACTTATGTATTCCTATCTTTATAACTTTTCTCACAAAATTAATAAAACATTTATGACTGGAATCTCAAAAAATGTATTTGTAAATGTAATGATGTGTGTGTATAAATTCTAATGTATGTTACATTTTTTGTTGTAATAAAAATAATTATATACACTTACTTATTTTCTATGTCATATATTTTATACCTAGCTTCAAAAGAATATCGAAATATCTGAAAATAAAAAAAACCAAATAATTATATAAGGGAGTTATGTAATTTGTACAAGAAATTTATAATTAGTAAATTAATTGAGGCATGCATTAACAACTATTGCTGTTTTTTAAATTAATAAATAAATGTAGCTGAACCCTAGGGAAGTAACATAAATTTTAAGGATATTTTATGCATTGTCAGATATACATGTTGTTACATAATGTCATGAACCAGGCTTAACTCCAGAAGTATTTAAGTTATTCTTTATTTTTTTACGCAAGTGTATAAAGCACCACAATAGCGCTACACGATGAGACAGTGTTGGGAAACTGACCCTCTTTTTTTTGCAGATTCTGTAGGGCTAACTCGCGTCTTCATGAAAATAGGGGGGAAAATGCAACACAAAATTTTTCTTGCTAAATTTGGAAAAAAACTGAATTATGGTAATATTCATTTTTGAGAAAATACAGTTGTGTCACACTCCAGTAATACTTTCTTAGGAGTGTGTGTGTCTGTGTGTGTGTGTGTGTGTGTGGGGGGGGGGTTATGGTATGCACTGGTTCTCTCCTATTTTAAACAGCAAACAATATAGCACCCATACCGAACTAAAGACGGATTAAGTTCCCCTAAATCTGTCTCATCTTGTTGTGCCATTGGGTTTTCATATACACCTACATAAAATAAAACCATAACCCTAGAACTTCTCAAGTCATGGGCTTGGTTGATGACTTTCCTTGACACTATTACATGACTAGATAACTAGGCGGGCTCAATAACTGGACAATAGACAGGGAATGGGAACACTGTGAACATCTGCTAAACAATATAATCTGTGTAATACTATTAACTATGTGTATTCTCTATGCCTATCGGTCGTTATCCTAGCGATTCGGACGACCTTGTATGAGTCCCTATTTTAAATTTTATCACGTATTTCTGGAATCTTTATGTTTTAATGAATAAAATATCAACATAGATTTATTATAATTTCATTGGATTGAAAATTGTATTTATGAAGCAGAACCTAATTTTTAAAATCAAAGAATTTGGTGTTGGTGTCGACATGGTGCACATGACGCATGTGTTCAAAAGTTAGAGCTGTATCAAGAAATCAAACTGAATAGAGATATTATACACAAACGTAAAAATGCAGCTATACAATTTACCAAAGTTTGTTATCTGCAAGATTTAATATATATTTTCCAATTATCCAACGCAAATTACCTGCGATATATTTTTTCAACAGATCATTTTGAAAATAAGTACCAATCAAAATTTTATATAAATAAATCGATCTACAAAGTTTGATTTCGATTGGAGTATGTGTTTCAAAAGATGGATTTGGAAGTTACAAGTGAGCTAAATGGTCGAAATTGGCATGAGGCTATTATTGATAAATAATATTCGTATGAGAATATTACTTCAGCGTAATACTCGCATGGGAATTTTATGCCTGAGATTATCTCTGAAGTAATACTCGCATGAGAGTATTACTTCAGAGCAATACTCGCATGAGAATTTTATGCATAAGAATATCTCTGAAGTAATACTCGCATGATAATATTACTTCAGATTAATACTCACATGATAATGTTACTTCAGAATAATACTCGTTTGAGAGTATTATTTCAGAATATTACTCCCATGGAAATATTACTGGAGAGTAATAATTACATGAAAATTGGAAAATAATGCAATTATAAATCATTCTCATGTTTTGTTGATATTTCAATAAGGCAGCATAATCTTAATCGATATCCAAGAGCAAATGTATTTCTACTGTAAACAATGTACACATAGTGTGTAGACAAAACGTATTTTGAAGGCTGCAATTGTTTTCTTAAATAAGCTTAGACCGGAGTAAAGTGTTTTCAGTATCAATAATAGCAAAAATAAATTAAAATTAATAGTATAAATAAATAAAATTAATAGTATAAATAAAATTAATAGTATAAATAAAATTAATAGTATAAATAAAATTAATAGTATAAATAAAATTAATAGTAAAAATAAATTTAAACTTACTTGTGTTGCGTCATAGAAGAGCAATACGTATTTTCGGTCGGCAGATATACTATACTTAACTACTCTGTTTTCTCTCTGAAAATACACATCGTTATGCATTTATGTTTCAGTTTTTTTATGACAATATATTCCACACTATACAAATGCTAATTTTATGTATAATAATGATTTGTTGTTATCAGTAATCTAAATTATTATCACATATTATGACAATGGAGGTATAAAGTATGCTATTTTACATCAAAATCACCACATATTTTCAAATGATAAAATATTAATATTTCTATTAATGTACGAAATATTGTACAAACTTACTGGCATATATATACTAGATTTTACCACCATGATTACAAAACTGAGGACATATAGAAATTATATTGCTGTACTTAATGCGAAATTAAATAGGAATATGTGATTTTTTTCAAACATAGAGAGTATTTTCTTAATGTAAAAAATACAGTTTAACCAATTTAAATATTATACTTGCATGGGTGTTGAGACCCAGACCGTCCGACCTACCAGAAAGGTGTAAGGTAACTGTTTGGACGGCCGGGCTTGCAGGGGTGTTGAAGGCTCTGGCCACACGACCAACCGTAAGGCTTGTGGTAGTTTAATGTGTGGCCGGGGGCTTGCATGGGTGTTGAAGACCCAGACTGTCCGACGAATCCAAAGGACATGAGCAACCATTCGGACGGCTGTGGGGGCTTGCATGGGTGTGTAAATTCCTGACACAAACCTTTGAAATACTAAATCTTGAGAAAACCTCTGAATTAGTTTTCTATCCCAGTTGGTATATAAAGCGGATGTAACCAAGTTAGGATATCGTATTGGAGTACTTAATCAACTTAATCATTTTAAATGAAATTTTGTACATAGGATGTATTCTATACATAAAAAATGCTGCGATTATTTTTGTAACTTGGTGTCTTGTGCACAGTAGCATATTCTCATTTTGAATTGTTTCCAATATGAATTGTTTACAAACTGATCCACCTGTCTGATGATCATATCATAGAATGCTTTAGGTCCAACTTAGCCGCAAGTAGCCACCGTTTTCAAAAGATGTAAATAAATGATTTTTTCATTATTTCAGTTATGTGTTAATTAGAGTATAAAACCAATATTGTGACCGGATTTTGAGATTAGCAATGGCATAGCTTCTTATCGATTTGAAAATTGTTTTCAAATCGATCAAAATTGCACTTCATATTTAGATTTTGATTTCTTTGAATCTGGGCATACCAAAACATTAAAAAAAATATGTTAATGATTTGTCTATGATATCATTTTTTTCTCGCATTATCACGTTTAGTTATACTTTTATTGTTCTGTCTCATTATTTTAATGTATCACACTTAACGTAAATATTTTTGCACTTTATTATAGTTTTGCCGCAGAATCTTTATCATCTTAGTAACTAGTACTACTTTATTAGGATGTTTCTGCCATTCTACTGAAACGGCAAGATTTAGCTCTAAAGCGATATGATTTAGCTTTAAAGCGATATGATTTAGCTCTAAAGTGATATGATGTAGCTTTAAAACGATAGGATTTAGCTCTAATTTAGCGTTCATTTTCAGGCTTGTTCATACTGAAGAAAGAAATTCGCCTACATTCGAAACGATTGTATTTATCCTACTTTATTGTATCAGTATTTAACGCAGTATTCCAGTTATTTATTACAGGCATTCTGGACCAACAAGTGTAAAAGTCAATGATACAAGTGGATGATTTACATATTATTTGCATAATGACAAAATATATATCAAGTCATGACAACTTTACAATACATATTTTGAACATGGGCATCAAGAACAATGTAAAAAATTTACATTAAATTTGAAAGTGACCTGTACATGTTATGCTAACTCAAACGGTAACAACACCATAAAAATCAATAGGTTTTAAGATGTCATTTGAAATGCTGCGCTATTTTATTTTGTGTTAAGAATTTAGGGCTATCCTCAAATACAAGAACCCCCTATCTGTATATTATGTAATATGTGAATTAAATATTTTGATAAACGTTTTGAACAAATTTGATTTAAAATTTATCTTTCATTTATAAAGATTTATCTTTATTAGAATAAGAGAAACACCTACTTAGCAGAACATTGTTCTTGATATTCTACTCGACTAGATAGAAAATATTTACCATGTAATATTTTCACATAAATAAAATATGTATTTGTGTTTATGGTTCTTTTTTATAGAACTCTCTTATCAACTGAAGTTCTAATAACGAATTAGAACATGTAAAATATCATATTATTTGTTGTGTAAAAAATGTACTATGTATGAAAATGCCAATAAATCAAAAATTGGTTTACTGCCTTTCTATAGCTATAAAAAGTAATATAAAAATATACTTACAAAAACTGCATTATGAACTATAGTTTTCGCTGTTTTCTGGCGTATTGAATAAAGGACGAGGTTTCCGTCTTTATCTCTAAAGGCCAATTCATCATCTATAAGTAAACAATGTATTTTACGTTATATTAAATAATAAGTTTACGTAACATAAAATTAAATACTGGGAAATTCGCTTTAATCGAAGTAGCTATGCTATGGTATGAAACAAACTTACGGAATATTGACAATACATGGAATATTGACATTAAACCTCCTGAATTAAGAGTATTTTATAAGAGTTACAAATTATTTCATAGTTTTTATATTAACAATAAAGACTGGATGGAGTTTATTTTTCAAAGGGAATATTTATCGAATTAATAATCCAGATATAATTGGCTCTTTACTTTATATAAACTATTTGCACCTCATTTTGCGAACTTCTAATTATAAACACAAATGTGTTTACTAGTGTGAGTGTGAAGACCCAGACCGTCCGACTCATCCAGAGGACTTGAGTATCTAATTGGACGGCCGGGAAGAGACAACACCAGAAAAAACACAACTGAACAAAACAGCAAACAAACGAAGCAGTAATCATAAACAAAACACAACACCAAAACAACACAGCAAACCAAAATAAAAGGGAAGGCGGCACCACCGGGGAGGAGCAAGCAAAAACCAAGGGGATCAACAACCAGAGAAAAAGTTAAAAGCAGCAATGGCTCTCAGGCTATTCAAGTGATTTTGTTCGATATTTCTCTCGCTATGAGAACACAGTTTTTAATTTCGTTAATTGAAGTTTTATTCGAGCAGACACTCGAGAACCAGGCCGCGGAATTAGCGGGGGAAGGTTTAGAAAGATGAAAAGGTTTAGAGTGTTATGTGTAGAGTTAAATGTTAAATGTTAGGTTTAGAGTGTTGTGTGTAGAGTTAAATGTGTTTACTAGTATAATTCTACTCAGAATAAAACTTTATTTAAAATTGCTCAATGCTCCCCATTAATCAATTAATATTATCACCATTATTAAATGTATGTTGTCTACCTTAAGTAAGTCAACATACTACCGTACAAGAACAAAAATAACAACAACAGCGACAACATACAATAGTGAAAACATACTCCAGTACTTTTCTTATATAAACTGTTTGCACTTCATTTTGCATACGTCTTAAATATGAACACAAATTGATCTCCTAGTATAATTCTACTCAGAATATAAATTTGTTTGAAATTGCTCAATGTTCCCATTAACTCATTATTACTATTCACTTTTGCAATACTGCCTACTTTTAAGGTAGACAAATGCATGTTGTCTACCTTAAGGGAATGAATGTGTATAAAACCTCCAAAGGACATCGCAATTGTGAAATTTTCTAGCCAGCAGAGGATGAGGGATAGTGCCTTGGGATAAATGCCAACTTTAAGAGAAGTAGAGAATTTGTTTACAACTTTCCATCCGAAACTGCAACACTCAGGCAGCTTAGTTTTAATTATTTCTGACCTGAGGAATAGACGGGAGTTTGAGGATAATAACACTTGAATTCGGTAAATAATTATATATGTTCTCCATAGGGTTCATATTAGGAAATAAAATGCATTTTTTGCAAACACCCCCATTTGATTGTCGCCCTCTTCCTTTTCCGAGATCTTGACTGTACATAAGCTTCTAAACTGTTTACCAGAAATTGCAAAACAATGGATGGAATTATGCTTATCTTTCGAAAGATGGCAGTTTTCTTCTAACCTATAAATGAGCATTTTAAAATTTAAAATTTCTGGTTTGTTTAACATGTCCATTATATTTAAGATTCACGGAGAAAGTTAAAATATTATAATAACCATTACTTGCTTGTATTTGCAATAATTTTACTTTGGTTCTATTTTCAACAATCGAGGTTCGATTTGTAACAAGTAAATATATACCAAATTAATAGTAGTGTAATTATAATTTTTTGAAAAAGCTACATTTGTTACAAATTTTATTGATTTTACAATGTCATTATTTAAGGCCATAATGAAACGTATTGTTTAAAATTTAATCGATGCATTGTCTATGAAAGGAATGGCATTGTGTAGCATATATTTAGGATTGGCATATCGACTCAGATGCATGTTTTGGAAAAGTAAATACATTTTTTATTAAAGTAAGAAGAAGTTCAAATAGTGAAGAATCAAATGACAGAGGCAATACATAAATAATTTTTAAACATTAAAAATTGGTTTTCTGATACATACTGCTAAAATATTTTTTACTTTGTTTTTTCAGAAATGAAATTCTTAAAATGTTCAAAGTGTAAATTGATACAATTCAAGAAATATTTTAATTAAAACTATGCAATTTCAGACATAATTTATGATTATACTTGACCTAAATTACTTTATATATTTTGTGCATATTAATGTAAATTTCAATTTTATGGTGCATGTGAAATTGATATGAAAAAATATATTTTCAATTACAAACTTCTTTCATCTTCTCTTATCTGGATATCAAAATAATGTGAACACAATTTAAAGAACATGCTTTTCTCCTGAAAGATATATTTTTATTTTGTAAATAGTTTATTTAAATTAAAATTACACCATATTTATTAAAAGTATTATTCACTTTATAAATAAAAAAAAAACAATTTCAATTTTACATAGCAAATTTAAAACCAATAAAAACATGTGAGTAACATTCTTATATAAAATTATTCAAAAATAAAATAAAATATTTCCTCAAGTTGTCGGTAGTTTTACTTCTGAGATAAACTGGTCCATGCCCATTATACCGACAACCGTACAATTTTTAGATTTTAGTGGATTTTGGTAGACGCATTTTGCTATTCAAGCAAAATGTTTTCATTATGCTCTGCTTGTTGCTAATTCCAGGACATTATTATTTACTATCAACTGGAGTTTAAAGAAAACGGAATTTTGTTCTTAAAGAATGAAGAAACACATTATTTAAACTTTAGGTTACATTATAATTTAAAACAAAAGAAATGATCTAAACAAAATATGCTTGGTTTAAATCAGTGTTGTTGTGGATATACGTATATCAAATGATATACCCAATATCAATGTTCTACTTGAACAATACGAAAATTAACCGGGTGATGAAAACAAATTGTTTACGCCTAAGAATTTCGTCAAAGAAATGGTTTCCAAGAGTGATATGGTATATTTTGAATTGTATTAGATTTACTATGACACAAAGAATACGTTTGGAAGATTCTCATCGTTGCTGTATTGTTGAAAGACTTGAGGCAGAGCAATACATTATCAGACATCAAAGCCTATTCTATAGAACGTCTTGTCCCTTTTCATTTATGAAAACAATTCCCAATAAATGGGATATTTATCTGGAGACCCGTTCCAGGTCATCCTAGGGATGTAATATCCTTTGCTGAGCAGTACATCACATTATTTGCCACATGCAATCACTGAACGACCGCAATAGCTCTTCTATCAAAGATAACCACAACAGTAGCAAAGCTGAAATCCGTCCATACTATGAGGCGGAGTCTACATGCCAAATGTTTTTATGTCCGGGTATCACAATTTTCGCCCTAAGGTCATAGAAGAACGATTAAGGTGTTGTCGTCAGTATGCGACTTGGACAGAAAATAAATGGTGCCATATATTGTTCATGAATGGGATACGATTTGCCCTAGATTCAGAAATCAAACATGTAAGGGTCTGAAAAGACGACAAACACGTAACCAAACAAGTAACATCGTTAAAATCCACGTCAAAATTTTAGAAGTTTAATGGTCTGGTTGGATTTTCTTTGGGATATCGCACCGTCTTTCAAGTGTTCACAGAGGACACTAATCGGAAAGGAATCAGCATCAAGTCCTATAAACCCTTGTGACACTCTACATTGCAATAGTGGGTTCAGATTTTCTTTTGGTGAACTTTAACTTTCGTCCATGTAGCTCAGAACTGGTGGATGAATAACAAGAAAGCAAAGAGAGAGGCTGATAAACAGTGGCCAGCGTACTTCCGTACCTCAATCCCTTCGAAATTCTTTGTAATGTCCTTACAAAACTGTGCACGTCTACTCCTCCAACTACTCTCCATGAGCTAAATACAGGAATAGAAGTTATTTCTCTCTGCTACGCTGGATCATCTGATTGAAGGGATGAAACGTCGATGCAAAGTGTGTGTTGAAGTTAGGAGAGATCACGTAATATATTAAGGTTTGTTTGAATTGTCTGTATAGCATGCAAATCATGTTCCTAATGTACATTATGAAGAAAGCGCATGTAGAGTAAAAATATACATAAATATATTTTCTTTAATTTTATTATTATACTCATAAATATACTACTCATTTGAATAATTTTTTGTAAAATTTGGAGACAATCAAAGCTGAACTTTTTTAGTTATGTCGGATTTACTGTCACTTGCGTAACTTTAAGAAGGCAGAATGAGTTTTATCCTCCCATACAAGATAATTGCAAGATAATTCCAGGAAGCAGGGATCGTGATTTCTCTTGAAATAATCAAATGGTTTTCATGAAGAAAATTGTAGTTTTTTATACGGTAACAACATAAAATCGATTGCTTTTCAGCAATACTAAATCATAAAAAAATCTTTAAAGTATATTATTATTTACTCAACTCTATAGAGTTATCCTATATATGTTAATATCCTATATGTGGTAACATGTTCATGTGTTTTTGTTCATGTGTATGTGAGAAACATTTTTTTAAGTTGTTTTATGAAATACAGAAATAAATAAATATTCATGGAAAAATATACATACCAGATATCCAACTTCCATTAAACTTCCTAGGTTTAAATTCTTCACTTAAAATGTCAGCTAAATTTACTCTGTGACCTCTTCTTCCTAACCCTGAGCTTCCTAAAGGAATAAATACACACAATCTTAGATAAATATGTTTTAGTATAATGCAAACATATATTTAAACACAAATCATATATTTTTAATTTTTCAGCTCAGGTTTGAGCTGAATATTATACTTCAATATATTTTCGATAATAACGAAAATCTATTTGATAAAGATCGGGAGTTATAAAATTGGAAAATGTAATAGATCTTTAGACGCTATCGAGATTATATTTAAGATTTATCGTAATAATGATTTATTGTTTTTTCTTATGTTTTATATTCTAGAAACAAATACGAATTTTATCTTATACAATATAGTTTCTATAATATTAAATTATTAAAACATTAATTTTGTTACATTTTTATGGGTGTTATTATTTTTAGAACCACAAACGAATATGCTTTTAAACATAATATTACTATGTATAGTCCAGAATGTTGGTCCATGGGTGTACTTTCAGGATATAAGAATAAAACCAAATTTTTGGATAACCAGCATGCTCACTGATAAGTGCAGCGTAAACGGGAACAATACACATATAACTATCACGAAATAACTGTCATGTTCAGAACAATATACAATTAAATGCTCAGCTAATTTCACAAAAGAAGTGATACTATTCTCAAAACAGTGACGTACTTCACAATTCAATGTAACTCGTATTACGTAAATTGTTTACCAACTGAGTGATGACTCCTTTGTAAACTCTCTGTAGAAACTTCAAGAAAGGGTGCAGATATTCGTTATATCAAGAAGGTTCTTGAACATTTGAAATGTCACCAAATGGATGATAAAAATAAAAGTCTTGAAAAAAAGTCTCTAAAAAATAAATGAGTTGCTAAATCTAGTAACCCTGAACCGACAGTCCTCGTGTTGCAACTCTAAATTTACGTCATAAGAAAGGTTGCCTGTACGGTATTTTTCCCTTCTGTCTATCAAAAGAGCTTTCAGCGAGGGAAGTTTTCATATTTATAACAATATTATATTTACATAAAATGAATCAAACTCTTTATTATTTGAAAAACAAATTTAATTTGTGTGAGAAATTTGATATATTAGATTAATATGAAAAACTATACATAACCTTTATATATTATTTTTAAAGGAAAATGTTCATTTGACTATTATTTTTTTATTAATGTATGCATGTTATAGAAAATATGAGTTATATCAAAGCAACGTGAGCATAACTTTTGTAAATTTTCTCTTGTAAATTTCTAATACGGGATGTATGGATATTTGCAAAATAACTGTCTTTGTTCTGCACAAAAAATAATCTGAACCAGAAGTATTCAACTTATCATATAAAATAATAGTTCATGAAATAAATACATGGATTTTGTGTTTTTACAAGGTATAAATTACCAGTTATTATATTTTAATTTTTTATATGATCGTATTTGAAATTTAATTTTTTTAATTTTATTTCTGTATATATAACTGTTAATACCTTAATATTCAATTTAATGCTGTTATAAAAAATGCATGGAGGAATTTTTGTTTAGTATATAATCAATAATTTGTTTTTCGTAATTACAAAAAAAATTCCCTCTGTAAAAACTTTCGCGTAAGACAAGAGTGACAATATTTGCTATTGTTTTTAGTAGTAACATATTTAAGATTCAATTCATTACTAGGTATATATTCAGTTATGCATCGCAAAGTGGAAGATCATGCTTGCCTCCATATTATATATATAAAAAATCTAATGTGGGTAGCACATGACTTTCCTTATATAATGCAATGAATTTACTACTTTTACAGTAAAAAAATAGACTATTTTATAGTAGTTATTTATATTATTTCCAAGATATTGAATTTTTATCAATGAGTCGTCAATTTTATTAATTTAGCGTAATTGTTATCCATTTGGCGACTTTTTCGTTAATTTAATAACATTTAAAAAAGTCGCCAAGTTGGCGACATTTCACCAAATTCCTCGCCAAAATCTCACCAAGTGTTATGAACGAAGAAATACGTTATTCTTACAGCAGATAAATTACCAATGGCGTTCAAATATAAAAGTATTGCTCAAATTATCTTTTTTCATGAATGGAACGAGCTTGATCCACGAGAATGATGTCACCAAACTTATCGCATTGTATTACACATGAAAAGTGAACATGTTTCTCAAAAGGAAATATTTCTTTTTTGTTTTATATGGCATTTTGATATTTTTTTTAAATGTGCAATATCTCGAGAGCGGTTCGTATCAGCGTTCTAAAATTTATATCAATCGTTTTCTAATGAAAAATTACATAAGGAATGTCTATTTGCGTAACTTTAAAAGCTGTTTTGATTTTTTGACGATTTTTTCAAAATTTCACTTGGAAATTTAGGGGGTTCTGGACTTTCGATTAGGTATAAAAACAATAGGCTTCCAGTGTTTACGTATTGTGATATTTGTACCCAATTTCGTTCGAATCGGTCCATTCGTTCGTCAGTTATCGTCTCCACAGTCTCACTGACACACACACACACACACACACACACACACACACACACACACACACACACACACACACACACACACACACACACACACACACATACTCACACACACACACACACACACACACACATACTCACACACACACACACGCACACACACATAATCACACACACACATACATCACTTCAAAAATGTTCGATTCGTGATCAGGGATGCTTGGAACGTGCTCTCCCGCCGAAAACTCGAATTTGAATTTTCGACCCCGCCATAATACTTTCCTTATACATTATGTATATAAGGAAAGTAATAATTATTGGCTTCTTGTAAGTTATAATGTTAATATTTATCAAAATAAATGTAGATTTATTATAATTTGATTAAATAAGAAAATTGATTTATGAATCAGTAACTATTTATTCAAAACTTTTATTTAAAATTATTCAATACGATAAAAGTATCAAAATCAACAAATATAAGTCAAACTAAGCAGTATGTTGCAGTGACGAATGTGTCTTCTAGAATCATGGTTGCATGCGCAGGATTCAAGAACGAGCCCAAGTTTTTGGATAACTAAAGTTTGTTTACAATCACAAAGTAAAACGGAACAGTATACAATCAAACAGCACTTAAATGATCCACTAATTTAACAGAATATGCGATAATACTCTCAAAACCTTGACGAAAGCAATATCACAAAACAGCCGCTCAAAACATTGGCTAAAATCCAATTTAACTCGTGTCATGTTCATTCGTTAACTCCCCAACTGAACTGTTCAATTCAGTGATGACTTCTATTTATAGTCTCTCCATAGAAACTTCTGAAAAGTTCTATAACTCAAAGAATAATCGTTCTATCGAGAAGTTTCTCGAACATTCAGAAATTCGACAAATGTAGCCCGATTGGCGATAAATCGCCAAATATGGCAACCCTGGGCTCACATCATCGTCACGTGATGCTGACGCCATGGACTTCGAAATAGACGAAAGATGAGGCCCCGAAAAGCATATTGCGCATCCGCACCATTACGCACTAAAACTACATAGTATGAGCTTACGTATTATTATTATTATTAATTTCCTTATATGCATAATGTATAAGGAAAGTATTGTGACGGGGTCGAAAATTCGAATTCGAGTTTTCGACGGGAGAGCACGTGTCACACATCCCTGATCACGAGTCAAACATTTTTGAAGTGATGTATGTGTGTGTGTGTGTGAAGGTATGTGTGTGTGTGTGCCAGTGAGACTGTGGAGACGATAACTGACGAACGAATGGACCGATTCGAACAAAATTGGGTGCAAAAATCACAATCCGTAAACACTGGAAGCCAATTGTTTTTATACGCAATCGAATGTCCAGAACACCCCTAAATCTTCGAGTGAAATTTTGAAAAAATCGTCAAAAAATCAAAACCGCTAATAAAGTTACGTAAGTAGACATTTCTTATGTAATTCTTCATTAGAAAACGATTGACACAAATTTTAGAACACTAACATAAACCGTTCTCGAGATATTGCACTTTTTTCAAAAAAATTATCAAAAAGTCATATAAAAAAAAATAAAAAATTCCTATTGTGAAACATGTTTTCTTTTCATATGTAATACCATGCGATAAATTGGGTGACATAATTCTCGTGGATCTAACTCGTTCCATTCATGAAAAAGAAACTTGGAGTAATACATTTTCATTTGAAAGCCAATAGTCATTTATCTGCTGTAAGAATAACTTTTTTCTTCGTCCCTAACGCTTGGAGAGATTTTGGCGACGAATTTGGTGGAATGTTACTAACTTGGCGACTTTTTAAATGTTGCTACATTAACAAAAAACTCGCCAAATAGATAAAAATGAAGCTAAATCAATGACGACTCATTGATGAGGACGACATGGAAAACGACAACTCATTGATGAAAATTCAATATCTTGGAAATAATATAAATAACTACTATAAAAATAATCTAATTTTTTACTGTAAAAGTAGTAAATTCATTGCATTATATAAAGTCATGTGCTGCCCACATCAGATTTTATTTTTCTGTTTTACATGTGAAAAGTGTGATCAACATAAGTGAGATTTTTTTTTCAGGTATACTCACATCGAATGACTTATATATAGCAATAGGGGTGAATTACGTGTAAATTTCGAAGAAAAATGGAAGGATTTTGATTTTTCTTTTAATTATATTAATTACGGGCTGCGCAGATCACTTTTACTTATTTGGCAAAGAATTTTCAAACTTATCTATTGTGTTTAACAAATACACTCATATAGTGTGTTCAGCCGATGACCTCATTTTGCCGATTGTTGAAACAGAATAAGAGTAGAACGGGTATACCTTCTAAGAAAATTTTAGTGTTTTCATTTAGTACATGCAAACGGGATCAAGATGTTCTATTCTTCAGATCTGCAATGTCAGATCTACGAATTTGGCGGGATGTCAGGAACTTGGCAGATTTTCTTAAAAGTTGCTAAATTGATTAAAACGACGCTAAATCAAATAAATCAATTTTGTTTTATTAGAAGAGAGTACTGAAATCATGTGTCGGTAGCATTTGTCTGTCAGTCCAAACGTACTACTTAACAAGAAAGATCAATCATGCTTAAAGCACTGATTATGAAACACTTTCCAACTTCAATGCAATTTTATTTAAACAAGTCTAAAATGCAATACATTCCTCGGTAATATTTTAAAACTTATCACAATACTACATTAATTTATTATATTTGACACCTTAAACCTTCATCGAAAAAAATTAACTTCATTCAAATGACGGCATTAAAGTATAAATTGCCTGGTTTAAACATCTCTAAAATGTGATACATTCCTCGGTAATAATTTTAGAATTATCATAATACTACGATAATTTATTATATTTGAAAACATCATCGAAAACAACTGAAATTCATTCAAATGATGTTATAAAAAAATAACACGCCTGGCTCTCTCTATAAAAGCAACATATAATTCATAAATAATTCCCCCATTCATGTCATTCATCACAATACTATAATAATTTATTTTATTTAAAAATTAAGACCATGGAGCTACAAGTAAGTAAACTCAATGCGTAAAACTTCATCGAAAAATATCGTCCTTCTCTTTCTAAAATCAATGAATATTTCATTCATATCAGCTAAGCAGACTCCATGGACTAAATGATTTTGTGTTAAAGAATTACAGCGATTCTAATACAACTCATTTTACATATTTTGCTGTTTACATTTTACATAGGTGAAAAATAGGCTTAATAGTAGAAATAATGAAATTTGGAAGAGCATTTAAACTGAAACATATTATCATTGCGTTTTTTCAGTATGTAGATGCACAGAATTCAGGCAAAATTAAGTAGTTTTAGGACGGATACAACACTCAATATGAATTAAAAAGAACTTTAAAAATTACGATTTTGACACAAGAAGGATGCCATATATCATTTTGAAGTGGGTCATGTGATCGTTTCATATCATGGACACGTGACCGCTTCATATAAGAGGTGTTATTATTATTTTAATTTTTATTTAAAAAAGAATAGAATATATTTCGCTGATTTTTTTTTATATATTTTATAGTACAATTTGAATTTTGCCTAAAATTTTCGAAAAATTTGTGAATTTTAAATCCGCTTAAAAAATGCTTGAAAAATTAGGTCCCATAGGGCTCAATGTATTCCATTTTTTCAACCCGGGTTCAATGCAAAACTAATTGGGTGATATTATTCATTTATATTCCCATAGGTCCTATAGGCCGTCTGAACAACATACTAAAATTTCATTTTGATTAAGTCATTTTTACGGCAGTTATCGTGCTAACGGACAGACAGACAGGACAAACAGACAGGACAGACAGACAGACAGACAGAATGAACAAAGTCATAAACACTTTTCAACTTTGTTGTAAAGTGTTAAAAAGTCATAAACACTTTTCAACTTTGTTGTAAAGTGTTAACAAAGTCATAAACACTTTTCAGCTTTGTTGTAAAGTGTTAAAAACGCATTTAGTGAATTTTTAAAATGTCGCCCAATTGATAAAAATATTTCTAAATCCATAAAAATATCTTGCAATTGATAAAATTGCTCTAAATAAATGAAATTAATTGTGTGCTGTTAGGGGATAGTATTGTGATGATATTTCGTCAATTTGTCGGCAAGTGGAACTATCAGTTCCACAGTCCAACTTGGCGATAAATTTGAGAATTTTTCAAAATGTCGCTAAATTAACGAAAATGTCGCCAAAACTTCCAAAGAGACTTCATTATTCAGACAATATATTTTCCATCAATTTTTGAAGAAAATGACATCATGTCGCTTAGCAACGGATTTAAATCTATTGGGTTTATGCAGCAAACGATTTTTATTAAATTTTGTCCGATTTGAATAATAAAGATATGTATATAAAATAAATGTCATTTACATTGTATTTTTGACTGAATAATATCAATTAAAATCTTCAGATTTAAACATTATTATTATTGATGATATTTCAGGGGTTATTGATTCAGTAGTTATTGATATTTTCCTGTTATTATGCTATTTTAGTATTAAGGCAAAAATTGTTCAAACTCATTTATTGTACGTTGTACAAGTAATCTTCTACAAATGCCTGGGTATATCTTCTAATCTACCAGAATATAAGTAGTACAGGTATATTGGTATATATTTCGATATATATTGCCATATATTTTGATATATACTGTCATATATTCTGATAAATATTGGCATATATTTTGATATATATTGGCATATATTGGGATCAATAACGAGCTTCTGGTATAAATATTACGGGAATTATTGATATTTTCAATTTATTATGCCATCTGATTTATTTTGTCAAAGGATTTGGATTTATTTTGTCACTTACAAAAGGGGTCAGGATGTTTTATTCTTCAGATATGCCCATGAAGATAATTTTGTACAACGAGAACAGAGATTATTAAACGTCATTTTAAGAGCATTAAATTAAGTACTTTAACAGAATATTTTGATTTACAATGTCAGTTAGTATACTATAGGAATTTGCACATGATTATTAATTTGAAGTTTCTTTATAGTATATACTATGTACGATGAACGGTTACTCTGCTAGAATTGAATAATATCTTATTTAGATAGACTATTTTTTAATTCTCAAATAATTTAACAATTCTCAAATAATTTAATTTTTAATTCTCAAATAAATTAATTCTCAAATAATCTCAAATAATTTAACTCATTAAAATTTAATGTCCTACTTATATAATTATGATTTAATTATGTCTAAATCACATATTCTATGGAGAGCAATTTGAATCTTATGCATTTTAATACGATATAATCCACATATAATGGTAATTCTATTTATTGTACAAAAAATATATAAGGCTTTAGATATGCTGAAAATCTGCAAGTATTATCAATTAAAAGAAATAAATAAATTGCCTGAGATTTAAAAGATTTATTATTCCATTACTCACCATCTTCTCTGCATATCGGATTTTTCAGTCAAGTACTTGATAAATGTACTCAGCGATAAAAGTGAAATGTCACTGACGGATTACAAAGAGTAGCGACGTACCTTAGATAAGACTTAAAATCCTGGAGCTGTTTGGAATTTCTGTTTATCATTAAAAGCTTCCGAGCTTAATGTATATTAATATAATATATACAGAGTTTATATTATTTTAATTCTCTCTTTAATTGAATAAGTATATATTCAACTATATAAAAAGTTTCTGAGTTTAATGTATATTAAAATAATATATACAGAATAAATATTTGAAACACAGTTAGCGAAACCAGACAATCATTCCACCACCAGGAAAATTATATAGCAAATTAATGGAATATACATTGGATGGGAAAGTTATTTATGTTATCAGGTTAAATAGATGGCGATATTGCTTATATAATGCGAAATATGTGTTAATATATCATAATTTGCCTTATATGTATTTTAACTGAATGTTTTATTTTTAATCCATGTATTGTAAGTACATCAAAGCGTACATCAAAGAACAGTGCAGATCGTCTCCAATATAGGCTACTCATTTGGGTCATTAATTTGATAAATTATGCCAAATAACACCGTATTGTCTAGTCATTAGAAGTAATAAAATTTGGCATCTATACATTAAAAAATGTCTAAATCACCTATTTCTCCGGATCTACTCCAGATAGAGCTTAGATGATGACTGATATCAATTCAACACCGAATTTCGAAATAAGTTTGGTGTTCGTTAAAGATATCTATTTAAGATTATTTTTCAATTTCCGGTTCAAAATTTCCATTTCCACTGCAACATATATTTTTCAGTATTGACTATAGGTAGATCGTAGATGATAAACGATATGAATTTAGCATCCCATTCTGGAGTATGCAGGGTGGCAAAACGCGAATTTCCACCCCTGATTTTTCTTCCCACGTCCACTTCAAATATTCTACTTGGAATTTCTATTTTTCAAGATTGGCTACAGGAAAAGCTTAGATAATGACTGATATGATTTGCCATTAACTTTTAGAGAGGGTAGGATGAAGCATTAGTGATTTTCACTTCCATCCCTCGAGATGTGACTGACAAAAATGTATATATTTGTTTGCAATATCTAATTTAGTGTCGGTTATAGACAGAGCTTAAATACCTGCTAATATTGATTCAGTAGCAAAAGAGTGATAAGGGTTCTCGAAGTATTTTCAATTCTAGTTTATCCTACTACCGACTTGGTCAAAATTTTTACTGAAACATCTATTTTTCAGGACAGGCCATAACTAGACCCATAAATGATGACTAATATGGATTCAGTACGAAATTTTAGAGTAAGTAGGGGATTAAAAAGGATTACCACATCTCACGTTTCCTCAATTACGGTTCAATAATATACATTTAAATATATATTTCTTAGAGTCGGCTATGGAAAGGACTTAGGTGATGGCTGAATTGCATTCAGCTTCAAATTTCAGAAGGTGTGGGGTATCACTAAGGATTTCAACTTTCAGTTATTTTCTATTTTTGGTGAATTTTTTTCTTCTAAATATTTTTTAGTAGTTTAGTCAGAGATTATATAGAGTATAGACAGAACATTAACTAGAGACAGAGGTTAGATGATAATTTAGATGAATTCAATATTAAGTTTTAATTGGAGTAGCAATATCGATAAGAAATATCAGTTCCATTTCTAAAGGTGTCACTTCAGATTTAATATTTACATTTTCCTTGCAAAATTTATTTCTCAGGATTGGCGAAAGATAAAGTTTAGGTAATAACTGATACGGATTCAGCACCACATTTTGGATAGGACATTGGGATTCACTAATGATTTATGCTTCCGGTTTGGACAATGTCACTTCCAAAATTTCGCAAGACGGTACGAAATAAGTGTGCAAAACTAGAACAATAGCTCTTAATTGATCCGTAGAAATTAAAGAGTACACACAACTTGCCACTAAATTCACACTATACAAATACTTCATAAATTTTTGGGTATTCAATATATCTTAAAAATATGTGCAATATATATATTGGTGCATATTTAAGGAAATGATAGAATAGCTATTGAAGTTCTAAAATATATTAGACATTAAGTCGTACATTAATTTAGAACAGGAATATTGATTCCATTTTATTTAATAAATCAAGAGCAATCGTAATATGCAAACCTAGGTTATTTCAACCTCATATAAATAATTCAGCTGACTATGTTTTACAAATCACGGCCCTACAGCCATGACCTTACAAGGTAATATTTTATTAATTTATTCTAAAGCATACATTAATATTAAAATCAAAATATCCTCGTTTCTAAGATTATGTTACAGACATTTTAATAAAACACAATCATATCGAAATGGTATACAGATGAATACAGAACTCAATTTTTTTCTGACTGAAAACACAGGTTCAAAGTTGATCTGATCAATACCGGGATAACATTTGAGATTTAGTATATTTGTTGAACTAAACACACTGTTTAGCATATTTGATTGCATATGATAGCACATAGCGTACTATGATTTCCCAGTAAGTTTATACTCTACGAAGGGTTTTATTTAACAGTTCTCCAGTGTGCTTTTCCGTCTCCCGCACTATTCCTACGTAAGAAATATTTTACTTTCAATTTTCCCAAATGTCCATTATACAGGGGGAGGGGGGAAGATACAACCATGCATGAAGTAAAATTGAGTAATACAAATAAATATATTATGAATTGGTAAGAAATTGATTAGAATTGAATGTTTTTGAAAAATCGCCACTGTAAGTAATAGAGGAAACAATTCCATCGTTTCATTAATTACTTCCCTATATACATAAAGTATAAGGAAAGTATAGTGACTGGGTCGAAAATTAGAAATCGAGTTTTCAACGGGAGAGCACGTTTTAAGCATTCCTGAGCACGAATCAAACATTTTTGAGGTGATGTCTGTGTGTGTGTGTGTGTGTATATGTGTGTGTGTGTGTGAAAGTATGTGAGAGTGTGTATATGTGTGTGTGTGTGTGTGCATGCCAGTGAGTCTGTGGAGTCGATATCTCACGAACGAATGGAACGATCCGTATGAAATTTGGTACAAAAAATCACAATCCGTGAATACTGGAAGCCTATTGTTTCTAAACGTAATAGAATGATCAGAACCTCCATAAATTTTCGAGTGAAATTTTGAAAAAATCATCACAAAATCAAAACCTTTAATAAAGTTACGTAATTAGACATTTCTTATGCAATTTCTCCCTAGAAAACGATTGGCATAAACTTTGGAACGCTAGCACGAACCATTCTCGAGATATGGCACATTTTTCAAATAAATGTATCAAAAAATCCCATAAATTAAAACAAACAATTAATTGTTGCGAAACATGTTCACTTCTCATTTGTAATATCATGCGCTGAATTTGGTGACATCATTCTCGTGGATCTAGCTCGTTCCATTCATGAGACAAATACTTTGAGTAATAATTTTGTATTCGAACGCCAATAGTCATTTACCTGCTATAAGAATAAATTATTTATCTGTCCATAACGCTTGGCGAGATTTTGGCCAGGAATTTGGCGGAATGTCGCCAACTTGGCGACTTTTTAAATGCTTCGAAATTAACGAAAATCTAGCCAAATGGGTACAAATGGCGCAGAACCAATAAAAATGACGACGAGTTGTCGAAAATTCAATATTTTGGACAGAATATAAGTATCTACTATAAGAATAATCGATTTTGCTGTAAAAGTTGTAAATTCGTCATATTTTATAAGGAAAGTCATGTGTTGTCCACATTAGATGTTTTTACAGTGAATTACTGTCTGGATGTTTAAAGTCCACTCTTACAGAATATTCCCACATTATAGCGTTGTTGTTGTTGATGAGAACCAGACCGTCCGACCTACCAGAAAGGTGTAAGGTAACTGTTTGGACGGCCGGGAAGTGCCACCCAATTTGGACCGGAACCCAGTGGGGGAGGCATCCACAGGGACCGTACCCTCCTTCCCCTACCACCAACCTCTCGGAAGGACTTACGGACCCACATGTTTAACGTGATCGCACTCCGCGTGAACACGGCGGCAGTTTTGGCAGTGGCTGGAATCGAACCCGGGCCTACCGAGTGCAACTCCAGCGCGCTAACCAATGGGCTACCGCGCCCCCACATTATAGCGTGTAATAACGTTTAGAAAAATAACAAAAATTATCTAGAAATACATGCCTTTAAGTCTAAGACATTATATTTCTGAAACATCTAGAAGTACATATCTCAAATTATATATATTTCTATAGTGTTTCTATAAACTAGTTTAGAATATATTTAGAATATGCTTAGAATTAACTAGTTTAGAACATATTATTTTTACAAACTGCCTTTTTAGCAACAATTTAGCTTCCGGATTTTGGAGATGTGATAAATCTTACTTGTATGGCAATTCTGAAAAGGTGTGAAGTATTGAAATAACAAGGTTTAGCAGACTTTGGTATGTATTTATCTATGTAAAAGCGTGAATATTTCAAAATCTTCAATGAAAGAGTGCTTCAAAGTGTCAAAAGTATATATATTGTATACAAAGAAGATTTGTAATAAAGAATAATTTCTCAAAATTATTGAGTCAAAATATTTGTATTCTACAACAAATGCGTTGAAAGCTGTCATCATACTAAATGCACTAAGAATGATAAGTTTAAAACAGAAAATAAAAGATTTTGGATCTGTTTAATGAATTACGGTATGACAAAATATGACAAATGGGCTAGCTGCTTAACTGTTCTTAAAACTTCTGCTGAAATTACATTTATAGTATATTCTGGTACTTGTTATGCAGTTTAGAGATTTTTACAATAAAAATATTAGTGAATTATATATTGCAATATTTATCTGATCAGCATATTGTGATAAAATATTAAAATGTATTGCTATGTATCCAAAGAACTATGTAGCGAACTATGTTAAGGCAGTATTAAATGTCTTGAGCTGGTGACGTCTTTAGCGCAATGCCATAATACTGGACTATCACATTTTATCCCCGGGATCAAATCTCGGCACTGCCAAGTTGATGATTTCACTTTTTTGCTACATTGGTGATCCGTACGTGATTTTAATACGCAACCTTCTAAACTGCAAACGCCTTTAGCTCAATACTATGATCCCAGCCTACTACACTTTGGCCCAGGGATTAAACCCTGGCACAAGTGGATGATTTCGCATTATCGCTACATCAGTGACCTTGAACAATAGCACCAAGTACCCTTCGCTGAATTATTTCCAGTTATGTAGCTTGAGTATCATAATGCATTGCATAAACGTACTTTCTCTACTCCCCATGAGATGACGTCATCACACTTTCTTGATCTTCTGAGATTCATTTGTGTCGACTCACCGTACGTCATCGGACCTTGTGACACACAACGAGGCCGATTGCAAAACTCCTTCACTTCAACCTGGAGCTGGGTGCCTCATCTGCACTCCTAGTGAAAACTGTGTTCGGTTTCAACGACACTCACTGGGATGGAGAGTAGTGCAGCGGACGCTCATAAAGCAGTATTAATAGCTTTGAGCTGGAGACGTATTTAGCTCAACGCTATGATATTCGCCTACCAAGCTTTGACCCCGGGATCAAACCCCAGTTCTGCGAAGTTGGTGGTTTCACTTTCTTGTTACAATTACATCATGCATTTTAAATATAATACTTTTATTATGATTTGCAAAATATATTAAAATTATATAATTAAATTCTACAAGAATTTCCTGCAATGAATAATAAATTTTATGTGTTTAAAATAAATTTCAGCTCATTCTTATTCTATTGTTTCAGATATCTGAGTTATTTTCATATATAAAACTATAATACTTTAAGTACCAGTGTAGATACGTGGGCATTATTTGTCGTTCATGATATCTCAAAAGACACCATAAAATGTTTGTCACGAAGTTGATTTTTACACACTTACCTCAAGGGAAATCAATGATAAAGCACCATATAAGTTGGAGATTTTGATCTTTTGTGAAGCTCAAAAGCTCGCTTCCACTAAAAGAATCGTTATAATTACTTTCGCAGAAGCAGCGTTTTTTCTTTAGTATATTGTTCAGTAGAGAAATTACTTTGAAATTTTGAATAAAAATATATCATGAGTTTTCAAGAAAGGAAACAAAAATGGAAAATCCCTTCAAGTGCTTGATTTTCATAACTTTCCAGTACTTAATTAATATTGTTAGAAAAATATCAGATATTACGCTGTGTTTCATTCACCATAATAATTTACATATAAATACAAAATCATCCGCATTAAAATATGCCAAACTGCGTTAAAAGTTTTTAATTTCGTATAAGTGTGATGTAGAACGTTACAGCAGTTTTTCGCTGTGAAATAAGTAAAGTTATTCCATTATGTAGCAAAATCCATGTAAAGTCCATACAGTATTTCTCTATAGCTCTATTTTTCACTTTTCACACACACATATGAGATCCCCAGATCTCACAACCTCTGATTTTTGGTTGTGGGGATACTTAAAATCACGGGTCTATAGAGGAAATCCCCAGTCCTTACCAACACTGAAAGACGGCTTACGGCTGGAGGTAGCATCCATTCCAGTTGATGTGCTGTTTCATGCTGTATCAGACGTAATACCGCGACTACACTCAGTCATGAAATGTGGTGGGGGGCACTTTGAGCACTTGCAGCTGTATATCATGCTAAAATACAATATCTCATTCCACAATTATTACCTCTCATTGTTTTTTTGCGTCGATTACGTGCTAGAGGTTTACGTGCGTCGATTACGTGCTTAAGCTTTCCATTTCACTTCTCAGTATTATAGGATCCTCTTTCATACAGTTCGCGGTGCAAGCGAGAAAACATTCCGTGATCGGAAAAAAGTTTTTAGGGGAAACGCCCTAGTAAAACTTTTGCGCTTCCTTGCATTCACTTTTGGCGAGACCTGTAGACAAAATGCATGTTCGTATTCTCCACATTTGTATTTCGATTGCTAATGACCTTACATGCGAAAACAATCGCTTTTATTTGTGAGCTGGCATGTACAAAGAATATGAAAGTCCTGTGGTGCAAAAGTTGCACATTTGAAAGTTTTGATATCTAAATATGTGACAATGAAGAAAGGGTGTTTTTAATGTTTTTTTTCGATTAGCAAAAGTTAGGTTTTGACATGTTTTTGTATCTGAAGTGATACTTTGAAATTTTGGCTGATATGGAAAATTAAATTTGAAATTTTAATAGTGTTTAGCGATTGTTATTATTTTAAGAGTTCGAAATTTAATTAGAATAAAATTTTAAATTACTGAATTTTTATTTTGAAATTGCTTTTGAGACAGTCTGTTTTGGATAAATTTCGATTTGATTTTGAAAATCTTGTGTTTTCGGTTGGAATTTTTGCTGTGTTTTAATGATTTGGTGCGACAATTTCCTGCTGTAATTCTAATTCTTCGATGTCGATCTTTGACGAGCTCTACTGAGCATTTTTTCCCAAAAAGAGATTGGCAAATTTCTAACCTCTAGAATGTTGACTAGTCTAATTTGAAATGAATTTTGCTGAAACGGAGGCCGTTTTGAAAATTTTGTTTAAAACTGAAAATTTTAATTGTACATATTTGAATGAATTTTATTTGAAAGTGCAGCCTAATTTGAAGAAAACTAAGTGTAATATGAACTACGACAATTTTTGACAAATAAATACCCGGTTGTATCTAAAAGTGAAATAATTTTAAATTAAAGATGTATTTGCATTGTAGAGCTAGAATGGGACACTTGAGTTCTGTAAATAATAGACAGACTCGTGTTTGGTTGACCAAGTATTTGGTATTAAAAATTTTAAAGATTTGAAATACCTTGATTTTTGATGAGAAAATTTGTCTTGGTCGCATCTTTCGACATCTGGTGAAAATTCATTGATACAGTTAAAATAATTTTAAACATGTATATATCAATATATATATATATATATATATATATATATATATATATATATATATATATATATATATATATATATACAGAGAGAGAGAGAGAGAGAGAGAGAGAGATTGAATTATTTTGAAAGTACTTATTTTAAAACTGTGGTGTCATTGCATAAAAATGTTTGGAACATCACGGAAATTTTAAAGGGGTTGATTTTTAACAATAATTTTGTAAAAAAAATTAATTTTGTATTTTGAAAGTAAATTTTGTTTGGGACTGGGCGCTTTATTTTTCCCTAACAGCCAACTGTATTTTGAATTTTTGTGTGGCTCGGGATGATGAAAGTGATTCTCCACTTGTTTTGAATACTGCAGTCTCTTTGACCTGTTGTTGCTTCCAAGCACCTTGATTTTTGACTTTTTTTGTGTCTTTGACTCTCCTAAGTTTTCTTCTGCTGAGTTTGTTGTGGTAGCGGATTCACGACCCATTTCCACAGTATTGAATTGACTCAGCATGTGCAGTCGCTATTTAGTTTGAAACTGCCTCACAAACAATTTGAGGAGAGACGAATTGATCAATCGTCTGAGCATAGAGTCCTTATGTTTGGATTGGATCTTGCTCGTGTGTTTGGGATGCCTGCTGATATTCTGTCGAACTGGCTTAATTCCAAGGGAAGTTTGATACCCTATTTGTGGCGTTTCTCGAATGTTGAATTAGTGAGTGGAAATGAGACCTTCTAACCCCCGTGTTGCACCTATGCCTATGTCAACTTTGGTAACAGTTGAAAGAATCACTGCTCATTTTAATGGTCGAAATTTTTGTCCGCTGCAGTTGACTGAATTCCTGCAGGGTGCAACGTTGAAGGTTGAAATTCCTGAAGCATATTTTTGAGGATAGGTTACTTTGGCAAGTGAATTTTAGAGAATTTGAAAATGTTGAAATTTGAAAACATTCAATTTGAATGTGTTTTGATCATAATTTTGAAAATGATTTATTTACAAGAATGTATTTATTTTGTGCCTCAGTGCCCTCTTATTGAATCCTCCTAAGTTGATTTGAATGTTGGAAATTTTGAAATGTGATGGCTATGAAATGTTGAGAATTGTTGTTACTGGCTCTTTTTCTCACCTGTGCTGTGTTTTCACAAGTTGAGTTATGAATTTGGTCCTCCCTCGGTTCCGATTGTGCGAACTTTAGTGAGTGGAATTGTCCTCTTCCGCTTGAGTGAGTTGACACATTTTCTCTTCCGTTTCTGATCTGTGGAAGAGCGATGCGATTTTTGCAACTATGTTTCTGCTGGTACCTGCTTGATTGATCTTTGATTGATGAATATTTAACTACGATTTGAAAAATACTGTCTGGAACTTGAGAATATTTGCTGACTCCCAATAAGTTACTCCAGTTTGATTTTTTGGAAATACTTTTAAAAATTTTGATTGAATTTTCGAGTCTTGAATTTGTTTACATTATGGAATCCTTGAAAGATGCAGCGAACTCTGAATTTGTTGAGTTAATTACGAAATATGATTGAATTTTTGAAGAATTGGTTCCACGGTTGAATGATTTTGAACAAGAGTATTTTGGAAATTTGTTTACTTACATTTTGAAATCCAATTGTAAATAATGTTGAACTTTGATTTCTTGAATTTTATTTTTGAAATTTGAATGATTTACTACGGAAATATATACGTTCTGGATTTTATTTGATTTTCATGGAGTTATAGTGAATTTTAGCATTTGCTTAATTTTATTCCGAAACTTTGAGAGTTTGTGCAATCCTTGAATAACATTATGAAATATATTTTTTGTTGAACTTACTTTGACTACCTAAATTTTACTTCAAATATTTTTAATTACCTTTGAAATACAATTATTTGAAAGATAAATTCAATAAATTTATTGAATTAAAGAGAAATTTTATGGAATGCTACTTATATATTTATTGAATTTTTTGGCAACATGATTGAATTTTTTTTTATTTAAAGGATTTAATTTTGATTTGTGTCACTGGAGAAATTGATTTGGGGTGTAGCAAAACTGTTTTCACAATTTTCTTCCTTGGTGGCAATGTTGATAAATTTTATTTTAAAGATATTTGATTATTACTCGCATTGAAAAAGTTGAGGCGAGAAAGTTCTCTGTGCCAGTGAGCACGTGCTGAGGTTTCTGTGCAAGGGAGAGCCTTGATTTGAATTCTGTGGCCCATTTGATTTACTATTTCGTTTTGATATTGACAAAGATTTCTCTGGGAATTTATTTCTGCTGTGACTAAGGTGCGGAATTCCTTTTGCTTGAGTGTGTTTCGGGTTCTCAAAGAGTGAGAAGTTGAAATCATTTACGAGTTTATTTCTGTGTATATAAATTGCAATGGTTCTTAACAGAATGATTAATAGCATATATTGAGTATATGGTATTATAAAAATTTATTGTTGAAAATGTTGAATAAAATAAGAGAATAAATTTTGTCATAATTTTGAATACATGAAAAATGATAATTGGTAGGACATTATGTACTTGTTTACGTGATTGTCATGTCTGTTGCAACTGTTGCCTTACTGATTTCCTCATTGATGATTGAGATGCTGATGTGTCAAATGGACAATTGATGTTAACAACACTTTGAAACCATGTGACCACTGGACCAGGTTTATTTTGAAATTTTTATTTTTCTTCTTCTGTGGTATGGTTATTTGTACTTATATTTATATTATCGTTTTGGTATTACTATTACAATTTATTGCTGTATCCTACTTCAACAATTTGGAAAGTACCTGCTGTGGTTATGGAATTTTAATTTACAATATTTTGGATTTAATGATAATTTAAGTTTATTTACAAGGAATTGAAGATGTTTTGCAGCTGCTCGCATTTTAATGCTTGAATTGAGATTTGAAGAAAATTGAATCATTTCTCGAAAATTGAATTAATTTGATGAAAAGCTGATGAACTCTACTATTTGAAAATTTAATTGAAAGTTTTAATTTGGGAAAGTTTATTTAAATTGATAAATTTTTAATTTTAACTTAGTTGGTCTACTTGAAGAGTGTTATCTATTTATATTTTGCATGTTTCGACTTTGCGAAGCGCTTGCAGATATTAGGATTTTCGACTGAGTTGCAATCATCTTTAGGTTTCTTTGGCTTGGGTTATTCGACATGTGTCCATGCGGAATGTTGTTCATGTCACGATCTCTTTGTAGTTTGAGCAGCTGCACCACTAAACTTTTGCTGAAACAATTTTCTTAAACGATCTGCAGACTTCAATGGCTTGATGCCTACATGCACCTACTTGTTTTTTGAAAAATCTCTTCGCTGTGCTCTGAAATTGGTAACCCGGGTGTCCAATGTGTGTAATATCGAGATTCGAACCCGCACCACTTCTGTGCATGAGATAGAAATTCATCTAATATGTTTTAAGCCATTTAATTTATTTAAAACCATTTAACTATTTTAATTCTGTTTAAAACGCCCTCGAGTCATGCCCTTGTATAATTTATGTATTTTAGAACCATTTAACCTTTTAAACCTTAATCTGAATTTTAATCGGAGTTCATTTAAAAGTATTATTTCAAGCGAGCACTCTAAGGGTCATTTTTTCCATTGCCCGCTCCGCATGATGAAATCAGATGTTTAGTGTAATTGATCCTTCAATTTGTGTGTATTATGCTAGATATAAATATAAAAGCTCTTCGCTATACGACTAAGAGGCAGATGTTTTCTTCCGTGTCTCGACTGCTGTACGGCCTGGCGTGAGAATGTCTCTGACGTTTAATTTTTGAATTTGTAGCTTTCGTGACGTCCGCGTGGTGTGCATGAATGCTTCGTACACCCTTTGTGGCGTGCATTTTCCTCCTTGGTCTGCTTAACATCTGATGTTTTCTATGCTCACTCTGAGCCTCGGGAACATGGCGTGATTACCGGTTCCCTGGGTTTCGTGGGCGGTTGCTTCCTGCTGCAATTATGTCTGAGGAAATGTGGCCCTGAGATGTCGGGAACAATCCTAGGCCTTGCCGGATCAAAGATGAGATGTCCGAGGATGATCCAAGGCCATGCCGGATCAAGGAGTCAACGCTTGCTATGGGGATGACATTAGGCCAAGCCGGGTCCGACTCCGTGCCTTTACGGAGCGAAAATGAAGAGAGAATCCGTATGATGCTGTGTGCCCAGGCCAGGCCATGTCTAGCTCAGCCTAGAGATGTGTGTATTTTCTTCACGAAAAACGGTAGATATTATGTTTGGGTACACATGTAGATGTCCTTCGTTCCATCTCGTATTTTCGCATCCAGTTGTGACGACTTATACATGGCTTGAGAAAAGCCCTCTTTTCGTTCCTGTTTTCAGAACCCTAGTGTTCCCGACGTCTCAGATTATTTGTAACACCAGAAGTCGACTTCTGGACGGACTGCGAGCCGAGCGTTATTGGCTTCTTTGCTGGCTCTGCAAATTAAATTAATTCATCACTTACATCAAATTGAAATTTAATTATATCCTAAATTTATATTTAAATCAATAATTTTATTTGAATTTATTTCGAGAGTTCGCCACTGTTATTTAATTGACCATACAATAATTTATGAAATTATTTTAATGTTTGCCACTGTATTTTATTACGATTTGATTACTACTGATTTGAAGCTTACAGAAAGCTCGCGGCATGTTAACTATGTTCTTTGAGCGCCTGGATCCAGTGGATGATGCTGATAAGGATTCAGCTGATGTTTTGATAAGTTCTTACATAATTACATGTAATAAATAATATTTGATTTTTCTTCCAATTACGAGTGTTTATTTCACTTTAACTGTGATATTGATTTTATTTAAATTTATTTTTGGAGAAGATGAAGTTCCTCAAGGTAATGGTTTAGGCTTTCAAGTGTATTTTGTTCTACTGGGTTTTCAGGCACGTCATCTTGGAAATTTACTTCTCCGGACAGGAGGGTGAACGCAAGTGGTGTTAGTGCGGCCTATTCGATCACGGGTTTATAATGGTGGTGCTGGAGTTCATATGTCCTAAATTATAAATTTAAGAAGGTCACGATTCCGCCTATACAAGGGTAAGGAACATTTTTCAAATATCTGTAAAAGCATAGTTTATGTGAAATGATAGTTAACGTACGCAATGCTTGAAAATACAATTAAAACTATTGGTAGAGTTGGATTGAAATATGAATTTTAATTTGGTGGCTATAAAACTAAGCAGATACTGAATAGTTTTAAATATACATAGTTGCGACTTTGTAACGTTAAGAGCCAGCGATGAGGTCAGATGTTATTCCAGCTCTACACCAGCAAAACGGCCTCCCGTTAAAACTGGCAGACGACATTTTGAGAGGTAAAGCAGGTTGATTCCCCGCTACACACGTACACAGATTGAATTGCCGGTTCATCATCTATAGTCTGCCTTGGACTTTTGAACAAAAATAATACAAACACAGCCAGTTTTGATAAACAAATGCACATCTGTAGGTTTAAAACTCAGCTCGAAGGCCATGTTATACACATCAGTTCAACCGCAGTGACAGTATGCTCGTGACAGAAATACATAAATTGCTTAAACCATTCCAATAAACCAAACGCTTTACCGGCAAGCCAAACTACGCATAGATTTGATCGGAGAGATGGGATAGCCATGCCAGAATTACACAAATCTCTTAAACTATTCCAATAATCCAAACGAATTACAGCCAAGCCAAACCGCACGAAGTTTAACTGCGGTGGTGGGATGGCCGTGTCAGAGCTACAGACATTTCTTACACCATTCGAAAACAAACTAAACCACAAGTCAGTTCGACTTATAAGAAGTTTAGACTGTTTAAGCTGAACTGAACGCTAAACTGTACCTGCGAGCACCACATTCTTATATTCCTTCTCTCTGTAATTGGGCGTGTTTGATATTTAGTTATACAAGTATACATGACAAAGAAAAAGAAAGAAATTTATTATGAACGGGATGCTAAACTATACCTACGTTCACCACTTTTATACATTTTCTACTCTATGTAATTAGGTGTGATTGATATTTAGCTATACAAGTATACATGACATAGATAAAGATAGGAATTTATTATGAATGGGATGCTAAACTGCACCTATGTGCACGACATCCATTAATTACTTCTCTCTATAAATGGGTGTGTTTGATAATTAGTTATACAAGTATACATATACTTGACAAAGAAAAAGAAATACATTTATTACGAACGGGGCGCTAAACTGTACCTGCGTGCACCTCTTTTATATCTTTCTTCTCCCTGTAATTATGTGTGTTTGATATTTTATTATGAAAGTGCACATGGCAAAGAAAATTAAACGAATTTATTACGAACGGGATGCTAAACTGCACCTCCGTGCACCACATTAATATATTTATTCTCTCTATAAATGGGTGTGTTTGATAATTAGTTATACAAGTATACATATACATGACAAATAAAAAGAAAGGAATTTATTACGAACGGGGCGCTAAACTGTATCTGCGTACACCTCTTTTATATACTTCTTATCCCTGTAATTGTGTGTGTTTGATATTTAATTATAAAAGTGTACATGGCAAAGAAAAGGAAATGACTTTATTATGAACGGAATGCTAAACTGTACCTGCGTTCACTTCTGTTATATTTGTCTTCTCCCTGTAATTGTGTGTGTTTGATATTTAGTTATACCAGTATACATGATAAAAAAAAAGAAATGCATTTATGTATAATTAGTGTATAATTAATGAAATTATGCATAAGTTTGTCACTTTTAATTATTACATTTAATATTATGTATTTAAAAAAAATGTTATATTGTGACAGGATGTGCATCGGTCTAAGCACAATAGATAAAGAAAAACCTTTATTGTATTTTTGAAAGACATTTTAAAGAGAATATTTCACAAAAATAATCACATTTACAATTTGCATCATTCTAGAATATTTAACTAGTATATTTTTCTATAGTAAAACATAATTTAGATTATTCACAGTTCCGTTTCACCAACGTCTTCTAAGACTCAGGAAGAATTGTATTATTTTCTTCAGCAGCTGAAATATAGTGGCGTTATTTGTCCTTTATTATGATATTAGGGAACACAGACTAAAAATCCTGTCACGAAATAGATTCCTGCGCATTCATCTCACGGGAAATCAAGTATAAAGATTCTCTTAAAAGTTGGATATTTCAATCCTTTGTGAAGATCGAAGATACTTTTCCACGAAAAATATAACCGTAATTACTTTTGCAAGAACTACATTTTTATTTATATATTTTCTATAGAACTGATTCTGTCTTTGATATTTCTGAATTCAAATATGAGAAATAATTAAAAAATATTAAATATATATATATATATATATATATATATATATATATATATATATATATATATATATATATATATATATATATATATATAAATATATATATATATATATATATATATATATATATATATATATATATATATATATATATATATATATATATTTATATATATATATATATATATATACTCGTATATATATATATCAGTAGAGTAGCATGATACTCTTGACTGGGAAGGCTAAATGATTGTCATTTTAACTTTGAAAACGTTTTATTATGATAAGTGAATTTACATTGGAATTCGCATTCGCTTTCAATAAGTTGTATAAGTTGTTACTCGGGTTAATTATCGGGCAAAAATCACCAACATCCAATTATTATAACAACTATCAAAACTAATGTTTCCAATTTTGGTATGGAGTAAGCACCTTTTGATGTCATATATAATATAATGTTTACTTCAATATAAATGTGTTTGTAATTTGAATAATTATAATTTTTAAGTGGCTAAGAATTGACCCAGGATTTGTGCAATTACTGGCCACTTACTGGGTAATTAATGGTCAACACACTTTTTGATGCAAATAGATTAAATATTGGTTTATTATTAAAGGCAAAAGGCATTGAAAGCAATTAGACTAAATTAAGAATTTTTTTGTCATATAATTGGAAAAAGTAGCACATAGATTATATTTGTGTGTAAATACAAATTATTTGATATGCAAAATATTCGCTCTTACAGTCTACAAAACTAACTACTCAAAGATTTTTTCTTCAATATTTATAAGCAATGTTTATTGCTTAAACATTCACTGTGCATGAACCAATACCTTGCAAATCTACTGGGTCCGTAAAAATATGTTTCTGTTTTTCATTCCATCTCGCTCAGGCCAAGGGAAATTTTCAGTTCAATTTTCAAGAAATTTTACTCAAATTTACTGATTTGTACTTTTGTGATCTTCCCAATAAAAATGGGTCTTTATAATAGTAGTGCACATCATAATAGCTCTGGGCTAACAGAGTAGGCTAAATTTATAAAAAGAAAAAAAGAACGAGTCGCTCAATTTAGGCATTGTGAACATCTAAGCAAAACAAGAAACAAAAAGCCGATGTGGGCAAAACATGACTTTCCTTATATAATGCAATGAATTTACTTTTTTTACAGTTAAAAAAAGGTTATTCTTATAGTAGATACTTATATTCTTTGCAAGATATTGAATTTTCTTTAATAAGTTGCCATTTGCAATGATTTAGCGTCATTTCTATCCATTTGGCGGGATTTTTGTTATTTTGGCAACAATTAAAACAACAATTAAAGTTGGCGACATTCCGCCAAATTCGTCGCCAAAATCTCGCCAAGCGTTATGGACAAAGAAGTAAGTTATTCTTACAATTAATAAATGACTATAGGCGTTCAAATACAAAAGTGTTACTCAAAGAATCTTTTTTCATGAATGGAACGAGCTAGTTCCACAAGAATGATGTCACCAAATTTATCACATGGTATTACATATGAAAAGTGAACATATTTCTCATTAGGAAATATTTTTTTTTATTTTATATGACTTGCTGATAATTTGTTTTGAAAAATGTGCAATATTTCGAGAACGGTTCATGTTAGCGTTCTAAAATTTATGTCAATCGTTTTCTAATGAAAAAATACATAAGAAATGTCTATTTGCGAAACTTTATTAGCGGTTTTGATTTTTTGACGATTTTTTTAAAATTTCACTCGAAAATTTAGGGGGGTTCTAAACATTCGATTGCGTATAAAAACAATAGGCTTCCAGTGTTTATGGATTGTGATTTTTGTACCAAATTTCGTTCGAATCGGTCGTTACGTTCGTCAGTTTTCATCTCCACAGGTTCACTGACACACACGCACACACACACATACTTTCACACACACACACACACAGACATGACTTCAAAAATGTTTGATTCGTGATCAGGGATGCTTGAAACGTGCTCTCCCGTCGAAAACTCAAATTCGAATTTTCGACCCCGTCACAATACTTTCCCTTTACATTATGTATATAAGGAAAGTAAAAATTGAGGTTTATAATTTAACAAGAAAGATCAATCATGCTTAAAGCATTGATTATGAAACACTTTCCAAATTCAATGCAATTTTATTTAAAAAAGTCGAAAATGCAATACATTCCTCGGTAATATTTTAAAACTTATCACGATACTACATTGATTTATTATATTTGAAAACTTCATTGAAAAAAATGAACTTCATTCAAAAGACGGCATTGAAATATAAATTGCGTGGTTTAAATATCTCTAAAATGCAATACATTCCACGGTAATATTTTTAAATCTATCATAATACTACGATAATTTATTATATTTGAAAACTTCATCGAAAACAACTGAAATTAATTCAAATGACGTCATAGAAAAAATAACACGCCTGGATCTCTCTATAAAAGCAGGATTTCATTCATAACTTTCTCCATTTCATTCATCACAATACTATAATAATTTATTTTATTTAAAAATTAAGACCATGGAGCTACAATTCATAAACTTTATGCTTAAAACTTCATCGAAAAATATCGTCCTTCTGTTTATAAAATCAATTAATATTTCATTCATATCAGCCATGCAGACTCCATGGACTGAATTATTTTGTGTTAAAGAAATACAGTAATTCTAATACAACTCATTCTACATATTTTGCTGTTTACATTTTACATAGGTGAAAAATAGGCTTAATTGTAGAAATAATCAAATTTGAATGAGAATTTAAACTCAAATATATTGTCATTGTGTTGTTTTAGTATGTAGATGCACAGAATTTAAGCAGAAATAAAGTAGTTTTAGGATGGACACAACACTCAATATGAATTAAAAAGAACTTTAAAAAATCACGAATTTGAAACAAGATGGATGCCATATCTCATTTTGAAGTGGGTCATGTGATCGTTTCATATCATGGTCACGTGATCGTTTCATATAAGATGTGTAATTATTATTTTAATTTTTATTTAAAAAACTACTGAATATATTTAGCTGTTTTTTTTTTTATATATTTTATGGAACAATTTGACTATTACCTAAAATTTTCGAAGCAATTTGTGAATTTTAAATCCGCTTAAAAAATGTTAGAAAAATTAGGTCCCATAGGGCTCAATTTATTTCATTTTTTCAACCCGGGTTCAATCCAAAACTAATTGTGTGATATTATTCATTTATATTCCCATAGGTCCTACAGACCGTCTGAACAACATACTAAAATTTCATTTTGATTAAGTCATTTTTACGGCAGTTATCGTGCTAACGGACAGACAGACAGACAGACAGACAGACAGACAGACGGACAGACAGACAGACGGACAGACAGAATGAACAAAGTCATAAACACTTTTCAACTTTGTTGTAAAGTGTTAATAAAAAGGAACTTTGAAGTTATGGTTAAAAATCCATATGACTATATTTATTATCTTAGAAGGCTATAATAGATAAAATGTCAAGCATAAATACTGTAAAACATCACTGGAATTACCCCAGTGACCAAGAATTTCCTCACACGTATGGTGAATAGTTTTGTATACTCTTGTAAAGTGTTTCAATGTAGTAGAAGAACATTTTATTCTCATTTTTAACACTTTACAACAAAGGTGAAAAGTGTTTATGTCTTTGTTTATTCCGTCTCTCTGTCTGTCTGTCTGTCCGTTAGCACGATAACTGCCGTAAAAATGACTTTATCAAAATGAAATTTTAGTATGTTGTTCAGACGGTCTGTAGGACCTATGGGAATATAAATAAATAATATCACCCAATTAGTTTTTTATTGAACCCGGGTTGAAAAAATGAAATACATTGAACCCTATGGGACCTAATTTTTCAAACATTTTTTAAGTAAATTTAAAATTCACGAATTGCTTCAAAATTTTTAGGAAATATTCACATTATCCCATAGAATATATAAAAGAAATTCAGTAAAATATGTTAAGTAGTTTTTTAATTAAAAATTATTTAATATAGGGAAAAAAACAAATTCAATTAAATTCTGACTTTGGGATATCTTCCAGAAAGAAAAGAGAGATATAGTATATAATAAATACCTTTTCATTTGCGTAAACATTTTGAATATGGGAGAGGCTTCACATTTTAAAATAAATTTGGTAGATAACAATTCTTAATTTTTAAAATTTTATATAACTCTTCATGATATACTTATTTGATGGCATTTTTAATGCACTTTCCTACGTCCTAGAGAGTTAAAATTTGGTACACAGCTTAAATTTGTTGAACATTTTTTTCGACAAAAATTTGATGGATCTTTAAATATAGATCATACATTTTTTTTTCGAAATGGCCTGCAAATAATCCCCGTTCACTTCTATAAATCATTGTTGTAATATTGTTAAAAATTCTGATGTGGACAGAACATGTCTTTCCCTGCAGAATCATATCCGTTCTCTTTATTTATTCAATAATAATTTGAGTTTATGTGCACAAAATAAAACCATGAGTATTTTAAATGACATTGAATTTACACGTTAAACTTAAATTTGGTTCTCATTTGATAGCTGGACTTATTGTCAAAGGTGGGGTAGCGAAAACGCGAAAAAACTAGAATATCTCATGAACGGCTAGTCCTAGAGTAATGGGGTTAGTCTTATTCTTTTAGTTGTCAAAAATTACGTATCAAATTGGAATTTAATAGATATAATTGAGCACACGTAGTCTTTTATTTTTATATATAACGATTTTTGCGGGACATTTCGCAAAAATAGCCCGTTCCTTTTTCCCGAATCGTACTAAAATAACCTACAAATGATTTATATACAAAATTTTGTTAAATTTGTTATATAAATCACTTGTAGGTTATTGAAATATTATACACCAAATTTTGTTGAATTTGTTCCATTAGTTTTTAGCTAGAGTGGATAAAGGCAATTTCTGCGGCCATTTCGCAAAGAAGGTAGATTCTTTTATTACGAATCGTACTATAATCTAATGAACATCAGGATTTCCCACAAAAAACATACCTACCAAATTGTATGAAGTTCGGTCCATTAGTTTTTCAATTAGAGTGGAGGTAATATCCACACAGACACACAGAAACATACACAGATACACCCTTACACACACAGACGTCTTCCTAAAAACAGTTTTTCGTGTTCTAGAAGTCCCAAAACGTGTAGATTCTTTGAAAATTCGAGTAATGATCTTCGGCACGATTCCAATACTTTGAGTATATACACATACACACATATATTATCTGTGTATCTGTGTATCTAAATTTCGTGCCTATGCAATTACAATAGTTGTGATTTTAAATGATCCCTAAACTTTTATTATTTCTTCAACGAAGCCTAATTTTAACATATGCAGAATGCAAATATCTCAAGCGATTGTAAGATGAATTACATAAGAATTGCTGAATTTCTTTCACACAAAATTATTTAGCTCTGGAGCCTGGAATCCAAGTTATATGAATGAAATATTCATTGATTTTGCATAAAGAATCAGATTATTTATTTTTCAATACAGTTTTAAATATTTAAGTATAATAAATTACTGTAGTACTGTGATAATATAAAATATATCACCACTGAATGTATCACATTTTAGAAATTTTTAAATGAAATTGCATTTCAGTTGGAAAGTTTTTCATAATCAGTTCTTAAGCATGATTGACCTTTCTTGTTAGTTGATATGGTAGTTCATAGTTGAAATAAAAAGAAATATAGAAAAGTAATTAAAAATTTATGAGTGACGAAAATCTTTGCAAAATGTGTAAATATTAAGGCCAATGTTGTTTTGCAGAAATTTAACTAGCAGGTTTGAAAACAAATTTTTTCATAACGTATTCCAGTAGTATTTTAATACATTTGTTGCATTCCAGCTGTCTTTCCGTGAAAGGAAACTATCGACACGGTAAGTGTGGTGTCTTACCCATTATCGTCCATGAATACAAATTTTGGACTCACTACAACTAAGAAAAATGCTGAGCATGAAGATGCTGTATATTATCTCTGTACAACTTACCAGTAATAGAACCACTGTTAAAAAGTGGAATTCCGTGCTCACGTTCAGCATTATTTCTGCTTAAAACAAGACCTCCTAAGAATAAGTTATTCTTACAGCAGATAAATGACTATTGGCGTTCAATTACAAACGTATTACTCAAAGTATATTTTCTCATGAATGGAACGAGATAGATCCACGAGAATGATGTCACCAAATTTAACGCATAATGTTACATATGAAAGGAGAACATGTTTCTCAACATTTCATATTTTTTTAATGTATGGGATTTGTTGATAAATTTATTTGAAACAAAGTGCAATATCTCGCAAACAATCCATGCTAGCGATCTAAAGTTTACGTAAATCGTTTTATAAGGAAATACTACATAACAAATATCTATTTCCGTAACTTTATTAAAGGTTCTGATTTTTGACGATTTTTTCAAAATTTCATTAAAAAATTTAGGGGGTTCTGCGCATCCGATTGTGTTTAAAAGCAATAATTTTCCAGTATTCATGAAGTGTAATTTTTTACTAAATTTTATTCGAATATCTCCATTCGTTCGTGAAATATTGTCTCCATAGACTCACTGGCATACACAAACACATACACACAGACATACTTTCACACACACACACGCATACATACTTTCACTCACACACATACACACTTTAGTTCGGTGGTTTGTGCGCTGGATTTGCACGCTGCCACAACTTTCGCCGTGTTCATGCGGAGTACGATCACGTTAAACATGTGGGTCCGAATGTCCTTCCGAGAGGTTAGTGGTAGGGGAAGGAGGGTACGGTCCCTGTGGATGCCTTCCCAACTGGGTTCCTGTCTAAATTGGGTGGCACTTCCCGGCCATCCAAATGGTTACATTACTCCTTTCTGGTAGGTCGGACGGTCTGGATCTCAAAGAAACACACACACATCCGGCCGTCCAATTAAATACTCAAGTCCTCAGGATGAGTCGGACGGTCTGGGTCTTCTACACACACACACACACGGAGAGAGATCCCCTCAAAAATGTTCGATTCGTGATCAGAGATGCTTGAAACGTGCTTTCCAGTCGAAAACTCCAGTACGCATTTTCGACCCCGTCACAATACTTCCCTTATACCTTTATACTATGTGTATTAGGAAAGTAAAAATGCATCACACTCATAAATCACCCTTTAAATATGTGTATAACGGTTGGCTTGTCAATTCATTCATGTGCTAATTACTATGTACTTTTCTTTCTTTAAACCTTAACACTTTATATTTTAACATTCATTACGCTATATATATCATTAACATAAAATTTTTGCATTTGACAGTTTGAAATTCGTGCATTTTCTTCTCGAAGTTCTAAATACACTTTCATTTATATGCAAAATAATGTATTTTAGCCGATTGTTTTTATAGAATATGTAATTGAATTGCTGCAAATAGAACAGATATTTATGATTGAAGTGAAATCGATCAACAACAGTAATTAAATTGTAAAAGATACGGTCTTTTATAAATATATTATGTTTTGGATATATTTAAAATAGTATATCAAAGATAATAAAAAAATTTATAGTTGTGTTACTAGTTTAAATATATATTAGACGTAGCAAAGATAAATAGAAATGCTGTACAAGAAGAACAAAATGTTTAATATAGTTTGGAGCAGTTCCGAAACAGAAATGAATCTAATAACCTAGTAGAAATGAAAAATACATTAGTGGTTTATACAATAATGTATTTGAAAGCAGATGTTTTCTTGAAATAAAAGTTATTTCCCTGCTATAATTAGGATTCAAAAGGCTTTATCGTGGTCATAATTTTTCATAAAATAAGTAACATTTCTTTGTGCATTATATATTACTTGCATAAAGAAAGTTATAATTCTTGCTACAATGTAGTTTAATATTTTTCTTATACTTTCGTTATAGTTCATGTTTTATTTTGGCGAATATGTAAGAAAATGGGTTGATCCTTGTTCCACTTAAAATATTGTGTCTGCAATTAAGGGTTATATTACTGTAAAAAACAAGTAAATCTATCATGAACTACTTACTGTAAGTCTATTTTTAGGCTTAGAGAAGTTCACGATAGTTTCTTTTTCGGGAGAAGGTTAGTTAAATAAAATAGTTTTATATGGTTCATGACGTAAGCAAGTAATATTAAGAAAGTTATAAAACTGATTTTATATTGTTTCATAAATAAAGCAAGAATTATTAAGGAAGTTATGAAAATGCTTTTATATGGTTTCATGACTTAAGCAAGTAATATGATAAGATATATATTATGAACTACTATAATCCAATTTCTTACAGTAGTTCATAGTAATTTATTTTTCGGGAGAAGGAATTATAAAAATGCTTTTATAAGGTTTATGACTTAAGCAAGTAATGTTTATTTGATTTGGTAATGTAGAGAGCTGCTATTTCCTAAGACGTAATCCTAGAACTAACTCTGCTTGTATGTTATGAGTCGATTTAACTGTGAATAAACTCTGAAATTATAGTTAAATATCTGGCCATTTGACATTGTCCTAATTTTACGAATTAATTGCTAAATTTATTTTATACTAGTACTAATCATCCGACGTTTCCTGGGTCCCAAATAAGCGCCCGCTACTTAAAAATTTCCACTCAGTTTCCAAATCAGTTTTAGTCCAATTCACCACAAGATGCGAAGTCCCTGTTTAAGTGCAAAGAGCACCGTTTCACAAACGTTGAAAGTTAAAAAAATAATCGAAGTGATTTGTCTTTCTGTAGGCGGGGCTTCAATTACGGCGGCAGGTGGGTATGCGCAATTGGCAGGTCGAAAACTGTACGGAACTTCATTGCCGAGCATCGAAAAACCTTGCAAATTTGCAATACCGTTCATTGATCATTCCGATGGTGTCAAGATGCAAACTCTATACTAGTATTTTTTGCCGATAACGAACCATTTTGCGTGATTATCGCTCAAAATTATGCTAAAAGATATAATACCTATGTCATGTCGCATTTCTGCGCCATGAGCCTTTTCGTATTTTCGAGGAGAGAAATATCTTTTTTCCTTCCGTGCCTGTGTTGTATTTTTGCTAAGACTTGTTTGTATTGAATTCGCACTGAAAAGCGAGTTTGGTCGAGAATTCGTTGAGAATGTCTAGGATTTTTGTCTGGCTCAGATGCGTGACGTGTGATCGGCTGTTGCGAAGGAGAGAGCGCCTGTCCAATCAGGAAGAGGCGCAAGGAGAAATGTTCGGCGGTTGCCTCGTGAGACGGAGCAGATTCGAGCTGGAGAATTTGTTGAAGTTGGACGCACGGTGAAATTTTTGTCTTATTAAAAGACAAAGGGTTTTGGCCAAAATGGCTAAGCTGGCGGAGTTGGGCTTTTGTTTCTAAGGGAAACCGCCCTGCCCTTCTGGAGCTGAATGGAGAAGAACCTGGAAATTTCGGCAATTTATTTTCATCATTTCTAAAATTATTTTTCTTTATTCCAGGAGTCCTGTTTCGGTTGCTGGAGATGAATATTCTTTCGCGGAGGTCAGGCTACTTGCCATATTTGAATGATGTCCTGTTATCTAAATTTTGGACTGTTTTCCTCGGCAATCCACTTTTGGGAACTCTCTGATTCTACCTCAGACCGTGTTATCCTGAATAGGACATTCTTCGTATTGTAAAATTACTCTACCGCTCAGGTAAAATTTCTTTTTCGGAACAAGAAGTTCCGTTGCATCACAGTCACAATGAATACAAATTAATTGATTGTAATGACTCTCCAACTTTAAGTAGATATTGATAATTTAACTGTGTGATTCTAACTTGTGATTTGAATTTAAATATTGAGTAATATTAAATTTTTGAACAGAGCATAAGTAAGAATATTATATTTGATAAGAGAAGCTCTGAATAATTTGATTGATAATTTGAAGGTTTAATGCATATATTCACTTTTGAAATCTTAAAATAAAAGAATTATTTAATTATTAAATGAGCCTGTTTTTTTGTGTATCCCTTCATGTTTTACTCACTGTACATCATTTAGGATTTAATTCTCCTAAACTGGGAACCTCTTTTAAAACTGAACCTGGAGTAAATTTTGGTAATTTTGTTGTGGAAAAGAATGTTAATTACAGTTCCTTTTGGTTTGCTAATTTTACGATCACTGGCCTGTGTGTAGTGGAATCAGTACATGCATTTTGGTACTGAAACCGCTACCACAAATTGGTGCCTGTTCCCTTTCCCAGAGTATTACAGTGAGGAATGTTAATTTTTTTGAAGGAATGCAGAAAAATTTGTGTTTTGATTATATGCATATGAGTACTGCAGAATTTGAATGTCGAAGTAAGTCACAAAATTTCTTTATTGGTGCAAAGTATTTGAATTATAAATGGGCAAGAAACTGTTATTTATATGTCATAAAGTAAATATAAAAGTGCAAAAAGCACATAAGCCCAGATGCACCAGAGTATTATTTGCATATTGAATTTTTGTTGCATATATATTCTTGAGTTATATATGATACACATAAATATACACAAAATTCCATATGATATTTAAAGGTGAATTTAAGGTTTTGAAATTTTCAAATACACATACATTGAATAGTAAATACATAAAGTGCATATACACATTTATGAAAAGTGAATACAATCGTTCTGTGCACATACAAAAGTGATTCGAAGTTCAGGTTAATAGATTTGAAAAGAAAGAAAGTGAAACTATTTTCGAAATAAACTGTGCTTGTGATAAACTGTGATAAAATGCCTCGAAATAGTAAGAATTCTCGTGCAAGTGGGAGTAGAGACTCCTCTGCATAACCGAACAGATCAGACCGTGTGCCTTCGGTGTCTCCACCACGACTTTCTCCAAATTCTGGCAGATCAGCTTCCGCTGTCAGAGACTCAAATAAAGTTAAAGTGGGAATTGGATCGCAGTTCCTTGGATCCATTCCAGGTTTTGCTGGCAATGCAAATGAATCTTTTCACGAATTTTTAGAGAAATTCCTTCTGGTGGCTGACCACGCTGAGTGGTCAAATCGTGACAAAATTTTCGTCCTGAAGTTAAAGTTGTCTGGTCGTGCTGAAAGACTGGTAAAATCTATCCCTAAATTGAACCAAAGCACGAATTTCACAGAACTGGTAAATACACTCAAGGACAATTTCACAAAAAAGGAAAATATTGCCAAAAACGTCGCAGCTCTGGTAAATTGTAAACAACTGGTAAACGAGGATGTGCGAGATTTTGCGAACCGCATCGAAGCTGAATCCTTTGTGGCTTTTCCACAAGATGGTGTGTCTGACAATGAAGATTCCCTGAGAACTGCAATTTTGCTGAACTCATTTAAGAAGGGGTTGAAGATCTCGATTCGAAAAGCTGTTTTATCTGCAAACCCACAGTCATTTGAAGCTGCTAAAGAGATAGCAATATTGGAAGAAGAAGTGCAAAATGAAGTGCTGGAAGAAATGACAGAAGACGTAAATACTGTGAGAACTGAAAATGACCCTAAACATGAAATTGAAGAACTGAAGAAAGAACTAAATTTATAGAAGAAAGAATTTGACAAACTAAGAAGAAAATTTAGTGAGAACTCTGAAAAAAGAAAGAAAAGACTGAATGAAATAAAAGAAGATCTGGAAAAGAGCAATTCCAGTTTCGAAGAATCCTTCTTGGATACGCCCTCTACAAGCAGATACAATGATAATGAACTGATAGAAGAAGAAGAGTGGGAAGATATTCCAGTAAAGAAGAAACACAAACCATCAACATCCTTCAAAACTTCTACACCATCTAGAAGAACTGACAATAGAAACCGTTTCAGTCAAAGAAGAACTCCGGTTGCCTCACAGGAAGAAGAGTGGTATGTTAAAAATCCATATCAAAAGTCCATCAAAAGTCCAAAAATCCATATTCTCCAAGAAAGAACTTTCAAACATTTAGAAGACCTTTTAGTAACAGTTTAAATAGAAATTCAAATTTCCAGAGAAGAAATTTTTCAAATTTTAGAAATTCTTTTGACAATTACAAATCTCAAAATTTCAATAATTATGGATATAGAAAAAATAACAGATATTTTAATAATAGATTTGGTAATAGAAGACAATTTAGAAGACAGAATTTTAGAGGACAAAATTTTCAATCTCCAAATTTTAATAGATCAAATTCTGAGTTTAGTTGCATGACGGAAGTTAAAGCTCCTTGCCAGAAAAATTTTCCAGTCATCTCAGTTTTTGTTGAAGATGTTAAATTAAATGCATTAATAGACACTGGAAGTTCTATAAACATTATCTATAGTGATGCTTTACAGAAAATTGATCCTAGAAAAGTGCAAATAAAACATACATCCACTATTTTGAAAGGAGTTGGTGATCAAGATGTTTGGGTTGATGAGAAAGCTTCTTTTCCTTTGACCGTTGGAAAAGAAAACATTGTGATTGAATGCTGCATTTTAAATACACCTGCACCAAATGAATACAACATGATTTTAGGAAGTACTTTTCTGATTAAAAATAAAGTGACCATTACCTTTATGCACAAAGATGTTCAACCTGAAATATCTGAGTGCAATGCAATAAATTATAAATATGATAAAAGAAATTACAATTTTACAAATGATGTGGATTACAGATCCAAAGACACAAATTTTTCAAGAAATTTTGGAGGATATCAAAATAAGTGTGATAATGGATATTTATTTGAACAAAACAACTACCACAATGAATTCAGAGATGTCGACTTTAGAGATTTTGATGCAAATGTGAATGAAAGATCAAATTATGAATGTGAAAATGATTTACATGAAATGCAGATGAATGATTATGTACACACAAACAGATCTTTGACAGAAAACAATACCAGTGATAATGAAATTTTTGAAACAAGTTGTGATAAACATGATGAAGGAAGTTCACAACAAAACAATACTTTGGCTATTGCCAAAGCATTTAAGAAATGTGTTTTGAAACCATACACAGAATCATTTGTCAAATTGAAAAGAAATTATAAATTAGAGAAAGACACGACAATTTTACTTGAACCTATCAATAATAAAGAATTTTCTGCAAATAAAATTTTTGTAGCTAGAAGCATTCATAAAATTCCAGAAAATGACTTTTTGTACGCACGTGTGGCTAACCCATCAGAGAAATGTGTTTACATAAATAAAGGTATGAAATTAGGAACTTTTGAAAACATCTATGAATCTGATATTGACATAAATAATAGAATTGACATTGAGAACTGTATTGAAGATAATGATACATTTGATGCATGGGGAGGAGATTTTGACTTGAAACATATGAACTATGCTCAGAAAACTTTACTTTTAAAATTACTAAATAAATATAAACATGTTTTTGCTAAGAATATGAAAGAATTATCTGGATGTGATACAATTCTGCATGAAATTAATTTGGAGTCTAACATACCTGTTAGACAGAAACCATACCGTATTCCACACAACTTACAGAAAGAGCTTTCACGTCAAGTGAATGAACTCTTGGATGCCAAAATCATACAGCCGAGCACATCTCCTTATAATACTCCAGTGCTTTTTGTTAAGAAACCTGATGGAAGTTACCGTTTAGTAGCGGATTTCCGAAAGCTCAATAAAATTACGATTGTAGAAAATTTCCCTAATCCAAATATCTCGGAATTAATTGACAACCTTGCTGGAGCCTTGTATTTTTCGACCCTTGATTTAACCAGTGGATTTTATCAATTGTGTTTACATCCTGATGATTATCAGAAGACTTCTTTTTCAACGCCTGACGGATACTTTGAATGGACTAGAACTCCATTTGGTCTTAAGAATGCGCCCGCATCCTTTCAGAGATTGATGTCTCTGGTGCTGGCTGGCATATCTGGAATTTACATAGATGATGTTATTGTTGCATCAAGAACATTTGAAGAACATTTGAAAAAATTAGAAGACATTTTTGTAAGATTAAGTAAACATGGCTTGAAACTTAAGCCATCTAAATGCCATTTTTTCAGAAAAACAATTAAGTATCTTGGATTTTTAGTATCAAATGGAAAAGTACAACCTGATACTCACAATTTGGAAGTTGTAGAAAAATTTAAAATTCCTAAATCAATTAAGAATGTGAGACAATTTCTTGGACTCACTGGATTCTATAGAAAATTCATAAAAGACTATGCTGAACTATCCCTTCCATTGACTGATTTACTGAAGACCAAGAATAATGAAAGTAAAAAGAAATTTATTTGGACCAATGAAGCTCAAAAATCTTTTGAAATTTTGAAAGGAAAACTTTTGTCAAAACCAATTTTGACTCTTCCAGATTTTAGAAAACCATTTATTTTACACACAGATGCTTCAAATCCCTCTTTGGGCTGTTATTTGTCCCAAGAAGATGAAAACAAAATCTTACATCCAATATCTTATGCTAGTCGTAAATTGAATGAAGCTGAATGTAAATACAGTGTTGTCGAAAGAGAAGCATTAGCCGTTGTATGGGCTACTAACTATTATAAACACTATTTAATTGGAAAACCTTTCACAATTTTTTGTGACCAGATATCTCTTTCTTTCGTATTTAAGTTAAAAGATCCTACATCTAGATTGGCTAGATGGATTGCATCTCTATCACAATTTGATTACCAAATAGTACATAAACCAGGAAAAGCGAATTTGGTGGCTGACTATCTTTCGAGAAATGTAGATGAATGTACTAATTCTGTTCAGAACATTCCTAGAAAATTTGTATCACAATATAAAGTGATAAATAACAATGTAAACAATGCAAATCAAAATTTTCCAAGTGTAAATCAAAATTCTCAAAGTTCTAGAAATGTAAACAATGCTAATACTAGCAATAGAAGAGAATCAGAAGTCAGTTTAAATTCAGCCAATACAAGTGAAACAAATGAAATTTGTGCTGTTGATAATAATGAAAGTGAAAATCAAAATGAAAATAACATACAAAGTGGTCAATTGGAACAAACATTTACTTGTCCTACTTTACTCATTAGAATTAAGAATGCTCAAAAATCTGACCCAAGATGTAATAAAATTATAGATATTTTAGATAAGAACATAAAACCTTACCCACAAACTTTAGTATTTTTTAGAAAAGATGATATCCTATGGTGTACACACAGACACCCTAAACGTAGACACCAAGAACAAGAAAGAGTTGTTGTTCCGCAGGAACTTGTGTCTGAAATTTTATGGTTACATCATGATTGTCCTACTTACGCACATTGTGGATTTAGAAGAACCTTAGCTTCTGTGAGTAGAAAATACTTTTGGCAGGGAATGTACTCCCAGACCCAAAATTACGTCGCCTCATGTGAAATTTGTGTGGTAAATCGTGGTTTTAGAAATAATAAAGCACCCATTCAAAGATTTGCAAAATCTACATATCCATTTGAGCGAATCGCCATGGATTGTGTCGCACCATTACCTATATCAAGATCTGGAAATAAATTTATTCTTGTGATAACAGATTATTTTACCAGATGGCCTGAAGCATATCCCTTGGCTTCAATTAAAACTGAAGACATTTTAAATTGCTTAGAGCACTATATGGCTCAGCATGGCATACCTAAATACATCGTCTCGGATCAAGGGACGAATTTTGTTTCTAGAACAGCAAGATGTTTTTATAAGAAATGGGAAATAATAAAGAATACTACTACTGCCTATATGCCTTCAGTAGATGGCTGTGTTGAAAGATTAAATGGTACTTTAGTCAGATCTTTGAAAAATATTGCATATAACGATAAAAACAATTGGGATAATTTAATTCATTTTGCTTTATTGGCTCATAGAAATGCCATACATGCTTCAACGGGTGAATCACCTGCTTATTTACTCTATGGAAGAGATTTGACAGTCCCAAATACCTTGATGGCTGGATTTAGACCTCCGACATATGAATCAACATATGATTATGGAGAAGATCTGAAATTCAGACTTAAAAAAACATATGATGTAGTAAAAAGTAACTTGGAAAAAGCTGAAAATTCACAAATTTTACAACAACATAAGAAAGCGAAGATACCCAATATCAAAGTAAATGACTTAGTGTACTTATACACTCCCTTTTTGCCTCATGGTCAGTCAAGAAAACTGAGTTCATTTAATAGAGGTCCTTTTAAAGTGATAAAACAAACATCTGCAGTGAATTTCTTAATCAGACATGTGATGAATCCCAAAAATGAACAACTGGTTCATGTTGTTGTTGTTGAGACCCAGACCGTCCGACCTACCAGAAAGGTGTAAGGTAACTGAATGGACGGCCGGGAAGTGCCACCCAATTTAGACCGGAACCCAGTGGGGGAGGCATCCACAGGGACCGTACCCTCCTTCCCCTACCACCAACCTCTCGGAAGGACTTACGGACCCACATGTTTAACGTGATCGTACTCCGCATGAACACGGCGGCATTTGTAGCAGCGTGCAAATCTAGCGCGCAAACCACGGGGATACCGCACCCGAGATGGCCAACAGCACGCGGCGTTCCGAGGTGGTCACCCACCAAGTACTAACCGCGCCCGATGCTGCTTCACTTCGGTGATCTAACGAGAACCGGTGTTTTCAGCACCTCCAAGAAGAGAGGAATTGCAAAAATTTTCAAAACAAACTACTGAAAGTCAAAAACTGAACTCTAAGCCTAATAAACTTACTCCTGTGATCACCGCTGAGAAAGACTCTGTGAAACTCAAATCTTGTTTATCTAGATCTGCGGAAAAATCTCAAAACAAAAAGACTGTGAAAAGAGAAAGATTTAATTTGCCTGAAAAAGTCAATGACAATGCTGTTCATACTAGATCAAACTTTCATGCTAATAAAAATAAATACTGCACATTAAGAAATAATTCAAATAACTTTGATAATAGAGGAAATGGAAGAATCATTTACAACAATAACTACAGAAATAATTATACACCACACCAAAATCATAATTATATGAGAGATAGAAATACACGTACACCTTATAATCTTAGATCTTATCAAAGATTTTCACAATATTAAATTTTGGTTGAGTTCACAATTTTTCAGAAATTAAATTTTGCAAGAAAAAACTTATATTAAATTAAAGTTGATACTTGTTTAAATTTTTGTATTTCAATATTGTCTTTTAAAATAGAATTTATGAAAAAATTGTTGTGATTTTAAAATTTATTGGAAATCTTGCATTTAAGTAAAAGAAAATAGAAAATTAATTGCTTTTGTGAACTATAATTTATGAATGTTTATATTGTAATTTAAATAATAAGTAATTTTGTTAATTGACTCTCTTTGGACTTTAAAATTTGTCGAGAGTCCTGTTTTGATTGACTTTGATTATTTTGTTGTGTTTTATTGTGAAAAAAATCTTGATTATTTATTTAAGTTTATGAAATAATTGAAATGGTGTTGGTATTTGAATTGTTCCCCTAATAAAAAGGAGGAAATTTTGAAATTTTGGAAAAAAGTAAATGATTTTGTGAAAGTAAAATTGAAATTAATATAAAGTTAATATAAAGTAATGGAAGTAATTTAAGTAATTTGAATTTGAAAATGGAAAGTTTTGAATTTGAGAATTTTTTAAATTTAATGAAATTTTTTTGAAGATCAAAGGTAAATGATCTCTTTCGATAAATGTATTTTGAATGAAAATTTTTGTTTCATGACACATGAAGTGGTCACTGGTTTGAAATAATTTCAGAGAGATTTTATGGAAAGTAAAGTAAATTGAAATTTAAGATAAATTGAATAATTTTAATGTAAATGAATAATTTAAAGTAATGAAAGTTGAGTCAGAATGAGAAAATTCTGAATTGTTTTAATGACAAAAATAAGTTAAATTAAAGTTAATGTTGAATAAATGTTGAAATGTTGAAAAATTGAAAGTAAATGTAATTTAAAGTTAATGTGTGAAAATTTGAAACTAACTTAAAGTGAAAGTTAAAATTGAAATGAAAGTTTTGAAATGAAAAAGTTTGAAATTGAAAAATTGAAATATTAAAAGTGACTTTGTTCTCAAAAAGTGAGACAATTTCTGAATGAGTGAAGAATCTCATTACTTAATTGTGACAAATTTAATTTAAAAATTAATTTTCAAAATATTTGATGAAAATTAAGAATTGTTTTGTGTCACTTGTGTGTTTTGAAAGTGACAAATGTTTGAATTTTTGAATTTTTCTAATTGTTTATATTGTATAGGTATTGTATTCATATCATATCATGTTTTAGCTTCGCATCATCTGGTTGATCTCAATGTGGATGATTGAGACCTTTTGTTGTCAGGCAGAGTGCCTGGACAAAATTTTTTTTTTCTGAATTTTAAGTGTTTATGTGTGAATTTTTGTAAAGGTTCCTTTAAGATGTGGTGACATCTTGTCATCCTTTTGGTTTTCTTTTGGTCTTTTCCTGTGGTGATGAATGGCTTGGCCGGTCATTCAGATCTGCAGTGGCGTTGTCTTGAGAAACGTTGGGGCCCACGTTTTCTCGCCCAAAATTTTGTTTTAAATTATTTTACACTTACAGGTTCCTAAAACTCTTTGTAAATTTTTGTGTTTTTGTGTTTTTGAGTGAGAGAAAAATTTTCCTCACTGTTTTTCGGAAAATTTTTGCCTCCCAGGAGGGGAGAGCTGTCATGTCGCATTTCTGCGCCATGAGCCTTTTCGTATTTTCGAGGAGAGAAATATCTTTTTTCCTTCCGTGCCTGTGTTGTATTTTTGCTAAGACTTGTTTGTATTGAATTCGCACTGAAAAGCGAGTTTGGTCGAGAATTCGTTGAGAATGTCTAGGATTTTTGTCTGGCTCAGATGCGTGACGTGTGATCGGCTGTTGCGAAGGAGAGAGCGCCTGTCCAATCAGGAAGAGGCGCAAGGAGAAATGTTCGGCGGTTGCCTCGTGAGACGGAGCAGATTCGAGCTGGAGAATTTGTTGAAGTTGGACGCACGGTGAAATTTTTGTCTTATTAAAAGACAAAGGGTTTTGGCCAAAATGGCTAAGCTGGCGGAGTTGGGCTTTTGTTTCTAATGGCAACCGCCCTGCCCTTCTGAAGCTGAATGGAGAAGAACCTGGAAATTTCGGCAATTTATTTTCATCATTTCTAAAATTATTTTTCTTTATTCCAGGAGTCCTGTTTCGGTTGCTGGAGATGAATATTCTTTCGCGGAGGTCAGGCTACTTGCCATATTTGAATGATGTCCTGTTATCTAAATTTTGGACTGTTTTCCTCGGCAATCCACTTTTGGGAACTCTCTGATTCTACCTCAGACCGTGTTATCCTGAATAGGACATTCTTCGTATTGTAAAATTACTCTACCGCTCAGGTAAAATTTCTTTTTCGGAACAAGAAGTTCCGTTGCATCACAGGCACAATGAATACAAATTAATTGATTGTAATGACTCTCCAACTTTAAGTAGATATTGATAATTTAACTGTGTGATTCTAACTTGTGATTTGAATTTAAATATTGAGTAATATTAAATTTTTGAACAGAGCATAAGTAAGAATATTATATTTGATAAGAGAAGCTCTGAATAATTTGATTGATAATTTGAAGGTTTAATGCATATATTCACTTTTGAAATCTTAAAATAAAAGAATTATTTAATTATTAAATGAGCCTGTTTTTTTGTGTATCCCTTCATGTTTTACTCACTGTACATCATTTAGGATTTAATTCTCCTAAACTGGGAACCTCTTTTAAAACTGAACCTGGAGTAAATTTTGGTAATTTTGTTGTGGAAAAGAATGTTAATTACAGTTCCTATTGGTTTGCTAATTTTACGATCACTGGCCTGTGTGTAGTGGAATCAGTACATGCATTTTGGTACTGAAACCGCTACCACACCTAAAACCCAGTTCACATTTTTATATAAATATCGCCTAGGTGTTCGCCTCCCCAGATCCTGATGTACTTATGTACCAAATTTCATGACCGTGCGATGCTTGGACTTCCCACTACAGACCGCACACATACATCTTTTATTATGTGGGTTCACCACCTGGAAACGAAAATTGTTATTTTAATACTTTTGTTACATTCCAGCTGTCATCTTCTAGGTTAATGACATATTTCATGCATAAAACGTTCCTGGGTATTTACTTAAAATAATGACCTCCTTTAGCAGTTTAGAACACTGATAACTTTTTGACAACGGAACGTTTGTATTTGATCTTGTGCTGACAGTAAAACGTATCTCGAGTTACATCATTTTAACTTTACACGAATGGTTGGTTTTCATTAAACGGGTTAATGACATCATATACTTGTTGAAGTAACTTATGCTAAATTGCCGATACAAGTGAGCTCTCATATTTCAAACATACACAACTCGACATTGGAACTGCAACGCCATGAAGCTTTGGCAGTATAATTATGCAAATTGCGATACAAATGCAGCTGACCGTTGTTTGCAAATGATCATAAATGTAAGTAGGTCACGTGATTAGAGCTCGGGGATAGAAACGGCAGATGATCCAATAGTTCTCGCTTAAGGAAACTCGTTTTTCGTTTCAGAAGATACAATTTATTGAAGAGATGCCTGGCTAATGACGCCAAAGTCCGTTTCAGCATTTGAACGATTTTGTGAGGGGATTCATTTTAGGCGTACGTACGGCTGGGTAGTCGTGCCAGCTTATAGCCCCTGAAAAGCACGCGTAGATGCGTCCAATGTGCAAGGGCATGTGAATCGTCGCAATGGTACAGTTCTATCCAGACGTATGTCAGGACGCGTTGTTTGACGAATTCGAAAGCATGCGGTGGCGGCCCCACAAACGTCGACATTCTGCAGAACTTGCAGCATACTTTGGATGTTCCAATATCAGTGATAATAGTTTCTCGACGATTGACCGATAGCGGCTTGAACTCAAATCATCCTTTATGAAGACCGCCATTCGCGAGCAGACACCGACGTGAGAGATTGCAATGGTATCTTGCCCGAGACACTTGGCCGACCGAATAGCAAAGGATAACGTTCAGCGACGAGTCTCAGTTCTGTTTGTCGAATGACAGTCACTGTGTGAGTGTATGGAGGCGACGATGAAACAGATCTAATCCTGTTGCGACTGCTGAACGCATACTGCTTGACAACGCGGAATCATGGATTGGGGTGCCATCGGCTTCAATAGCATCAGGTTCGTATCAGATATACAATGACGACACCAATTTGTGTCGATGAGGTGCTGCAAGACTGTTGCATTGCCCTACGTTCAGCGTTTGCAAAATGCTGATTTCCAGCAGGATAACGCGCGGCCACACACGGCAAACCATCAGCTAACAAGCCTTGCAAGGTAGTCAAGTGCTTCCTTGGCCTCCGATGTCTCCAGATCTCTCACCCATCGAGCATGTGTGGGACGTGATTGGCCGTTATTTGACTGCTCTACCCCCGCCTTAAATATAGGACGACGATGTCCTGTGGAGGTTGGTTGAAGGCACATGCTCATCCATCCCTCAAGAAACTATCCGCATGCTCATTGCATCTGTTCCTAAAAGGGTCGCTGCTTGTATTGCCATCATGTCTGTGTCATTACTGCATCGCATTATCCTTCTAGAATTAATATCAGTCAATTATATATGCCTTCTCTGAGTGTGTTTCCTTTGTCATCACATTCTATTCACTCTTTCATGGTGTTGCATTTTCTTTGTCGGGTAGTATTTTATTCCAGTTGATATTGCAAAATGACGTAATCGCTACTTTTTGTTAACATATTTAGACACATTTGATATAACAAAACTCTGTAAATGCAAAATGTGCTTAAATTATGCTCTAAAATATAATTAAAAGTAAAGCTACTCAAATACGTTATTATTTAATCCTCCTTTTCGCCAAAATTACAAAGAGCTTTCATTAAATAAGATGGCAAAACCTATCTTCCACGTGAACAGTGTTATTGCATGGATAACTTTCGATTATATACATTCTATATATGTTTGTATCCTCTGCGTTGAGAGGTCATAACATATTATTTTCGTTGCTGAAAATGCATACAAAAATAGCGACGCTTGATAGAAACGTAATTAAACTTTGGTTCACAATATAATGAAATAACAACGAGGTTAGGGCATAGCTTTAGCTGATATTCTCCACCTGCTTTTTATGATGTAGGAACATATAACCATATCATTTACGCATGTTTGGATTTGTTTTAAATAGTTTAGTCAAAATTCCATTGGGAGGTACTTGATCACCCACCTTAGAGCCCTGACATGGCAACTAGTCTCTTCACGTGGACCTTTGAAGGTGGATCTAGCTAGAAATCGATATGCAATCGAAAACCAAATTCACAACGTTTAATTTCTTCGCTGAGCTACCTTAGCAGTCATTGCTTCAGGTCTGGGATCACTCTGCATTTTGCTTATGTTTCCAAGACATCTATTTAAGTTCATATTTATTTTCTTTTCTATTTTTCTCATTTTGATTGTTCGGGCGTGTTTGCTTACTTAACTTTATTAGCGCTGCATTCTATGTCATGATATATTTAATTATTGATTCGAAGGTATATTATGAAATACATTTCTTTACTTAAAATAATCTAATCTATAGGATAAAGTCCCAGTAACGGCTTGTCAGATGCAATACAATACGAAATATTTGCAACAAATTTATTATGAAAGTTATTAACGATAAAATAACATTCAATATTAGTACCAGAATTCCTTTCAGCAACTAAACTCATTATTCCAAGTATTAAGGAACTTTAAACCTGAGCTCATTAAAAGCAGGGATACAATTTGTTTTGTTATTGGACAAGTTATTAAAGAGCAAGATACAACCCCTTCTGTTCTGTAGGATTTTAACATTTAACACATTTCCAAAAAATGTTGTAGATAAAGTATCACAACAAGTATCAGTTTTCTTATAATATACATACCTGAAAAATGTATTTCCCATAAATTCAATATTATTGATATGGACGGAATGAAAATATTTCTATATAAGGAAGACATTAAAAAGTACACAAAATGAAGTTTCAAGCCGAAATAAAAATAACTAAACTATAAGTATGTCATATAGTCAGTTACAAGAAAATCTGACATTAAAATGTGGTGATTGTAGAGTCCACTTTGACGATATGCACTTGCAATTCCGTCGGAGTTGTTCAGCGGTAGAACGCCAATTAGTAAGCATAAATATCCGTGGCTCGAATCCCGGTTATAGCAGCAAGGAGTTTTACAAATTCTGCAAAAATTTATATTTTCCATCATTTTGATGTGACAAAATATAAACGACCTATTATGTAGATGGAATATATTTGCATTTATAACAGATATTATTCCGATTTTAATGAATTCTTCAATTTATCTGTACTACTTGAAAGGCACGAATAATGAACGGTACTCGTACATATTTTAACCGACTGTATATGCAAAATGTCAGCAGCGAAAGTAATAGTTATATTCTTCAAAAACATTACACTTGGGAGAAACTTTTATGAGACTTGTTACTAATAAAAATACGATGTCAATTTCCCTTCAAGAAAATAAACTTATCTCGGATTTCATTTTGAACTCGTATGAGTCTCATAATTTCATTCTCGCAAATTGACACTTTCGTTTATATCTCAAGATTTGTTGCGACAGATATCTCACTTAAGACAGAAAATATATTGCAGAAAAATAAAGTATTTTCATTTTCTGTGATACCGTCAAATTAAAAAATATATATATTAGTTTGAAAATTTATTAGTTGTTCAATGTAAAAATACTACGAAAAATATTAATTTTCTCAGTAAATTCCGTTTTTATAACTCGGTGTCAAATAAAATAAAAATATAGACCTATTTTTTTCCGCAAGGTTTATAGTTTGCCTAATAAATGTTTCAGGTTTTTGATAGCAGTGAAAAAATTAGTCTACAATTTTTTCTCCACCATATCATTCCCATCTTTTATATGTTTGACAGATATAAGTTTGAGTTGTATATAATAATTTAAAAATGAAGAAATAACAAGATAGATCAATCGTGCATAAAGCATTGTATATAAAACACTTTCAAACTTGAATGCAATTTTATTTAGACATTTCTAAAATGTGATACATTCCTGGGTTATATTTTTAAAATTATCACAATACCACATTAATTTATTATATTTGAAAACTTAAAAATCATCGAAAAAATGAACTTCATTCAAATAACGGTTTTGAAATTTAAATTGCCTGGTTTAAGCATCTGTAAAATGCGATACATTCCTCGGTAATATTTTTTAAATTATCATAATACTGCAATACTATTATATTTGAAAACTTCATCGAAAACAAAGGAACTTTATTCAAATGACGTCATCAAAATATAAATCGCCTCTATATAAGAGCAGCATCTCATTCATAAACATTTTCCAATCATTTCATTCATCATAATACTAAAATAAGTTAATTTATTTAAAAACTTAAAGCAATGGAGGTACAAGTTATTTAACTCTATGCTTAAAACTTCATCGAAAACATCGTCTGGGGTCTCTGTGTAAAATCAATGAACGTTTCATTCATATCAGCTATATTGCAGGCTCCATGAGCTAAATAATTTTGCGCTAAAGAAATTCAGCAATTCTTATACAACTCATTCTACATCTTTTGGTGTTTACATTTTCCATAAGTAAAAATTAGGCTTCAGTGTAGAAATATTCAAAGTTTGATATTCATTTAAACTCAAATATATTGAAATATATTGTAATTGCGTTGTTTCAGTATGTAGCATATGAACATAAATTAAGCAAAAATACAGCGGTTTTTGGACAGATATAACACTAAATATGAATTAAAAAGAACTTTAAAATCACGATTTTGATACAAGATGGATGCCATATTTTATTTTGAAGTGGGTCACGTGATCTCTTCATATAATGGTCACGTGATCTCTTCATATAAATAGTGTAATTATTATTTTAATTTTTATTTAAAAAACTACTGAATATATTTTGCTGAATTTTTTTCATATATTTTATGGGATAATTTGAATGTTTCCTAAAATTTTCGAAGTAATTTTTGAATTTTAAATTTGCTTAAAAACTGTTCGAAGAATTAGGTCCCATAGGTTTCAATGTATTTCAATTTTTCAACCCGGATTCAATCCGAAACTAATTGGGTGGTGTTACTCATTTATATTCTCCATAGGTCCTACAGAATGTCTGAAAAACATACTAAAATTTCATTTTGATAAAGTCATTTTTACGGCAGTTATCGTGGTAACGGCAGATAGGCAGACATAATGAACAAAACCATAAACTATTTTCAACTATATTATAAAGTGTTAATAAAAAGAGAATGTAGAATAAATTTTGGTAGACCATAAGGTATGCCTCTGTCATATGATTTGTAGCTGCATAACCCTTCCTCAATATCACTCTATATTAAAAACAAATAGCTGACGCAGCCGTCTCTGTTTGACAAATTTCGCGTTCCTCGATTGTTTGAGGAAGCAGGCATTACTTTTTAATGTTACACTAGTTTAATTTGAGGCCTCTGCTTTGAGGCCTCTGTTCTGTTTAATTTGAGGCCTCTGCTGTTTAATTTGAGGCCCAGGGTAGATGTCCTGTATGGACCTGCATTAGTAACATGAACTGAATTATGAACAAACGGCAAAACGTACAGTTATGAAATTTAGCCATTTATTCGTAATACAGTAAAAAATCGTTCTTAATAGCAGGCGGCACGAAAATGAGTTTACGATGCAGGCTGAGCGAGCGCCATGAAGTGGAGGTAAAGCAACTCCCGAAGTGAGTTTTGGGATTGGCGAACGTAGCGAGCTGCGGCAGAGCATGGTGAAATTATTCACGAAGCGAGTTATGCGAGTTAAGCGAGTTCCCAAAGTGAGGCAATAAAGAAGGGGACGAATCTGATACCGGTGCATCACGGCTGCGGCAAGCTCCGATTTATGAGTGGCAGCGAATAGAGGGCGGAGCAGCGTTATTTTGGAAGAATAAGACACATGTGCGATTATATCCTCCTGCCAGATTGAAAAATTTCACGCTCCAGGTCTGGTAAAAGTTAGATAACAAGAGAGGGTTCATAAAGAGCGTATTACACCTGCGTAACAGGCAGTACGAAAGTGTTCGCGAAGTGAGCTTAACGAGCTTTAGCTGGTGTAGGAATGTAGGAATCACAGCTCCTCGACTCGCGAAGAGGGTTACCGGAGTTGGCGAGCAGGAGACGGAGACCCCTATAATTGTAAATTAAAACAATGTTATTATCGCGTATTGTATTAGTGTGTAGAGATAATTATTATGCGCAATAATATTTATATATATATATATATATATATATATATATATATTTATATATATATATATATATATATATATATATATATATATATATATATATATATATATATATAAATATATATATATATATATATATATATATATTTTTTTTTTTTTTTTATTTGTAAAAGTGAAGTGAAAATAATTCTATCAGAAATCTCTTTGTTTCCTGTGTATAAAATTGCGCATCTTCAAAAGATACGCGCACTTCCACTATACTTAGTGACATGTGTTAATTCTGATTGGCGCGTTTAGCAAAATACTAGCCGAATACCCGTTGAAAATCAACAGTCTCGCAATAAGCAACCCCTGAAAAATGTAAATTTTTTAATAAACCCGTTTCACATTTATTCGACAAATCGAATATTTTGGTGTGCAGAACCCCCTAAGGAAGAAATATAGGGAAAATAAATTTCCGCATTTCTTCCTTTCGAATTATTTACCCGTACACCACATTAAAGTCTATCTCATCCCGAGGTACACCTATATTGTTATTTCTCCTTTGGAACTTTTTTCTGTGAAGCACACCCATAAATGAACATTTTGGAAAAACTCTCTTTGTCTTGGATTTTTTATCAGATGATTGGCCCATATACCGAATATCAAGCCTCTATCAAATTTAAAAAGAAGCTTGCCTCATTTATTTGAAAAATCGAACATATTAGTGTGCGGCACCCCTTAATGTAGCCAATATTGGAAATCTGATATTTCACGCTGTCTTCCTTTCAAACTATCTACCCGTACACCAAATTTGAAGTCTCTATCCTATCGAGAAGCATGTTTTTTATCACTTCACCTTTCGCACGTTTTTCTGTGTAGCACTCCGTTAATGAACATTTTTGCCAAACTGTATTCATGTTTGGTTTTTTTGTCAAATGGTTAGACCATATACTAAATTTCAAGCTTCTATCATATTGTAAAGGAGGCGTTTTTCATTTGTTCCGCAAATCGAACATTTTAATGATCGGCACCCCCCTACAATAGCAAATGGTGGAAGACTGAAATTGCACACTTTCTTTCTTTCCAACTTTTTACCCGTACGTCAAATTTGAAGTCTCTATCTCATCGTGAAGCATGCTTTTCTAGCATTTCATCTTTCGAATGCTTTTGTGTGGAGTACCCATCCCCTTAACTATTGTAATGAAAAAGGAAATAGGGCTGCCATTTTTTTAATGATATGATGTGCCACTGGTACGTGTCAAGGCACCATATGTGGCGAAACGATGGCGGCCTCATATGTTGTAAAAGGAACTTCACACCGGGGAAATTCAACGGCGTTTGTAATAGGAATGCACAAGTAATTGGAGCGCGATCGCTGCGGGCGGTTTCTCACAGGCATCGGAGAAGATGGGAGATCCGCGCAGATGTGGCAATGGTATCAATACATCGTATACAGTGATTGGGTGCTGATGGTGGCGTGATGATAGTAGAAGACAAGCAATGATGACTCAATTCCTTTAAATTTACCTTTTGCTTTATTAGATGAAAATTACCAAATTCCAAATCATGAACATCAAGAAGAATTAGACATCGAATTTGTTGACGATGATATCTTAAATTACATTTAGATTTCCAACATTATAGAACAATACAACGGCGAATCCGATAGTGATTTGCGCCGGTCAGACATCTTCAAATAATTATTTTACGATGAACATATCTCGCGACTCTTGGAAATTACATTAAAACGCGACTTAAATAATTTACTTCATTATTAATTTAATTTTAGAAACATTCTATTGATAATACATTCTGTTCTTTGCCCCGCGGGCAAGAACACGTCCGACTACTATGGAATTACATCGCCAACTGAACTAATCACCAAAAACAGACTCAAGCATCTTTAATGTTATTACGCGTTCATGACGCAAAGAAAAAGAGTTCCAATGTTAAGGAATATGAAATGCAAATACGAAGTACATGTATTAAAACGCGTGACAAATTACTACGCCAAGGTTTACCGAAACTGGCGGGAAATATCCAAAAGGGCCGAATACAGAAATGGCGCTTTATCAAATTTGGAATAAATTTCTGAGAACAAGTTTTAGAATCGAAAGTGAACTAGAATTTGCGGTAAGTTAAATTTTGAACGAAAACAACAATTGAACGAGGGCAAGCATTTCACAACATATCCCCGCCGCAAACGAGGATTTGTTCTGGTACAGAACAAAGACTAACCAAAAAAAATATAATCCAAATATGCCTAAAATAAAACGGTGACATAAAAAAAACCAACAATTTCTTGGAGAAAAAATATGCCACAAAAAATTTCAACGAAAAAATTTAGGATCTGTTATGCAGATAGGATTGTCAACTGCAATCAATTCTCATTTCCAAAATATGTGTATTTCTCAACCCAGAAGATATGAAATAAAAAATTAAGAACAGGTGTGAAAAGTTGATTCATACGACACTGCATTTGCTTCCCATTCATACACACTTTTTCACAAAAGAAGTCCTTACATGCTAGATAAAAGTGAGGGGGTTGAGTTTTTTTAAATTTTCCTCAATGTGTTTAAATTCAAAAACTAAAAAATCTTATTACTATTGCATATCAGATTGTCATGAACATGGAGCAGAAAAAAAAATTAATTTAGAATAACCTACGCGATTGAGATGTCTTAAAAAAAAAATACGATATATAAAAATCACAATATTTCATTCATACTAACATTTTTCTGAACTTTCAACAATCTTCAATCATTATCATATATTCGATTTGAAACTTTACCTAATAAAATTTATATATTTACAATATCACATTTAATATTATCAATACAAAATAAACACTTAAGATAACTGTGTTCAAAAAAAAAAATAAATACACAAATTATATACATTTTAAATTATTAGCAAAATTGTAAACAAAAAAAAATCACTCTTTTATACAATTATTAACAAGTTTTAATTTTTAATTAGCATATGTGTGAGAGATCTAGCGAGTATGAGCTTTCAACGCTCTCGGTATGACGATTGCTCGCTTTCTGGGCTATTTTGCCGCAGATGAGGACTTTCAATAACTCCGCTCTTGAAATTGGGGAGTGCCTCTGAAAAAAAATTTGCAATTTCCTGAGAATTTTCCGTGCCTCTTTGACATTGGATGCAGTCAAATTTTTATGTAGGCATTCATACAGATTCTCGGATGACTCGATTTGAGCACTAATTGCAGACCTACCTTTCTTTTCTAGGTCGACATAATACACTTTATTTATTTCTTGACTCAATCAATACTTAAAAAAACATATGGGAATCGACGTCCCGGGAAAATATATTCAACAGCATATAATTCACTTAACACAATATTTTACTTTCATACTTATGCGTTGACTGAAAAAGGAATACATATACACACAGACTCGGGAATCGACGTCCCAAAGTCGAAAGAACACTTGTTTCTTGAATTTTCCCTTTTTTTTTTCTCTCTGCAGGGATTGGAGTTGGTACAATTGTAGAAGCAATGCCGCAACTTGACACTTCCGATGTAATTACACAGGGTAGAACTCTGTGAGTCATCCTTGTAGACTTGAACGAACTCAGCACCAGGTATAGGCTCTCAATTTGTGCTCCACAGGATCAACTAAGCCATTCTTGCAGGCTTGCATGGTCGACGGCACCAATTGTAATGAAAAAGAAACCTGGTGCATTTGTTAAAAGATGCCAACTGGTCACCCATTGTAATAAAAGGCCGATGGTACGTGTCAAGGCACCATATGTGGCGAAACGATGGCGGCCTCATATGTTGTAAAAGGAACTTCACACCGGGGAAATTCAACGGCGTTTGTAATAGGAATGCACAAGTAATTGGAGCGCGATCGCTGCGGGCGGTTTCTCACAGGCATCGGAGAAGATGGGAGATCCGCGCAGATGTGGCAATGGTATCAATACATCGTATACAGTGATTGGGTGCTGATGGTGGAGTGATGATAGTAGAAGACAAGCAATGATGACTCAATTCCTTTAAATTTACCTTTTGCTTTATTAGATGAAAATTACCAAATTCCAAATCATGAACATCAAGAAGAATTAGACATCGAATTTGTTGACGATGATATCTTAAATTACATTTAGATTTCCAACATTATAGAACAATACAACGGCGAATCCGATAGTGATTTGCGCCGGTCAGACATCTTCAAATAATTATTTTACGATGAACATATCTCGCGACTCTTGGAAATTACATTAAAACGCGACTTAAATAATTTACTTCATTATTAATTTAATTTTAGAAACATTCTATTGATAATACATTCTGTTCTTTGCCCCGCGGGCAAGAACACGTCCGACTACTATGGAATTACATCGCCAACTGAACTAATCACCAAAAACAGACTCAAGCATCTTTAATGTTATTACGCGTTCATGACGCAAAGAAAAAGAGTTCCAATGTTAAGGAATATGAAATGCAAATACGAAGTACATGTATTAAAACGCGTGACAAATTACTACGCCAAGGTTTACCGAAACTGGCGGGAAATATCCAAAAGGGCCGAATACAGAAATGGCGCTTTATCAAATTTGGAATAAATTTCTGAGAACAAGTTTTAGAATCGAAAGTGAACTAGAATTTGCGGTAAGTTAAATTTTGAACGAAAACAACAATTGAACGAGGGCAAGCATTTCACAACATATCCCCGCCGCAAACGAGGATTTGTTCTGGTACAGAACAAAGACTAACCAAAAAAAATATAATCCAAATATGCCTAAAATAAAACGGTGACATAAAAAAAACCAACAATTTCTTGGAGAAAAAATATGCCACAAAAAATTTCAACGAAAAAATTTAGGATCTGTTATGCAGATAGGATTGTCAACTGCAATCAATTCTCATTTCCAAAATATGTGTATTTCTCAACCCAGAAGATATGAAATAAAAAATTAAGAACAGGTGTGAAAAGTTGATTCATACGACACTGCATTTGCTTCCCATTCATACACACTTTTTCACAAAAGAAGTCCTTACATGCTAGATAAAAGTGAGGGGGTTGAGTTTTTTTAAATTTTCCTCAATGTGTTTAAATTCAAAAACTAAAAAATCTTATTACTATTGCATATCAGATTGTCATGAACATGGAGCAGAAAAAAAAATTAATTTAGAATAACCTACGCGATTGAGATGTCTTAAAAAAAAAATACGATATATAAAAATCACAATATTTCATTCATACTAACATTTTTCTGAACTTTCAACAATCTTCAATCATTATCATATATTCGATTTGAAACTTTACCTAATAAAATTTATATATTTACAATATCACATTTAATATTATCAATACAAAATAAACACTTAAGATAACTGTGTTCAAAAAAAAAATAAATACACAAATTATATACATTTTATATTATTAGCAAAATTGTAAACAAAAAAAAATCACTCTTTTATACAATTATTAACAAGTTTTAATTTTTAATTAGCATATGTGTGAGAGATCTAGCGAGTATGAGCTTTCAACGCTCTCGGTATGACGATTGCTCGCTTTCTGGGCTATTTTGCCGCAGATGAGGACTTTCAATAACTCCGCTCTTGAAATTGGGGAGTGCCTCTGAAAAAAAATTTGCAATTTCCTGAGAATTTTCCGTGCCTCTTTGACATTGGATGCAGTCAAATTTTTATGTAGGCATTCATACAGATTCTCGGATGACTCGATTTGAGCACTAATTGCAGACCTACCTTTCTTTTCTAGGTCGACATAATACACTTTATTTATTTCTTGACTCAATCAATACTTAAAAAAACATATGGGAATCGACGTCCCGGGAAAATATATTCAACAGCATATAATTTACTTAACACAATATTTTACTTTCATACTTATGCGTTGACTGAAAAAGGAATACATATACACACAGACTCGGGAATCGACGTCCCAAAGTCGAAAGAACACTTGTTTCTTGAATTTTCCCTTTTTTTTTCTCTCTGCAGGGATTGGAGTTGGTACAATTGTAGAAGCAATGCCGCAACTTGACACTTCCGATGTAATTACACAGGGTAGAACTCTGTGAGTCATCCTTGTAGACTTGAACGAACTCAGCACCAGGTATAGGCTCTCAATTTGTGCTCCACAGGATCAACTAAGCCATTCTTGCAGGCTTGCATGGTCGACGGCACCAATTGTAATGAAAAAGAAACCTGGTGCATTTGTTAAAAGATGCCAACTGGTCACCCATTGTAATAAAAGGCCGATGGTACGTGTCAAGGCACCATATGTGGCGAAACGATGGCGGCCTCATATGTTGTAAAAGGAACTTCACACCGGGGAAATTCAACGGCGTTTGTAATAGGAATGCACAAGTAATTGGAGCGCGATCGCTGCGGGCGGTTTCTCACAGGCATCGGAGAAGATGGGAGATCCGCGCAGATGTGGCAATGGTATCAATACATCGTATACAGTGATTGGGTGCTGATGGTGGCGTGATGATAGTAGAAGACAAGCAATGATGACTCAATTCCTTTAAATTTACCTTTTGCTTTATTAGATGAAAATTACCAAATTCCAAATCATGAACATCAAGAAGAATTAGACATCGAATTTGTTGACGATGATATCTTAAATTACATTTAGATTTCCAACATTATAGAACAATACAACGGCGAATCCGATAGTGATTTGCGCCGGTCAGACATCTTCAAATAATTATTTTACGATGAACATATCTCGCGACTCTTGGAAATTACATTAAAACGCGACTTAAATAATTTACTTCATTATTAATTTAATTTTAGAAACATTCTATTGATAATACATTCTGTTCTTTGCCCCGCGGGCAAGAACACGTCCGACTACTATGGAATTACATCGCCAACTGAACTAATCACCAAAAACAGACTCAAGCATCTTTAATGTTATTACGCGTTCATGACGCAAAGAAAAAGAGTTCCAATGTTAAGGAATATGAAATGCAAATACGAAGTACATGTATTAAAACGCGTGACAAATTACTACGCCAAGCTTTACCGAAACTGGCGGGAAATATCCAAAAGGGGCCGAATACAGAAATGGCGCTTTATCAAATTTGGAATAAATTTCTGAGAACAAGTTTTAGAATCGAAAGTGAACTAGAATTTGCGGTAAGTTAAATTTTGAACGAAAACAACAATTGAACGAGGGCAAGCATTTCACAACATATCCCCGCCGCAAACGAGGATTTGTTCTGGTACAGAACAAAGACTAACCAAAAAAAATATAATCCAAATATGCCTAAAATAAAACGGTGACATAAAAAAAACCAACAATTTCTTGGAGAAAAAATATGCCACAAAAAATTTCAACGAAAAAATTTAGGATCTGTTATGCAGATAGGATTGTCAACTGCAATCAATTCTCATTTCCAAAATATGTGTATTTCTCAACCCAGAAGATATGAAATAAAAAATTAAGAACAGGTGTGAAAAGTTGATTCATACGACACTGCATTTGCTTCCCATTCATACACACTTTTTCACAAAAGAAGTCCTTACATGCTAGATAAAAGTGAGGGGGTTGAGTTTTTTTAAATTTTCCTCAATGTGTTTAAATTCAAAAACTAAAAAATCTTATTACTATTGCATATCAGATTGTCATGAACATGGAGCAGAAAAAAAAATTAATTTAGAATAACCTACGCGATTGAGATGTCTTAAAAAAAAAATACGATATATAAAAATCACAATATTTCATTCATACTAACATTTTTCTGAACTTTCAACAATCTTCAATTATTATCATATATTCGATTTGAAACTTTACATAATAAAATTTATATATTTACAATATCACATTTAATATTATCAATACAAAATAAACACTTAAGATAACTGTGTTCAAAAAAAAAATAAATACACAAATTATATACATTTTAAATTATTAGCAAAATTGTAAACAAAAAAAAATCACTCTTTTATACAATTATTAACAAGTTTTAATTTTTAATTAGCATATGTGTGAGAGATCTAGCGAGTATGAGCTTTCAACGCTCTCGGTATGACGATTGCTCGCTTTCTGGGCTATTTTGCCGCAGATGAGGACTTTCAATAACTCCGCTCTTGAAATTGGGGAGTGCCTCTGAAAAAAAATTTGCAATTTCCTGAGAATTTTCCGTGCCTCTTTGACATTGGATGTAGTCAAATTTTTATGTAGGCATTCATACAGATTCTCGGATGACTCGATTTGAGCACTAATTGCAGACCTACCTTTCTTTTCTAGGTCGACATAATACACTTTATTTATTTCTTGACTCAATCAATACTTAAAAAAACATATGGGAATCGACGTCCCGGGAAAATATATTCAACAGCATATAATTTACTTAACACAATATTTTACTTTCATACTTATGCGTTGACTGAAAAAGGAATACATATACACACAGACTCGGGAATCGACGTCCCAAAGTCGAAAGAACACTTGTTTCTTGAATTTTCCCTTTTTTTTCTCTCTGCAGGGATTGGAGTTGGTACAATTGTAGAAGCAATGCCGCAACTTGACACTTCCGATGTAATTACACAGGGTAGAACTCTGTGAGTCATCCTTGTAGACTTGAACGAACTCAGCACCAGGTATAGGCTCTCAATTTGTGCTCCACAGGATCAACTAAGCCATTCTTGCAGGCTTGCATGGTCGACGGCACCAATTGTAATGAAAAAGAAACCTGGTGCATTTGTTAAAAGATGCCAACTGGTCACCCATTGTAATAAAAGGCCGATGGTACGTGTCAAGGCACCATATGTGGCGAAACGATGGCGGCCTCATATGTTGTAAAAGGAACTTCACACCGGGGAAATTCAACGGCGTTTGTAATAGGAATGCACAAGTAATTGGAGCGCGATCGCTGCGGGCGGTTTCTCACAGGCATCGGAGAAGATGGGAGATCCGCGCAGATGTGGCAATGGTATCAATACATCGTATACAGTGATTGGGTGCTGATGGTGGCGTGATGATAGTAGAAGACAAGCAATGATGACTCAATTCCTTTAAATTTACCTTTTGCTTTATTAGATGAAAATTACCAAATTCCAAATCATGAACATCAAGAAGAATTAGACATCGAATTTGTTGACGATGATATCTTAAATTACATTTAGATTTCCAACATTATAGAACAATACAACGGCGAATCCGATAGTGATTTGCGCCGGTCAGACATCTTCAAATAATCATTTTACGATGAACATATCTCGCGACTCTTGGAAATTACATTAAAACGCGACTTAAATAATTTACTTCATTATTAATTTAATTTTAGAAACATTCTATTGATAATACATTCTGTTCTTTGCCCCGCGGGCAAGAACACGTCCGACTACTATGGAATTACATCGCCAACTGAACTAATCACCAAAAACAGACTCAAGCATCTTTAATGTTATTACGCGTTCATGACGCAAAGAAAAAGAGTTCCAATGTTAAGGAATATGAAATGCAAATACGAAGTACATGTATTAAAACGCGTGACAAATTACTACGCCAAGCTTTACCGAAACTGGCGGGAAATATCCAAAAGGGCCGAATACAGAAATGGCGCTTTATCAAATTTGGAATAAATTTCTGAGAACAAGTTTTAGAATCGAAAGTGAACTAGAATTTGCGGTAAGTTAAATTTTGAACGAAAACAACAATTGAACGAGGGCAAGCATTTCACAACACTATACATTTTTAAAAACTCTATTCTTTTTGTGATTTCTATGAGATGATTCGCCCATATGCCAAATATCAGGCCTCTAACACGTTTTTAAAGGAGCGTTTCTCCTTTATTCCGAAAATCGAACATATTGGTGTGCGGCACCCTTTAAAGTAGCAAATATTGGAAATCTGAAATTTCACGCTTTCTTCCTTTCAAACTGTCTACCCGTACACCAAATTTGAAGTCTCTATCCTATCGAGAAGCATGTTTTTTCTATCACTTCACCATTTGAGCGTTTTTCTGTGTAGCTCCCAGTTAATGCAATATTGGAATTAGCAAATGTAATTAGCAAATATTGGAAATCAGAAATTGCACACTTTCTTCCTTTCGACGAATTTACTAATACACCGAATTTGAAGTCTCTATTTCATCACAAAGCATGATATCCTATCATTTCACTTTTCAAACGTTTTGGCTTGCGGCACCCCCTAAAATCGAAAATACTGGAAATCTGAAATTGCACACTTTGTCCTTTCGAATGATTTACCTATACACCGAATTTGATATCTCTATCTCATTCCGAAGTATGGTTTTTTATCAATTCACTTTTCGAAAGTTTTACTCTGGAGCACCCCCTTAAACAAACATTTTTGAAAAAATATATTCTCTTGGGTGTTTTCGTCAAATAATTAGCCCATATACCCAATTTCAAGCCTCTATCGAATTTTAAATGAGCCTTTTCTCATTTATTCGTTTAATCGAACATTTTGGTGTGCGGCACCCCTTAAGTACAAAATATTGGAAATCTGAAATTGCACACTTTCTTCCTTTCCAACAATTTATCTATACACCAAATTTGAAGTCTCTATCTCATCGGAAAGCATGCTTTCCTATCATTTTTCTTCTCGAAAGTTTTGGTGTGCGGCACCCCCTTAAGTTAAAAATATCGGAAATTTGAAATTGCACACTTTCTTCTCTTCGAACGATTTACCAATACACAAAATTTAAAGTTTCTATCTCATCGCAAAACGTGCTTTCCCTTCATTTCACTTTTCGAACGTTTTGGCGTGGGGCACCCCCACTAGAGAACATTTTCGAAGAATTCTATTTTGCCAGGGGGTTTTATCGAACGACTGAGCCGTGTACCAAATTACAAGTCTCTATCTATTCGGGAAGCGCCTAAAAAAAGCGTGACAGACAGACATACGGACACTTGGCAATTAGTATATACTAGCCGAATACCCGTTGAAAATCAACGGTCTCGCAATAAGCAACCCCTGAATAATGTAAATTTTATAATAATTCGCATTTCACATTTATTCGACAAATCGAATATTTTGGTGTGCAGAACCTCCTAAAGAAGAAAATATTGGGAAACTAAATTTGCGTATTTCTTCCTCTGTTTGTCTTGTGTTTTTTATCAGATGAGTGAACCATATACCAAATATCGTGCCTCTATCACATTTAAAAAGAAGCGTGCCTTATTGATTCCTATAATCGAACATAGTAGTGCGCGCACCCCTTAAAGTAGCAAATATTGGAAATCTGAAATTTCACACTTTCTTCCTTTCAAACTATCTACCCTTACACCAAATTTGATATGTCTCTCATTTCGAAGCATGGTTTTTTATCAATTCAGTTTTCGAACGTTTTATTCTGGAGCACCCCCTTAAAAGAACATTTTTGAAAAACTATATTCCTATTGCGTGTTTCCGTCAAATGATTAGCCCATATACCAAATTTCAATCCTCTATCAAATTTTAAAGCAGCGTTTTCTCATTTATTCTGTAAATCGAACATTTTGGTGTGCGGCACCCCCTTAAGTAGAAAATATTATAAATCTGAAATTGAACACTTTCTTCCTTTTGAAAGGTTTACCCATATACCAAATTTGAAGTCTATCTCATCGCAAAGTATGCTTTCCCATTATTTCACTTTTCGAGCGTTTTGGTGTGGAGCACCCCCCTCTACAGTACGTTTTCGAAAAATTCTATTTTTTCAAGGTGTTTTATCGAACGACCTAGCCGTGTACCAAATTGCAAGTCTCTATCTATTCGCGAAGTGCCTAAAGAAGCGTGACAGACAGACAGTCAGACGGACAGACGGACACTTGGCAATTAGTATATATAACAGGTTTAAATCCAATATGTTTCTAGGGCAGACGATTTTTATTAAATCTTTTCCGATTTGAATAATAAAGATATGTGTATAAAATAATTGTCATTGCCATTGTATTTTTGACTGGATAATATCAGTTACGGTCTTCAAGTTTACACATTAGCCGAATACCCGTTGAAAGTCAACGGTCTGGCAATAAGCAACCCCTGAATAATGTAAATTTTTGAATAATTCGTGTTTCACATTTTTTCGGCAAATCGAATATTTTAGTGTGCAGAAGCCCCTAAAGAAGAAAATATTGGAAAATTTTATTTGCGTACGTCGTCCTTTCGAATTATCTACCAGTACACCAAATTAAAGTCTCTATCTCATCCCGAAGCATACTATTTTATCATCTCCCCTTTCGAACGTTTTTCTTTGGAGCACCCCCATTAATGAACATTTTTGAAAAACTCTGTTCGTGTTGTGTTTTTATCAGATGATTGGCCCATATACCAAATATCAAGCCTCTAACACATTTAAAAGCAAGAGTATCTCATTTATTCCGAAAATCGAACACATTAGCGTGCGACACCCCCAAAAGTAGCAAATATTGGAAATCTGAAATTTTCACACGTTCTTCCTTTCAAAGAATCTACCAGTACACCAAATATGATGTCTCTATCCTATTGCGGAGCATGTTTTTTTCTATCACTTCATATTTCGAACGTTTTTAAGTTTTTCTGTGTTGCACCCCCTTAAATGATCATTTTTGAAAAACCGTAATAATCCTAGTGTTTTTTTATCAAATGATTAGCCCATACACTAAATTTCAAGCTTCTATCACACTCTAAAGGAAGTGTTTTTCAGTTGTTCGTGAAATCGAACATTTTAGTGTGCGGCACCCCCTACAATAGCAAATGTTTGAAAACAGAAATTGCACAATTTCTTCCTTTCAAACTATATACCCGTATACCAAATTTGAGGTTTCTAACTCATCGCGATTATACTTTTTCTATCATTTCACCATTTGAATGTTTTTCTGTGGAGAACCCACCCCCCTTAAATATATATATTTGAAAACCTCCATTCTTCTTGGGTTTTCTAGCAAGTGATTCGCCCATATACCAAATATCAAGCTTCTATCACGTTCTAAAAGAGATACTTCTACTTCATTCCAAAAATCGAACATTTTTGTGTGCAACACACACTAAAGTATAAAATATTGGAAAACTGAAATTGTACACTTTCTTTTTTCCAAACTATCTACCCGTACACCAAATTTCAAATCTCTATCTCATCCCGCAGTATGTTTTCTTATCAATTCACCTTTCGAACGTTTTCCTCTAGAGCACACCCTTAAACGAACGTTTTCGAAAAACTATATTCCTCTTGGATGTTTTCATCAAATGATTAGCCCATATACCTAATTTCAAGCTTCTATCAAATTTAAAGCAAACGTTTCTCATTTATTCGTTACATGGAACATTTTGGTGTGCAGCACCCCCTTAAGTATAGAAGATATTGATTATTTGATATTGCACACTTTCTTCCTTTCGAACGTTTTGGTGTGCGGCAAGTAGAAATTATTGGAAATCTGAAACTGCACACTGTCTTCTTTTCAAGCGATTTACCCATACACTAAATTTGAAATCTCTATCTCATTGCAAAGTATGCTTTCCCATAATTTCACTTTTCGAACGTTTTGGTGTGGGGCACCCCCTCTATAGAACGTTTTCGAAAAATTCGATTTTTCCAGGGGGTTTTATCGAACGAGCGAGCCGTGTACCAAATTGCAAGTCTCTATCTATTCGGGAAGTGCCTTAAAAAAGCGTGACAGACAGACAGACAGACAGACAGACAGACAGACAGACGGACAGACGGACACTTGGCAATTAGTATATACTAGAAAAATACCTGTTGAATATCAACGGACTCACAATAAGCAACATCTGAATAATCTAAATTTTCGAATAATTCGCGTTCCTCATTTATTCGGCAACTCGAATATTTTGGTGTGTAGAACCCCTAAAGAAGAAATTTTTGGAAAACTTAAATTGCGCACTTCTTCCTTTAGAATTATCTACCCGCACACCAAATTGAAGTCTCTATTTCACCCTGAAGCATGCTAATTTATCATTTCCCCTTTGGAATGTTTTTCTGTGGAGCAAACCCATAAAGGAACATTTCTGAAAATCTATGTTCATCTTGAGTTTTTTATCTGATGATTGACTTATATATCAAATATCAAGCCTGTATCACATTTAAAATGAAGAGTGTCTCATTATTCGGAAAATCGAACATATTGGTATGCGGCACATCCTAAAGTAGCAAATATTGGAAATCTGAAAATGCACACATTCTTCCTTTCAAACTATCTCCCCGTACACCAAATTTGAAGTTTCTATCTTATCGCGAAGCATGTTTTTCTATCGATTCACCTTTCGAATGTTTTTGTGTATTGTACCCAACCCCCATAAATATGCATTTATGAAAAAATCCATTTTCATTGGGCTTAGTATCACATTATTAGCCCATATACCAAATATCAAGCCTCTATCAAATTTTAATGTAGTCGTTTCTCATTTATACGGTAAATTGAACAATTCGGAGTGCGGCACCCCCTTAAGTAGAAAATATTGGAAATCTGGATTTGTATACTTTCTTCCTTTCAAACGGTTTACCCATACACCAAATTTGAAGTCTCTATCTTATCGCAAAGCATACTTTTCTATCATTCCACTTTTCGAACGTTTTGGTGTGGAGCACCCGTTAAACGAACATTTTTGAAAACTATATTCGTTTTGGGTGTTTTTATCAAATGATTAGCCCATATACCAAATTTCAAGCCTCTATCAAATTTTAAAGTAGCCGTTTCTCATTTATTCGATAAATCGAACATTTTGGTGTGCGGCTCCCTCTTAAGTAGAAAAAATTCGAAATCTGAAATTGTACACTTTTTCCTTTTCAAACGGTTTACCCATATACCAAATTTGAAGTCTCTATCTCATCGCAAAGCATGCTTTCCCATCATTTCACTTTTCGAACATTTTGGTGTGGGGCACCCCCTCTATAGAATGTTTTCGAAAAATTCGATTTTTCCAGGGGGTTTTATCGAACGACCGAGCCGTGTACCAAATTGAAATTCTCTATCTATTCGGAAAGTACCTGAAATAAGCGTGACAGACAGACAGACGGACACTTGGCAATTAGTATATACTAGCCGAGAGACCAGTTGAAAATCAACGGTCTCGCAATAAGCAACCCCTGAATAATATACATTTTTTAATAATTCGCGTTTCACATTCATTCGACAAATCGAATATTTTGGTGTGCAGAACCCTCTAAAGAAGAAAATATTGGGAAACTAAATTCGAGCATTTCTTTGTTTCGAAATATCTACCCTTACACTACATTAAAGTCTATCTCATCCCGAGGCACTCCTATATTATTACTAGCAGCATACCCGTTCTTCGTACGGAGTATATAATATAAAGAAACTTGAAATTCATAATCATGCCCAAATTCTTATAGTATACTAAATGACATGTTTAATCAAAATATTCTGTTAAAATATTTAATATAATGCTCCTAAAAAGAAGTTTAAGAATCTCTGTTCTCGCTATATAAAATTATCTTCATGGACATATCTGAAGAATAAAACATCTTGGACCCCTTATGTAAGCAAATATAAAAAAAAATATGGAATTGAATCAATATATGCAAAATAAAAGCGTTAAAATTGTATGGGACCCGTACTAATTATATACGCGAATATTAGAAAATATAACCTGTATTAGTAGATTACATGTATAAATTGAAAATACCAATAAACCCGTAATCTTTAAATCTGAAGACAGTCATTTATTCCAATATATGTCAAAATTAAAGTGCTAAAATTATATGGGAAGATATACACGTACTACTTATAATGTCCGATTATTAGTAGAAGATTACCCACATATTGCAATATGACTCTCAAATGTTTTTTGGTAAAATACAACAGACGACGTAATAAATTGAATATATAATTAATCCCCTTAATCTTCATACCAGAAGACTGTACTTGATTCCAATATATATGCCAAAATAGGTCAAAATATATGCCAATATACCTGTACTACTTATATTCTCGTAGGTTAGAAGATATACCCGTGCATTCCTAGAAGATTACTCGTACAACGTACAATATGCGTGTGTCAGCAATTTTTGCCGCAATAAAACAATGGCGTAATAACTTAAAAATATCAATAATCCCTGAATCAATAATTTCGGAAAATATCAATAATAATAATGTTTAATCCTGAAGAGTATAATTGATATTATCCAGTCCAAAATGAAATGGCAATGAAATTTATTTTATATACATATCTTCATTATTCAAATCGGAAAGGATTTAATAAAAATCGTCTGCCGCATAAACACATTGGATTTAAATCCGTTGCTAAGCGACATGATATCATTTGCTTCAAATAAATTGGTAGAAAAAATATCGTCTAAATAGTTATATTTCTATGGAACATTTGGCGACAGTTTCGTCAAATTAGCGACATTTTAAAAAATCGCCAAATTTATCGCCAATTGGGACTGTAGAACTGACAGTTCCACTTTGCGACAAATTGACGAAATATCATCACAATACTATCCCCTAACAAAAAACAATTAATATCATTTATGTAGCGCAATTTTATCAATTTCAAGATATTTTTATAGATTTGAAAACATTTTTATCAATTTGGTGACATTTTAAAAATTCGCTAAATGTATTACTAAGTAGGATGGTTGGTCTGACAGATAAATGCTAACCAAACATCATTTCAGTACTCTCTTCTAACAAAACAAAAAAAAATTTCATTGATATGTAGAAGACCCAAGCCACACGACCAACCCGAAAGTTTATGGCAGCTGTTTGTGTGTCGTTTATATCAATTTGGCGACATTTCCGTCAATTTGGCAAAGTTTAAGAAAAGTTGTCAAATTAGCGATATCCCGCCAAATTCGTAGCTTTGAATTTGCAGATCTGAATGAAACATTCTTATCCCGTTTCAATATACTAAATGAAAACACAACAACTGTATTAGAAGATATACCCGCTCTACTCTTTTTCTGTTTCAACAATCGGCTATATGAATTTATTGGCTAAACACAATATATGAGTTTAGTAGCTAAATACGATATAAGCTTGAAAACTCTTTGCCAAAATAAATGCAATTGATGTACGCAGTCAGCAATTAATATAATTAAAAGAAAAATCAAACCGTCCATTCATAAGATATACTTTTATATCCATTTATCCATTTATTTATTATTTAAATCGAAAAAAAATAATAAAAACATTAACAAACACATTTAATTTAATTGCGATGCCGAGCAACATGATATATCCTCCTAAAATGTTAAAATTTATTAACCACTAACAGCACACCCGTTATTCGTACGGAGTGTATAATTTAAAGAAACTTAAAGTTCGCAATCATGTGCAAATTCTGTTAAAATATTAAATTTATTGCTCCTAAAGAGAAGTTTAAGAATATATGTTCTCACTATGCAAAATTATCTTCACGATCCGATCTGAAGAATAAAACATCCTGCTCCCTTTTGTAAGCAAATTTACAGAAGAAAAAATAGGAATTGAATGAATATATGCAACCCCGTACTAATTACATTGTCGCAGATCAGAAAATATGCCAATGTGTTAGTAGAAGATTACCCGTATTACAATATGCGTCTCAAAAATATTTGCCAAAATAAAAGAGATGACGTAATAAATTGAAAACATCAATAATATCCGTACTCTTTATACGAGAAGGTCGTAATTGATGCCAATATATGCCAATATATATCAAAACATATGTCAATATACCTGTACTACTTATATTCTCGTAGATTAAAAGATATACAAGTGTATTTGTAGAAGAATATAAAATAATAATTGCATTGTAATAAAATAATTGCATAATAACTTGAAAATATCAATAATCCTTGAATCAATAATCTCCGAAAATATAAATAATAATAATTTTTAAACCTGAAGACCGTAATTGATATTATCCAGTCAAAAATGCTATAAGAAAAATCAAATCGTTCTTTTCTAAAATATATTTTTATATCCATTTATTTATTATTCAAATCGAAAAAATAATTATTAAAATTAACAGACAGATTTAATTTAATTGCGTTTCTGAGTAACATGATATAAGATAGAATCTTATAACATGTTAAATATGTCGTGTCTTATAACATAAACTGCGAAATTAAATAACGATTTTGATTTCTCTATACTTCTCATTGTTCCGTAAAAGCTTGTTTTAAATAAACCATGAACCATGGAGATAGATTTCCCCTTTAAATCATGTTTCCAACAATTCATGTTTTCAGAAAGTGACTAATTAACGCAAAAAATCTCCCATCAAACTCAGAGATTAAATTTTAATTCACTTTCAAACGATTTTCAAGCTTTTCGTTTGAATAAACCACGGAGTTAGGGAGTAGAACTCCTAGGAAAAAGTTCCGTTTTTCATTAATATCTCGACAACCCCAGGTCTTAGAAACTCGAAACTTGGACAAAATTTATGGGGTAATATTTCAAGGCTATTCACCAAATTTAATTAAATTCGGTTCAGCCGTTTTTCCGTGACGATGAGACAAACGAAAATATCGTTTTTTACTAATATCTCGAGAACCACTGGTCGTAGAAACTCAAAACACGGATATAATTTTAAGTGGGGCTATTTCTGGGCTACCCACAAAATTTCATCAAATTCGGTTCAGCCGTTCTCCCGTGATGGTGTGACAAACAGACAGACAGACAGACAGACAGATTTTCATTTTTATTTATATAGATTTCTCCTTTGGAACTTCTTTCTGTGAAGCACATCCATAAATAAACATTTTTGAAAAACTCTGTTTGTCTTGTGTTTTTCCTCAGATGATTGGCCCTAATACCAAATATCAAGCCTCTATCACATGTAAAAGGAAGCGTGCCTCATTTATTAGGAAAATCGAACATATTAGTGTGGGCACCCCTTAAAGTAGCAAATATTGGAAATCTAAAATGTCACACTCTCTTCCTTTCAAACTATCTACCCATACATCAAATTTGAAGTCGCTATCCTATCGAGAAGCATGTTTTTCTATCACTTCCTTCACCTTTCGAACATTTTTCTGTGTAGCACCCCGTTAAAGAACATTTTTGTCAAACTCTATTCATCTTTGGTTTTTTTTGTCAAATGGTTAGCCCATATACTAAATTTCAAGTCTCTATCACATTGTAAAGGAGGCGTTTTTCATTTGTTCAGTAAATCGAACATTTTAGCGAGCGGAACCCCCTACAATAACAAATGTTGGAAAACTGAAATTGCACACTTTCTTCCTTTCCAACTTTTTACCCGTACACTAAATTTGAAGTCCCTATCTCATCGCGAAGCATACTTTTGTAGCATTTCATGTTTCGAATGCTTTTGTGTGGAGTACCCATCCCCTTAAATATACATTTTTGAAAAACTCTATTCTTTTTGTGATTTCTGTCAGATTATTTTCCCATACATCAAATATCAAGCCTCTATCACGTTTTAAAAGGGGCGTTTCTCCTTTATTCCGAAAATCGAACATTTTGGTGTGAGGCACTCCCTAAAGTAGGAAATATTGTTAAACTGAAATTTTACACTTTCTTCCTTTCAAACTATCTACCCTTATACCAAATTTGATATCTCAATCTCAATCCGAAGCATGGTTCTTTATCAATTCACTTTTCGAACTTTTTACTCTGGAGCATCCCCTTAAACGGACATATTTGAAAAACTATATTTGTCTTGGGTGTTTCCATCAAATGATTAGCCCATATACCGAATTTCAAGCCTCTATCAAATTTTAAAGGAGCGTTTTCTGATTTATTCTGCAAATCGAATATTTTGGTGTGCGGCACCCCTTAAGTAGAAAATATTGGAAATCCGAAATTGCACGCTTTCTTCCTTTCGAATGATTTACCAATACACCAAATTTGAAGTATCTATCTCATCGCAAAGCATGCTTTCTCATCATTTCACTTTTCGAACGTTTTAGTGTGCGGCACCCCCTTTAGTAGAAAATGTTGGAAATCTGAAATTGCACACTTTCTTCCTTTCGAACGATTTACCCATACACCAAATTTGAAGTCTCTACCTCATCGCAAAGCATTCTCGCCTATCATTTCACTTTTCGAACGTTTTAGCGTGCGACACCCCCTTAAGTAGAAACTATTGCAAATCTGAAATTCCACACTTTCTTTGTTTCAAACGATTTACCCATACACCAAACTTGAAGTCTCTATCTCATCGCAAAGCATGCTCTCCTATCATTTCACTTTTCGGACGTTTTGGTGTGCTGCACCCCCCCCCCCCTTAAGTAGAAAATATTGGAAATCTGAAATTGCACACTTTCTTCCTTTTGAGTGATTTACCCATATACCAAATTTGAAGTCTCTATCTCATCGCAAAGCATGTTTTCCTGTCATTTCACTTTTTGAACGTTTTGGTGTGCAGCACCCCCCTCTAGAGAACGTTTTCGAAAAATTCGCTTTTTCCCGGGGGTTTTATCGAACGACCGATCCGTGTACCAAATTGCAAGTCTCTATCTATTCGGGAAGTGCCTAAAAAAGCGTGACAGACAGACAGACGGACAGACAGACAGACGGACACTTGGCAATTATATATATATATATATATATATATATATATATATAGATTGATAGATAGATAGATAGATCGTTTCTTTGAATTTGGACATTAAGATTGGACATTTTGGACATTAAGATTGAACATTTTGGACATTACGATTGAACATTTTGGACATTAAGATTGAACATTTTGGACATTAAGATTGAACATTTTGGACATTAAGATTTGAAACAGTTTAGTTGAGTTTTAGTCTTCATGCTGTAACCACGTAAAATTTAATGATGGTAGTATGGGAAACGTTCCAATCGACTGTAAGTGCTATTGAATAATATTTTTCTAATTCATTATTTCAATAACTCGTCCGAGCTCAACCCCATGCAAACAATATTTCTTGCACTTGTGTATATTTGCCAATTAATTTTATATCAACGATTGTTTTAATTATGTCGCTAAACTACCTGCATTTAAGAAGTTCCCTTGTCCCTTTTTCGTAGGAGGGCTATTGACTACTTGACTAATGATGTATTTGTTTCGATATTTAACTGGCCAACCAAATATTCCTTGTGAAATCTGAAATAGAATGTGTCCGAGTCCTGTGTCGGAGATTTGGATTTATGTTTCATCCATTGCAGCAATATATATAACGGACTTAACCTTTTCAATTTTGTCAGCTAGACCGATAAATTTTGGGTCTCAATAATAATGGATGAACAACCAATTTATTTTTTTTTATTCTATGTCCCTCTCCGACCTCTCGGTCAAAGTCGACGAACAGCTCAATACAAGGAAGAACGCTAAAAATAGTCACAAAAAGTCCTGTCAGTAACACATAAAGGAAAACAGTCAAGAACAGCAGGGCATATATTGAGGTGCTCTCCAGTAATGGGAACGCCGTAGTCACAAAGAGGGCAGACATCTGTATCTGTCAGTTCCATTCGATACAGGTGACTCTGTAAGTAATCATGACCCGTGGCAAGTCTAAAGCAAGCCACGCCACCTGGATTTATGCAAGGAACTGGGTATTCTTGCCGACGTATTTAACATGGAGTTTCACTTTTTAACAGAAGTTCCCTGTACAGACTGAAACGGTTAACTTAAATAGGGAAGGATATATATCGTTTTATATGCCGTACAGGCAAGGGAGGATCCGGTTGCATCATTTGAGATCCATTCTTAGCCAATAAATCTGCCCACTCATTTCCATATATCCCGCAGTGGCTTGAAACCTACTGCAGGACAATGCGGTTCTTGATGTTCAGCAGGTTATCTATTTTTTCCACACAATTCTTGGAAATCTCACATTCCCACAGATTGAAAGTTGCTAACGTCATAATTGCCACTCAGGAATAAGAAAATAGGCAGTATTTTCCTTTTCACACTGCTCCATTTTTTCGAAGGCTAAAGAAATTGCGGTTATTTCACCATTGTCAAAGTGTTTTCCAACGGCGCAATATAATGTGAGGTCTATAGAGTAAGCGCCAGCCACAGCATTTTTAATGGCCCCCTCAGCTGAACCATCAGTATAGGCATGGAGCTAAGCATCATCCCGGAAACGTTCATGTATTGTAGTCAAGGCAGTATATTTCAATTCAGAGTTAAGAGAAGATTTCTTTATTACAACAGAGACAAGGTACAACCAATTCATGGATAATTTATTTTCTATGTGATTTACCTGAGTTTGAATTTTTGTGTTCGACCAGTCGCCTGTTGTTGGAGAATCATGGTTTTACTTCTTCTCACTTGGATTTGAGGGAAAGTTACAGTTTTAATATATAATCAGCGCAAAAGTGAATAAGTAGCGAATAGTTATAGTAGAATATAATTTGAAATTGTTTGACTATTTTATGTAATTTATCATTAACTTTATTTGGAGAGATATTAAGGATTTATTTAATTGAATTTGTCATTAACTTTATTTTAAATGCTCATCGTATAAATGATTGTTTTAAATAGATAAATACATGTATTAGTATTAACTCCCATAGGGATGACTTTTACATGTATAATTGTTTATTCCGCATGTGTTTAATAATATCCTTGATCGATCAATTTTGCATTGCAATTATCTTGAATTCAGAGTTTTCCTTTTATTTAATTAATTTTCAGCTATCTTCAACACAGTTAGAACTGGGTTTAATTCTAGACCTTTCTTTTTTTGAACCATAGATAAAATTTAGGTTATTATTTATTATTAATATTTATATTACGTGTCTGTTTTAAGCAAATATTTGTAAAGATCATTTTTACCCCAACTGGGAATACAACTCTGGATATCCGATCTGGTCAAATGAAGCTCTAACTTCGAGGTACTGGGACGAAATCGCAAGTTCTTATCGTCGAATGGACCCTGCATTATCCACCCTCTAATGTCAGATTGGAGGTTAACTGTCCATCTGACTTATCATCCCCTGCTATTTTTACCTCCGGCTAGCCTCCTGCTACCACTATTTTTACACAGTTTAGTATCCTGCGTGGTCTGTATCATCTCAATTTGAAATCGGTGCTCAATTTTGCAGAGTCCACTGAAACCGTACTAGTGGTACTAGGTTCACTTGTAGATCGCGGACTTTTAGACCGTGCAGCTAGCTACTCCAAACCCTCAATGTGAGTCGCACGGTCTGGGGTCTTCAGACCTCGGACATCTTTGCACTAACCTACAGGGTTGATTTGCTCGGGCGTCGTTATATCTCCGAACTGGCTAGCCCACGCTCTATTGTTGAGTTACTTGGACGGCATTGCAAGCTATTATCGTCAAAGTGCACTCTGCATATTCTTTACCACTTTTCGATAAACTTTGACTTTTTACTTGTGGGAGTTGAGGATTGCCGTAGTACGAGCTTCCCTAAGTTTGAGACGATTATTGTCTCTCCTGATCACACTCCAAAAAGCATCACGACACATCTGCAATGTGGAACAAATGAATTCTTCAAACAAGTGCATGTGATCAAATTTATAAAGAAATAGAAAGTTAAATTTACGCATATCTTAAACATAAAATAATTTCGAATACTTCTCGAAACCATATGTTAAAATTTATATATAAAAAAATAGTGTAAAATATTTCATTTCATGAAATTCTATCTTATTAAATAATGCAAACAAATATATACAAGATGGTTATAATTATATTTCGCCTACTTTGGCCTGTCCTCAATAAAAACTTTAAAGGGATGATTCGGAAAACCTCATACAACAACAACAACAACAAAAAAATACATACAGACACACAAAAAAAACACAACTGCGTTTAAATGATGTTTACACATAAACTTTGTAAAAACAAGTGCTAACTTGATTAACAAGTTCTAATCTAATTCAAATAGTAATATTAAAAAAATAACAAAATACATTTTTGAGATACATTTTCAACAATTTTCAACATAGTTGTAAGGTATTTATGATTTTGCTCATTCTGTCTGCTAGCAGGATAACCGCCATAAAAATGATTTATTCGAAATGAAGTTTAGTTTGTTGTTGAGACTGTCTGTGGGACATTATGGGAATGTACAATAGTAATATCATCCAATTAGTTTTGGTTTTAACCCGAGTTGAAAAAATGAAATACATTGAAACCTATGAGTCCTAGTTTTTCAAACATGCTTTAAGTGAAGTTAAAATTTGAAAATTTTAAGAAATATTCAAATTATCACGCAAGGTGTGTAAAAAAAATGTCATCGAATTATGTTAAGTTCTTTTTAAATAAAATTTGAAATAATTACACTAATATTATATGAATAGTTCACGTGACTCATTGTGAAATAAAATATGGCATCCATTACTTTTTCACTGTGTGAAAATCGTGATGTTTATATTTAGTGTTGCATCCATACTAAAACCACATTATTTTTGCATATTACCTGTGTATCTGAATTCTGTGCCTATGCAATTACAAATTTTTATTTTAAAAGATCACTAATTTTGATTATTTCTACAACGAACCCTAATTTTAACGTATTGAGAATGTAAACAAATCAAGCGATTGTAAGGTGAACTGTATAAGAATTGTTGAATTTTTTAAACTCAAAATGATTTAGCTTTGGAGTCTGAAATATTCATTGATTTTACACAAAGAAGCAGACGATTTCATAGCATTGTCTTTTTTGAAATTAAGTTTTCAAATTAATGAATTATTGTAGTAATCTAATTATTTAAAAAAATACCAGTGCTGAATGTATCGAATTTTAGAGATGTTTGAATAAAATTGCATTTCAGTTGGAATGCTTTTAATAAGCAATATTTTATTCATGATTAATCGTTCTTGTTTACAAATCTATTGCTTTTTGTAACAGTTCTATATATTTACAGATCAAAAAATAGTATTACATTTCCGGAATGTAGACGATATTTTATTTTCATATATATTTTACTACATAATACTATAGACTGTCCCATCTTAATAAGTGATATTAATATCCATGTATTTGTTAAAATACTAGAAATAGTCTTGTACTTATTGAAACCTTTTATAGTAACCATTTTTAAGGAATCATTCTATAGTGGACTTTGCCATGATGTTCAATTACTTTCCATAGAATTTTTACATTTTTTATGATCTACCAAATGTTTTTAAAAATTTCATGATAAAAGTTTTATCATTTTAGAAATTATGATGATTGCATGAAATATATTTTTGAATGATATTTTAATTTTTATGTTTTGGATAAGTCATTTTATTGTGTTTTCATGTCCTCTTGTATGTGTTTCTAAATTATCTGTAATTTTATTTTCGCTCCTCAATAACTGAGCTTATGCATGTTGAGAAGTGTATTTCCAATAAATAAATAAATAAATAAATATATGATACAGCTAATGGTTACACCAAGCGTATGACTACCACTCTGAGCTTGCCCGCATTCTAAGAACTAGAGTAGTGATTGTGAACTGACGCGTATTATAAGCATGACGATCTCAGTTTTGGAGTTTTTCTTCTGGATGACAACGCAAGACACCATACGGCAGCGGTAACAGCAGATCTTCCGGTGGTATTCGGTTGGTAAAGACTGAACCACCGCCCCCAACATTTCCGACCTTCCGACTTCAACTTCTTTCCAAATTTGAAGAAAACACTAGACACCATTGCACAATATATGTTGATGTAATACTCTCCGTTCGCAACAATATATATTGTGTTGATGCGAACTGATTCGAAGTGGAAATCGTGTGTTGATGCGAAATGGAAATCGTCTAGCGTCCTCCACTTCGTTCCAACTTTGACGACAGCACTAGACACCATTATACAATATATGTTGATGTAATACTCTCATTTCGCGTCCACATAGGTTGTGTTGATGCGAACTGATGCAAAGTGGAAATCGCGTGTTGATACGAAATGGAAGTCAGCCAGTGACTTCCACTTCGAATCATCTTTGAAGAAGTCGCTAGATACCATTGCATAATGCTGTGATACTTGCATTTCGCAACCTTGTAAGCAGAGCATGCACTTTTACTATAGATACTTTTTCAACCTTGTATACCAGTACGACAAATACCTTAATATCAGTAGGGACTACGTTTAAAAATATTCGCATCATGAACTTCTCGAACATAGTGTTATCTGTCACAACATAAAAACTCCGCATTCTAACAGAAACGCAATTTTTTTCAGAATACTCCTCGGATATTTCAGGGTGTCCCAAAAACATTGGTCACGGCTTTTATTCCTTAAATATTGTTCTTAGAAATATATAATAAATTACAAAGTTGCGTAGAAAAAGGTACAGAATTTTAAGAAATCGATTAAAAATTCCAAAGGAATTAAATTTTATAAAATACAAATTTATTAGTGTATTGGGCACATTTTACTCATTGGAAATGTGTATATATATATAAATACAGGGTGTCCCAAAAGCATTGAAACGCGTTTTAATTCTTTACTTGTTGGAGATAAGTGGGCAATGTAAATTTCAAAAATGTTGTAAGTAAGGTAGGAAATAGGACTACGTTACAGCAATAGTCCTCCAAGTACTTTTCGCACTTTTTAAAATTTTATGCGACCCCTTAGACAAGTTTGGTCTACCAGAATTTTTTTTTATTTTTAATGCAACAAGATCATTAAAAAAAACGTATATATGTATCTTTAAAATTGAGCGAGTTATATTTATTTGAAAATTGAACATTGTGAATGGGTGCCATATATCAAATAAAAATGTAAATTTGTGACATATCACTAAAAAGATAAAACTGGATGATAATACATAGGATATCCAACCGCGTAGTTAGTACCACTGCTGTATATGATTGATCTCTGTGTAATGCGTTATGTAGATGCATTTATGATAAACAATCTTGACACATATTAACGTATTTTTGATCTAAAAAATTTCCATCGTCAATTTCTTTATGGTCCCTATTTTCACTGACGAAACAGCTTTCCATATGGTACGAAAAAGTGGCATAAGTCAGATGTTTTCCTTTATCATAATTCAGTTGATTTTAAAGATACAAATATGCGGGTTTTTTAATGATCTTGTTGCATTAAAAATAAAAAATTTCTGATTGACAAAATTTGTCTAAGGGGATCGTATAAAAATTTAAAAAGTGCAACTTTTTGAAAATTAATGGGAGACTAATTCATTAAATAACCCACTTATCTCCAGCAGATAAAGAATTAGAGTGCTCTTCAAACTTTTTGGGACACCTTGTGCATTCATACATACATAGATAAATCTATATATATAAAATTGAAAATCTGTCTGTATGTATGTTTGTCCCATCATCACGAGAGAACGGCTGAAACGAATTTAATGAAATTTTGTGGGTTGCCTGGAAATAGCCCCACTTAAAATGTAGTCTATGTTTGGAGTTTCTACGACTAGTGGTTCTCGAGATATTAGTAATAAACGAAATTTGCGTTTGTCTCATTATCACGAGAGAACGGATGAACCGAATTTAATGAAATTTTGTGGGTCGCCTTGAAATAGTCCCCCATAAATGTCCAAGTTTCGGGTTTCTGAGACCAGGGGTTGTCGATACATTAATAAAAAACGGAACTTTTTCCTAGGAGTTCTACTCTCTAACTCCGTGGTTTATCCAAATGGAAAGGAAGAAAATCGTTTGTTTAAAACGTCAAAGAGAAATAAAACTTTAATTCTGAGTTTGGTGGAGATATTTTGCGCTAATTAGTCATTATCTGAAAGCATGAATTTTTTGAAACATGAATTAAAGTTGAAAAATCTATCTCCATGGCTTATATTTTTTACAAGCTTTTACTCAACGATGAAACGCATTTTATGAGGAAGATTCCATCTTATATTATGTTGCTTGGCAGCACAATAAAATTAAATGTGTTTGTTAATGATTATTATTAATTTTTCGATTTGAATAATAAATAAATTGATATAAAAATATATTTTAGAAAAAAAAGCAGTTTGATTTTTCTTTTAATTATATTAATTGCGAACTGCGTACATCACTTTCATTTATTTTGGCAAAGATGTTTCAAGCTTATATATTGTGTTTAGCTAAAAAACTCATATATTCTGTCTACCCAATAAATTCATTTATCCGATTGTTGAAACAGAAAAAGAGTAGAATGGGTATATCTTCTAATATTATTTTAGTGTTTTCATTTAGTATATACAAACTGGTTCACGATATTTTATTCAGATCTGCAAAATTAGATCTACGAATTTGGCTGGATATCGCTAACATGGCAAATTTCTTAAACGTTGCCAAATTGATTGAAATGTCTCCAAATTGATAAAAACGATGTAAATCCATGAAATTTTTTTTTGTTTTGCTAGAAGAAAGTACTGAACTGGTGTTTCTTTAGCATTTGCCTCTGTCAGTCCAACCGTCTTACTTAGTAACACATTTAGCGAATTTTAAAATATCACCAAATTGATAAAAATGTTTGTAAATCCATAAAAATATCTTGAAATTGATAAAATTGCGCTAAATAAATGAAATTGTGTTTTTTTAGGGGGTAATATTTTGATGATGGTTCGTCAATTTATCGCCAAGTAGGACTGTCCCTCTTGGCGATAAATTAGGCAATTTTTAAAATGCCCGCCAAACCTTCATTAGAGATCGCATTATTCAGACTATATTTTGACCACCAATTTATTTGAAGCAAATCATAACAAGTCGCTTAGAAACGGATTTAAATCCAGTGTGTTCATGAGGAAAAATATTTTTATTAAATATTTTCCGATTTTAATAATGAAGATATGTATATAAAATAAATTTCATTGAAATCGTATTTTTGACTGGATAATATCAATCATGATCTTCAGATTTAAACATTATTATTATTGATGCTTTCGGGATTATTGGTTCAGAGATTATTGACATTTTCAATTTCTTATGCCATTGTTTTATTGCGGCAAAAATTGTTGAATCTCATATATTGTACGTTGTACAAGCAATCTTCTACAAATGCACGGTTATATCTTCTAATCTATGAGAATATAAATAGTACAGGTGTATTGGCATATATTTTGGCATATATTGAAATTAAGTACGGCCTTCTGGCATGAAGATTACGGGGATTATTGATATTTTCAATTTATTAATTAATCTGTTTGATTTTGGCAAATATTTTTAAGACTCATATTATAATACCGGTAATCGTTTATTGACACTAGGACATATCTTCTAATCTACGGCATTATAAGTAGTAGGGGTGTACCTTCCCATATAATTTTAACTCGATCATTGCGTCACATACTGGAATCAATTACTGCCTTCTGCTTTAAAAGTTACGGATTTAATGATATTTTCAATTTATACATGTAATCTACTAATACAGGTTATATCTTCTAATATTCGCGTATATAAGTAGTACGGATCCCATACAATTTTAACCCTCTTATTTTGCAATTGAAAAAGGAATATTTGAAAAAGGAATTAATTGAAAAAGGAATATTTTATAGCCACTTTCAGCAACAAAAAATTTGATGGTTTACATTTTAACAATATACTTAAAAAGTATAATTATCTATTACCTATGAAGAATACTAAACTTTTTTTGACTTATCGTTACGAAAAAACGAACGGACGTAAAATTTTCAATTACAACAATCTTGCTAAAAATCTGGATAAATTTAAAGAATTGGATTGCCGATGTGGAAGTGAGCAACTCTGTAATTTGGACCATGAACATATTGTTACAGGTGACATAACACTGGCTACTCATAAGGATCTACGGGAATATTTACATTTGGGTACCAAATTTCGATCTCAAGTATTCAGTAATGTTGAGCAAAAATTTACAAAAGAAATTGAAGTATTCATATACAAAATGGCCATTAAATACAGTTTACCTTTGTCCACATTCAATGAATGGAAAAATCACGTAGTAAACGATTTTAAAATTACATATAAACGCCAAGATTTTCGTATATCCCATTGCACATTAGACAAGCAGTTGCTAATGGAATTTCAAAATAGATTTGTTATTACGTACATGGACAAGGTTACAAATAATTATGCATTTACTTGCAAACCATATTACATAGCTCTTTTAAGAAAATGTTATGAAGATGTTAATACTTACAAGAAAATAACGAGTAACATTGAAGTACATAAGAACAGAATTATAGCATTATACAAGCGCATAGGTCATGAGATTAAATTTGTTCGATTCCCTTATTTGGTACTTATACCTAAGTTACATAAACAGCCAGTGAAATTCAGACCGGTCACGGTTGGTTGTGGTTCATATTTGACAAAGGCAAATTCAATATTAGCTAATATATTAATACCAGTAATGAAGAAGATAAAATCATGTGATTCTGTAATGATCAATAATGGATATGACGTAATAACACGTTTGAAACAAACTCCGGACAAGTTATACTTTAAGAGTTTCGATTTTAAAGATTTATTCAACTGCATCCAGTTAAAGGATCTTTATGATATTTTAAAGGATACATATAATAGAAATAATCAACTTTTATCCTACGACTATGATAAGTTTAAATTTTTGATAAAATTGGTCTTGTTTGAGAACATTTTGTTCAATGGCACTGATTTCTTTAAACAAATCAAAGGAATACCTATGGGTGGTGGCTGTTCGTCGCTACTGGCGGATTTATATTTATACAGTTATGAAAACGGTACGCATATTCTCAATGAGATTATGTATTTCCGTTTCGTGGATGACATCTTGATCGGCCATCTTGATAAAGATTTTCATTTTGACTTTACTTTTTACCCCAGTAACCTTGAACTTATTGAAACTGTAGAAAATAATGGTGAAGTGGTATTTTTGGATATCTCAATATATAGAAATCCTCAAGATCATCTATGTTACAGAATGTATGATAAACGTAAAAGTTTCAACTGTAATATTAATTACATCACTCCTTGGAGTAGTAATATGAGTATTGGCGTAATGAGAAATTTGATTGTTAATCATTTTGTAAGATATGGTAAATTAAATTCTACCAATGAACAGCGCAATATATGTGAAAGACATTTGATAAAGGAAGCATTAAAGAACGGTTTTCCTATAGGCTTTCTAAAAACTTATTACTTAGCATTTTGTAAAAAACTGCGTAATGATGATGTAATTTATGCTGATTTCCAAGACTTGTTGCCAATTGACTATTTGGAATCTTTTCCTTCACTTTAACTTTGTGCTTTTAATTCTTATATGTGTATGGACTCTGGATCCCCTTTTTCATTAGGGAAATCCTATGATTCTTATATAGTTTGCTCTTTTGATTATATGTATTTGATATTCCCTTAGGATTCTGTTTTTCCTGTGCGCACGGATTGGAGCTGCTTCGGGCGATTGGTTGTTTCTGGGAGTGTTTCCCGGGAATAAAAGCACGCTTTAACCTGGTATAGGGGTCACAATCCCCCTAGACATTACTGATACCCCGTTTGCACTCCTTTATTTGTTTCTGTTGTTCCTTGTGGTTCATAATATTCCTTGTACATTTCCTAGATCTTTCTTTTGTAATATTTTTGAGATGAGTGTTAAGAGCTGCAAATCGCGCCTATACTCATTTCACCTTTTATATTATACTCTGGATTGTGGTATTTTATAGGATATTTTATGGTAATTGGAAATAGCTGCATTGCGCTTTCGGATTGTCCATGTAGTATTTTGTACTTCGATTTACACTTTGTTTGTGTACTTTGTTTTTGTATCTTTAAATTACATCTTGGGGAACATTCTCGGACTGCTCGCGGGCGTGGAGTGGTCTTCCGTGTGTAGGGGGGGATGCGGATAGGGGAATATTTAACGTTTTTTTACTTCTTCATAAGACTCTTGCTATTGGTGTGTTATATATACAGATTTTAAACTTTATAATTGTGATTATACTTTTTATTTTACTGACATCCATTACGTATTAAGTGATGGATATTTTATATCTTTTATACTTATGACATTTTCGTCATTTAATTTTTAAACTTTAAAAAACTTTATAGTGGTTCTTTCATGCGACTAGTATTTTAGTTAATCGAGAACTTCTTAACAAAAAAATCAATAGATATCGTGAAAAATCTTACCTTGCTTCAACTCGACGGATGTATTGTGATGTATTGTGGTTATAGAAAATGGAAGGATGATATATACAGTATATTGAGCGCTTGGATGCTGATTTTACATGCGATTTTTATATTATATTAAGGGGACGGTGGACGTTAAAATGAGCAAAAATCGATAAAAAAAGGTTTTTTTTTTATTATATAACATTATTCTACACATTTAACTGCACCAGGTGCAAAAAACCGCTAGTATCTATGATGATTTTTGAGGAAGTTATAAGCATTTAAAGTTTGTAAACAAACAAATCATGGACCTTTAAATTTCACACATAAGGTAAACAAACATCTGTCAGCGTTTATGAATCGATATTTTAATTTTAAAAATTAATATCTTCGTAAATTATTATTTTTGTAAATTGGCAACAGTGAGCTTTAACTGTAACCACTTCCTGGTTTGTTTACTATGGATTGCCGAAAGTTTTGAAGTGATAAATTTTTATAATATATTTCCTTACTTCTTGACACTATTTTCTTCATTTTTTGCTTCAAAAATAGCTCTTTTTAGATCTGAAAGTGCTACAGCGTACTTTTATGTCATAGTTTTTACAACATATATTTGTGTCAATTTTAAAAATGCATTCTATAAGTAGGCGTTTTCGTAAGCCGAAATCTCGACCGTCAAAGAAATCGCTTGCAAACAGCAACAAAATTCGTAAGCGGTGGTCATCTGTAAATAGTGTGGATAATTCTACAAATAATTCGTCATGTGTGAATGGATCTTCAAATAATTCCTCATTTGTAAATAGTGTGGATGAATCTTCAAATATTTCCCTGTCCACTATTTCTTCTGAAAGTGCAACATCTACTACATATTTATATAATAAAATTGGAAGTGCTAGTGAAAACAAACTAAATGCATATTTTCCATCCGCATCTAACTGTGATTCAGAAAATTTGAATGAAAACACATATGTTTTTATGAATAATAATATGTGGTCAGATTTATTGTGCAATGTGAAGTGCAATGAATGTGATAGTAATTCTCTGGATGTAATATCAAAAGGGGCATTTGGGTACTCTTCAAAAATAGAGTTAATTTGTAAAAGTTGCGGAAAAGTATTCAGCACAGTATTTTCGAGTCCTCGAGTAAGCCAAACGAAGTGCTTTGATGCAAATAAAAAACTAGTTGAAGCATTTCTGAAAATTGGTAAAGGACATGCAGCTTTAGAAGTGTTTTCTATGGCTATTGGAATTCATGCCATGGATAAAAAAACATTTTCAAGATGCTTGCATAGCTTGTATGAGGAAAGAAAAAGCTTCAAAGATGATGTTCTTCGAATTGCTCGAAGTATAGTGCGGAAGAAATATGAGGATTTGGATGAAAGTTTTACTAATGAAGAAATTATAGACATCACTGTTTCATATGATGGAACATGGCAGAAACGCGGTCATACATCTCTATATGGAATTGGATTTGTTATAGATATTCTGACTGGATTAGTTATCGATTTTGAAATCTTATCTAAATACTGTCCAGAATGTGTCACTGCGACGCGAGATCTTGGTGCAGCTAGTGCTGAATTCAGCATTTGGTATGAAGGCCATAAACCTGAATGCTCACAGAATCATGCCGGATCTTCTAATTCAATGGAAATGACAGCTGCTGCATCTATATGGAATCGATCTGTAAGTACTTGTGGAATGAGGTATGTAGGATTGCTATCTGATGGTGATGCGAAAACTTATCAACATCTGTCAGAATTAAATGTATATGGCAGTGATATTAGAATTATAAAAGAGGAATGCATAAATCACGTGGCCAAACGCCTAGGAGCAGGACTCCGTAATAAAGTCAAGGAGTGGCGTAGCAAAGGTGTTACTATTGGTGGACGTAAAGACGGTAGTTTGAAAGAGGAAACAATTATAAAACTAACAAACTTTTATAGGAAAGCGATTAAAGACAACGTGCCTCGCATAGAAGATATGAAAACAGCAATTTATGCTACCATATTACACTGTTCTTCAACCAACAAATCTCCAAAGCACAACAAATGCCCCGCAGGTGTCTCATCATGGTGTTTTTATCAACGGGCTCTTGCTAATAAGGAACCACCAAAATCTCATGCGACAATGAAGACAAAGCTGTCTGAAGATATTGTTGCAAAAATTATGCCAATTTACCAAAGACTGGCTAGCAATGAATTGTTAACCAGGTGTATTTCTGGCAAAACCCAGAACGCTAATGAGAGCTTACACAGCTCAATTTGGAAAAACTGTCCGAAAGAAACATTCGTTTCTAAAAAGAGGTTGGAAATGTCTGTGATTTCCACAGTTTCGGAATATAACTTTGGATGTGTAAATAGTTTAGGTATGGAGGAAAAGGTGAACGCATTTTCTTTATCTATTGCACAGCAACGTGATAAACGCCGCATCAATCAAAGTTTAACTAGAAACACTACTGAATGGAAAGAAAACAGAATAGTTAAAAAATATTGTAAGTCGCAGAAAAATGCTAAAAATGTAAGAAAAGAAAGCAAAACATATGGTGCTGGTGAATTTGATTAGTTGTAATTAAAGGTATGTTTAAATTTTCTCAATTAATGATTCATACTACTATATAGCCTCGATTACTAGTTCATACTTATTTTTCTTAATTGCCAACGGCCCTACCTTGCTGAAAACACCGGTTCTCGTTAGATCACCGAAGTTAAGCAGCATCGGACGCAGTTAGTACTTGGGTGGTGACCACCTGGAAACACCGCATGCTGTTGGCACATTTCGGGTGCAGTAGCCCGGTGGTTTGCGTGCTGGATTTGCATGCTGCCACAACTGCTGCCGAAAGCCGACGCGGTGGTCGAACGGTCAAAGGCAAGCGTTTCCTCGTACTCGTTCGACCGCCAGGTTGTGGGTTCGAGTCTCACTTTAGGCATAGATGTTTGTGTTGTTGGGCGCAATGTGTTTCCACCCCCACTGGTGCACTGGGGCAACGTCATATGATGGCTAAGAGGTTCACGCATTGCATATCGCACGTAGCAAGATCACTTTCTCCATGCAAGCTAGGATCCGTACATGAGAAGGGGTTCGACCTAAAGGTCGAAATCTGCGGAATCAATGTACCAGTGGTCCGTATGTACCTACCAGTAGTCCATGTAGGGGCAGGGGTTCGACCTAAATGTCAAAATCTGTGGAGCGAATATATTAGTGGTCTGTAAGTACCAGTGGTCCATGTAGGGGGCAGGGGTTCGACCTAAAGGTCGAAATGTGTCTAACGAATGTACCAGTGGTCCATGTAGGGGCAGGGGTTCGACCTAAAGGTTGAAATCTGTGGAACGAATGTACGGAACGCTTGGGATACACAGCAATCGGAATGCTTGGCGACTACTTGGCGAGTGAGCTGAAAGTGCTGTGGGTTGGTCTCCGGATTAGCCAAATTTTTATATACTTATATTGCATTAACCATCATTTATCCACTATCTACATAGTATTTCTGTCTTATTTACTTTAAATACATTTTTCTCGAAATAAAATTTTCAAAGGTTTTACATTTTTAAAATTGGGATCGTGACCTATCGGGACTGCGGTTTATCGTTCCACGACATTGCTGCTCATATTGGTCGGGATCCCATGACTGTCAGGCAAATATGGAATCGATTGGTCCAAAAAGGCCATACTGAATGCCATGCAGGATCTCTGCGGCCTGGACCACTAACAACCGAGAGGACAGACATGTTGTCCTCTTGGCCTTGCGGGATCGTACAGCCATGTCGTACCCTGAGTCAGGAACTGGGCTCGTTTGCAAGACGACAAGTGTCTGCACGGATAGTGCGATGACGTCTGCAGCACCATGGACTGTCAGCACGGCAACCATTGTTGCAGCTTTCATTGATGCTGCAGCAGAGATAGGCACGCCTACAGTGGTGTGACGAACAACGACACTGGATACAGGAGTGGCACCACGTCGTCTTTTCACATGAATCTCGGTTCTGCATACAGCATCATGATAGACGTATCCGTGTGTGGCAGCACCGAGGAGAACAAACATTGCCAGCTTGCATTCGTCATTGTCATATGTGCCCAGCACTTGGCTGGATGGTATGGGGTGCCATTGGGTATACATCCCAGTCACCTCTTGTTCGCATAGTCGGTAATGTGGACAGCCGTCGTTGCATTCCTGACGTGTTAAGGCCCGTGGCTGTTCCCTAACTTCAAGGCCTGCGTGACACCATCTTTCAACAAGATAATGCACTACCGCATGTTGCCCGTGCTTTCCTGACCTTCCTAGATAGAGAGGATGTTCGACTGTTTCCCTGGCCAGCACGCTCTTCAGATCTGTCACCCATTGAGAACATCTGGACATGGGTTGCCGAGAGACTGACACGCCACCACTCACCCGCCACTATGATTGATGAACTCTGGCATAGAGTTGAAGCCGCATGGAATGATGTACCCATAACTGTCATCCAAGCTCAATTTAACTCGATGCCCAGCCAGATTACAGCCTGCTGTTGCTGCCAGAGGTGGCAACTCTGTGTACTGAATTCTGCATGCTGTGTATGCCAAACCACCTGCAAATTTAATCATGTCTTCCTCCCATTATACCGTATATGTACAATAAATAAGATTCAGCTATTTGTTTTCCTTGGTGTAGCAAATTTAATGACCAGCAGTGTATTATATCTCCTCGATTACTAGTTTAATACGTATTTTTCTTAGCGGAAATTTATACTTATTTTTCTTAGATTGTGATAATTTATTTATTTTTTACTATAATATTAGTTTATTATTCTAAAAGTTACATTACATAGTATATATATATACTTACATTGCATTAACCATCATTTATCCACTATCTACATAGTATTTCTGTCTTATTTACTTTAAATGCATTTTTCTCGAAACGAACTTTTCAACGGTTTTACATTTTTAAAATGCTCCATGCGTCTTAATTTTTGTTTGAAATGCATGAAATTTGGCAAGAAGACACCTTTCATACTTCTTAATGAAACTGGGTATGCATTTTACAATTGGACTTTATTAAGGTAATTAAAAGTGAATAAGAACCGAATGAAATGTGAAATTTTGATAAAAATTAAGTTTTAACGCAGAAAAATATTTTTAAAAAATTAACTTTCCAACCGATTTAAAAATACATACCCAAATTTGTTCATAATATGTTTTTAAGTGATCATAAAGTAAAATTAATCAAAAATGTGAATAAATGGAACGCAAGGAACATTTTTAAATTTTTGTTAAAAAAAATTAAATTGAAAAAAAAAAAATACAAAATTGAAAAAAATTTCATGGTATTATATATAGTAATGTTAAGAGGAATATTTATACAAATTTTCATGTTTCTAAGTCAATAAATAAATAAAAAAAATTTCAACGTCCACCGTCCCCTTAATGCTATTTTATACACCTCTCTTATTATCATGGAATTACAAAAATACAAGATTTAGCGACTGGCAACAGTGTTAATCTCGATTCACACCTGCCCGGTCATACGGATATAAGGGTAAACGTATGATCGACATCCCGTGACCCTTGTCTCATGAATTCTATATTGCATTATTTCCATCCTGTACGTAATCGAGGCAAGGAAGAAAAACAAAATGTGTGTGGTATGTCTGTGTCTAATAATGTATCAGGTGAAAATTTAAACATATCGAACCAAAAGAAAAGTCATATTTACGGCAATCAAAACTTCAATAATTACCGTTTTCGGAAATGTCAGTCAAGACGATGTAAATTATGCCCTTGTGCAAACACCGCACAAATCCAAGAAAGTAAACCTAAATATAGGATTTTCTGTAAGGTCTATAACTCCATCTATTGTCTACAATGCAAAGTATGTGGTTTGAAATACATAGGCCAGTCAAAAAACCACCTTCATATTCGTATAAATCTACATAGAAGCCAAGTGAATAAATACAATAGTGACACTAACTATGAAATGAGTTTGGAGTTGAAGCATTTTGCCTCACATGGTTTTCACAATGTTACCGTCACCATTCTGGATATCGTATCGAATCTCAAAGCAAGATTATGGTGGGAAGGATATCACATTCAACACGAAGGCACTATGTATCCTTATGGCCTAAATTCCATTAATTTTGGTAATACATACAATTTAGAGTATTATATGCATAATGGTAATCCTCCTATAGAAATTTTAAACAAAAACAGCAAGATATCACGTGGTAAACGTGGAGGTAAAAAGAAGAAAGTAAATTTTATTAGTTATTTTGCACAATTACATGAGGTTTTGACCGAAATCATTAACTATAAACAACTTCAAAAAAATTGGATTAAAAACATTGTATATGGTATTAGGAAGAAATATATAGGAAGAATATGGATTGAATTGCAAAAACGACCTTTCATCAGGAACCTTCACGAAGTAAATGATATTTACCATGCCAATATAGCGATTTTCTATAATTACTTCAAGTTACATGCTAATAAATATGATATAAAGTTAGGGGTAACAGATGTGGAAATACTGAAAAAGGAATATTTTATAGCCACTTTCAGCAACAAAAAATTTGATGGTTTACATTTTAACAATATACTTAAAAAGTATAATTATCTATTACCTATGAAGAATACTAAACTTTTTTTGACTTATCGTTACGAAAAAACGAACGGACGTAAAATTTTCAATTACAACAATCTTGCTAAAAATCTGGATAAATTTAAAGAATTGGATTGCCGATGTGGAAGTGAGCAACTCTGTAATTTGGACCATGAACATATTGTTACAGGTGACATAACACTGGCTACTCATAAGGATCTACGGGAATATTTACATTTGGGTACCAAATTTCGATCTCAAGTATTCAGTAATGTTGAGCAAAAATTTACAAAAGAAATTGAAGTATTCATATACAAAATGGCCATTAAATACAGTTTACCTTTGTCCACATTCAATGAATGGAAAAATCACGTAGTAAACTGTCATAAGGTAAAATTGTCCTTATCAAAATTTACCAGTATAGGACTTACCTATGATGCCGCCACTAAGGGTGGAGCATGTAAGCTCCCGGTTCTCAAGCTCGGACTACGAACACACAAAACATAAAGAAGTACACATGCTTAATTGCTCAATTATTTTTAATATTTTGCTTAATATATATCCACTATAATCTGGAGTAATTATATTATGATTAAATCAATTATTTAAAGACACATAATACTAACAATATTACATTAATATATATTTACACACATAAAAAACATTGGCTTACATTTCTTAAATAACAGTTTCCTTTAAACAATCTATAAAGATAATTCTTATAGTTCAATATTTTCGAACTTGTTCATACGATCTACTCATACGAACTGGTAGTTAATTATCTTAATACTCGTTAAAGGTGTGCCTTCCGTGCTAATAGTGACAATTGAAATCGGTTACCTCTACTCTTTGTTACGTGCATATTCGTGCCATCTCACTGATGTGGGAAAATCGTTGCACTTCGCGTACTTGCGCAGGCTACCATTCATTCGCTCACAATCTACAGACATTTTTTCACAAAAACCAAAAACATGATGCTGACTCGTTCGAGGTTTTAAGACGACTACCAAAAACTTCAGGTGCGTCTAGGACGCTGTCGAAATCGCATCTGTTGGAAAGTTCTAGAACATTCTCTCAAACCTTTTTTCTTTTCACATTGTAGTGTCGTTGTTGATTCGTTGACGTGAAGAAGGGGATGCGCTGCTTATTTATGTTAGTATTGCCATTGGCTCCCTCTGCAGCATTTAAATAGCTCATTAACTAGGTTGGCATCCGTAATTTGAATTACGAAATGTCGTGCATGCCGTACGACATTTATCCCCCTCTGCATGAGATTAAAACTAGAATACGGTACAAAGCATATGCACTGAGAAAAATTGTCACAGGAAGTCACTAGTATCGTGTCCCACTGATACATCTATAAGAACTTGATGCACTGTTGTACTGAGGCACTAGAAACATATTGAGGTACCCTTGTCTGATACACTGCAAAGATATCTGTCACTAAAATGTTTATCACCGTACAGAAACACAATATTGTCACATTGGAAGTATCTTACCAGCACGGAAGACACATAATTGTCACCTGGAATTATCATGAGCACGGAAGACACCTTATTGTCACATTGAATTATCATGAGCACGGAAGACACCTTATTGTCACATGTAATTATCATGAGCACGGAAGACACCTTATTGTCACATTGAATTATCATGAGCATGGAAGAATGAGTCACCATCCTGTGACTTAACTTTCAAAGTTCCGGTACTTCAATATTTATATTTTCATTATGTTGCTTCGTACAGTCTATTGTACACTTCAAATGAAGACTATATCATAATTGTTATTTGCATTTCTATTTATATACAATTTCACAACATTACATTAAACTATACACAATTCATTACCTTGATTTCTCATTTCACAGACGTAAATAATTTTTCGACAATTTTTTTTAGCTGTATATATTTCTTATTTGTAATACACATACATGTTATATAACTGTTTAAGCGTGTATCAATCATGGGTATTTTGCACATCATAATTATATCATATTACGTCTCGGCATTTAAAATATCAAATATATATATACTCATTTCGCTACTCTAAAATACAATGCATCTCCACAATAACAAGTATGCACTTTAAATTTCCTCTTCGGCTGCCCTTTCGTGCGAAACAAAACTGAGCGGGAGAAAAGGGGAGAAAAGAAAAAAAAAAGAAAAAATTTGCTTGACCCGTAGCTTTCCTCTCTTCTCCTACGCGTTTCCATGACAACTGTGACAAACGGTCATGCATGGCGATTTTCTGCGCCTCGACCCCCCGAAGCACGTAACGTTACATAAGATTGCTAACTTTCAATTCCCTGTTCTGCCCACATAATCGTAATCGTTTGCTTTTTGGCGGTATCCTATCTACAAAGCGCGCGCTTTCGACTGTCCGGTGGTGATGTACGCTCTCATTGACGGAAGGTTTTACGTGTATCCTTTTAAGGAATTCCACATTTTATAGTTTATGTGTATTAAGTTATACATTTATTTTACATATGTTGTTCTTAATTCTATTTAATTTAATATATATATATACATATTTTTCTTATGACCTTAACGCAAATCTATATGTTGAATTTATTATGCTTTTACTTTCATGTACTCTTAATTCATTGGATTTATTTATCCCATGTTGCAACAACGCGTGATATATTATTTTATGTGTAGTATTATGAATATACCATGATTTTGTTCTGTTATTGATATAACTGACTTTATGTTCCCGTTTCAGCATAACTTTACATATTTATTTATTTAAATCTAATTGTTTCATATTTAATTTTATCTGTTATTTATTTTTATTTTCAGTGATGCTTAATTAATGCTATAGTTTATTAATTATACTCAATCATTTATCATTTACATACAAATCAATGTGTTTTCCTAATGTATTTTTATATACCGGCCGGTATTTTTAAATAACTATAATTGCCTGCAATTATAATTTTAATTTTGAAACATTGATTGTATGCTTACAATAGAATTTTTTTTGTATTATTATCGTACTGTGTAGGGGAGATTTTCTCCGATGTTTATTTTTAGCGTGGATATTTATTTTGAAGGGGACAAGCTTTCGCCGTCCAATGGACTTCTTACGCTGACCGTGAAAGATGGGAGCTATCTTATTTTTTTTTTTTTTTTTTTTTTTTTTTTTTTTTTTTTTTTAAAGTTTTATTAATTCATTTATGTACTTAACTTTTATTTTGTTTTCCAGATTGCGTGTTTTTGTAAAAGGTCTGTATACACTATTTATGCAATATATATCTATTAATTTACTAATTATTATTTATATCAGCTGTTACTGTTATTTTTGACTTCACAATTTTATTTATTTATTTATTTATGATTTTGCTTTTATTCTGTCAGCTTTTTTTTTATAAACTATTAATTAATAATTTTATGTTTTGAATATCCTGTACTTGCATTTACCATGTTCCATGATTTTATTTTGAATTTTATTAATTATGTTATACTATTTTTTCAAGACCCGTACAAGAAAAGGAAACAGTGCATATACTTCATCAGCATGTTACCATTGGAAACAAAATTTGCCACTTCCTCGTTGACCTCTACAGCCATTCATCATCTGTTATCAATAAAGACACATGACCATCAAGATTCTTGAATTGTCAACTCCCTATTACGACACTCCTATCCTTAATTCATCAGTCACCGTACAAGTAATACAAATTGCAAGTAAGTGACATTTAATTATCTCTCTCCTTCTTTTTTCTAACACCTTAGTTTATTTTATTTTAGAACATTGAGGGGTATTGTATGTATTATTTATCACTTGTACATATTTTTTCTGATATTTATTGCTCTATTCATAAAATGTATCCATCCGAATCTCCCTGCTCTTATCCCCACTTACATAGTATTTGACAATGTCCATTTTTATAACGTAGACTAATTTTTATTTTGTTTGGAAGGGAAAATACATTTATTTACTTTACTTATATTTTCTAAGATTAAATTTATTTATTTTACTTATATTTTCATATAAATTATTTATCTTTTATCATTGTCCGTTCATTTATTTAATATCTACTTGCATAAAAGGGACGGGAATCTAGAACTTTTTAATTTTGCTGTACTGCTACTTGATGAAACGCTGATAATTTTAATAAAATGGGCTGGCGCTAATACTTTTACGTTGTACACGTTGATACTTATTGACAACATTACTGCTAACCAGTCAACCCGCTGATAAACTTTCCTACTGTTATTTATTTTTTTTTTGTTGCTGTTGTTGCAGAAACATCCATGATTTAAAAATTCCTATCCGCTGGACTTGCCTTCCTCCAGACAATTTTTTTTTTGAAGTTTTATTTAATTTTGCGATTTTGTTGACTACCGTGCATTTTGGATAACTATCATGCCTATCCTCGCACTAAGTCTTCACTACTACACACTTTTCCTTAACACTACAGTTTTCACAATATACCATACATAATATACAATACACAATACATACTAAAATAACCATATACTTTTGCTGCCCTATGTTTTGCACATATTGTGGCACTATGCTATTTGTAACACACTTGTTGTCTATTTACTTATTTATCACTTAATTTTGAAAGTTGCTTTATCTACATAAATTTTCTATTATTATAATTATATTCATTTTCTTTACATTAATCAAAAATATCTATTTGTAGACTACCTTCCAACTTAATTTTTACATTTACTGTAGACTACCAAAATTATTTCAAAATGCTTTCCAATTTAATTTCAAAATATTGTAGGAAACTAATATATTTTATAATACCATCTAATTTAATTTAAAATTCATTATAGACTGCTACACATCTTGTAGAATGCTTTCCAATACTATTTTTTGCGTGTCCTCAGATTATAACGTCTAGTACTCCCATCATTTGGATTATTGGCGTTATATTCTTTGTTTACATGCGATTGACTTCTGTCAACAGTTCGCCGTGTTTGTTTACTTTGTAAATACTTTTTACGCGGTTCTGCTTTATATAATTTATTCGCGTGAACAACTATCCATTTTTTATTTGGATCGTTCATAGGTGTGATAGCGTAATTATTGTTACGGATCACCTTTACGATGCGAAATGGTCCTTGAAATTTTTTTTGTAATGCTGTGGTGGGTCTGAGGTTTTTTAAATATACAATTTGTCCTTTTAATAATTTCTGCTGTCTAACTCTTTTAAAAATTCTTTCTTGGCGACTTTGGGCTTGAATTTGTTTTCGTTTTGTATATCTATTAATTTTTTCCGCTAAAGTAAGTGCTTCACTGACGTCATTATCATATTCAGTTTGAGTTAAAATCGGACTGTCATCAGGGTCCGCTATTTCCAGATTATTTTCGCCGGGTAATTTCAAATCTCTGGTAAGAAACAAAATAGCGGGACTGTGGTCTATATTTGCGCTGGGTGTTGCATTATGAAATAATTTTACATATGGCAAGACTTTGTGCCAATTAAATGTTTGGTCAGCCATTGCTGCCAAAGAATTTTTTATTCCTAAGTGGCTTCTTTCTAAAATTGCATTTGAGCTGGGTTTGTAAATTGAAGTATATTTCAATTTTATACCATGTTGCTCTGCGAATTTTTTAAATTCCTCGCTTTTCAGTTGTCTCCCGTTATCACATAAAATCCAATTTGGTACTCCGTTTGAAGCTATCCAATTTGTTACTACCTGTAATACACTCGCAGTTGTAATATTTCTCACAGGTACTGCCTCCAAGAATCTCGAGTAATGGTCTATCATCGTTATGATGTATTCATGTTGTCCGTTACTTCTCGGTAGCTTCCCTACAATGTCTAATGCCACTGTGTGATTTTGTTTACATGGACGAGGGACACGTTGTAATGCCATAGGTCTTATAGCCTTATTCTTGTAACATAAACATGCATCACATGATGCGCAAAAATTCTTTACATCACTGTATGCCCCTTTCCAGTAATACTTTCTACTCAGAATTTGATATGTTTTTTCTACTCCAAAATGTGGTGTATGAGCTAACTCAATAACTGCAAATTTTAGACTGTGAGGTATTAGAATTCTGTCGTTTTGCAAAGGATTTCTGATATATCTAGCAGTCTTTATCATAATTAATCCCGTATTTACATCTTTATAGTATTTATTTACATATTTTGGCTGCTTAGATTTTGCATTCAGTCCGTTAATAATTTTCTTTATCTCTCTATCTTTTGCTTGCTCTTCTAAAATTTTGGCTATTGTTATAGCGCTGTCATTAGCAATAATGTTATTTATTAATTTAGTCTTAGTTTGTTCAGAAAAAATTTGGCGCGACATAAAATCACTGGGATTATCTTGTCCTTTAATGTATTTGATGTCAAATGAATATTGTTGTAAATTTAATAACCATCTTGCGATTAAATCAGAATTTTGATTTTCCAAATGTATAAAATGAGTTAAAGCTTTAGAGTCGGTCAAAATTGTGAAATGCGTACCATATAAAAAATCTTTGAAATGTATTATAGCGTCGTGAATTGCTAGCAATTCTAGTTTCATGCTCGGATATTTCTTTTCACTGTCTGAAAGTTTCCTGCTATAATACTCGATAGGATGAAAATTTCCGTTCACTGATTGAAGTAAAATTCCTGACGCGGCTACTTTTGAACAATCAGTTGACAAAAAGAACGGCTTTGACATATCAGCTGCCTTGACTACCGGTTTCGATAAAATCGCGTTTTGCAATGTTACAAAGGCTTCTTCGCATTTCTCCGTCCATATAAATTTTTTATCTTTCTTTGTTAATTCAATTAATGGATTGCATAGTTCAGAAAAATTTGGTATGATCTGCCTAAAATAATTACATAAACCTAAAAATGATTTTACTTTTTTTACTGTCGTTGGCACAGGGAAATTCGTTATTTTCTGTACATTATCATCTGAAGGTGTTATGCCTTCCTTACTTATTTTAAATCCTAGAAATTTAATGTTCTCTTTACACATTTGTAATTTTGAAGGGTCAATGGTTAAACCAAATTTTGCTAATCTCGCAAATACCGTTTTTAATTTCTCCAACATTTTCTCGAATGAATTTGCGGCAATTACAATGTCATCTAAATAAAATTCAATTTTCTGATCTTTTAAATCTCCTAAGCATTTCATCATTAGTAATGAGAAATAGGCTGATGAGTTTTTTGCGCCAAAAGGCATTCTATTAGGGCTATAGGCGGCTTCCTTCGTTACGAATGTGAGTATCGACCCATATTCAGGTTTGATTTTTATCTGAAAAAACGCGGCTTTTAAATCAATTACAGTATATAATTTGTGGCCTGCGATGTTGTGCAGAATGTCGCTAATTTTACCAATATTTACGGGCAGTAATTCAGTAATTTGATTAAGTAGCCTGTAATCTACGGCTAAACGATATTTTTGTTCTTTATTGGCATTATTACTATTAATACTGGCTTTCTTCTTTATCAATAAGCATGGGAACGCATAATTACTTGTAGATTTTTCTATAATTCCAGCTTCACACAATTGTTTTATCTCACTTTCGAGTACAGGTTTTAACATTTTTGGCAAGGGATAAGGTTTACACTGAATTGGGTATTGGTGTAGTAAATTAAATTCCGGTACTATTTCTTCCGTCATTCCCAGCGTTTTGTATGATTTCGAAAATACATCATAATTTTGTAACAGTAATTTTAGCAATATATGTTTTTCATTTTCTTGTAAGTGATCTAGTTTAAAATCTTGCGGTGTTAATTCCGCTTTTCGTAACGCTGAAATATCAATTTTTTGTGGGTCATTTAAGCTTTCGATATTGTTAATCTGTAAAATTTTATCAGTATCATGTTTTTCTTCACAAATTTCAAACTGCGGTGTTACAGTACCAAATATCATATTTTTATTTAGATGAATCTCTTCTTCTGTTTTGTTTGTTAAAAGAGTAGAAATAAATTTTCTATTATTTACATAATGTAAAGAATGCTCAGCGTGTAAATCTTTTAATGAATTTGTAATATTTAACAATACCTCCTTATCCTCAAAATGGTTTTCATTTAATTTTAATTTTATTGATTTTGTTTCTTTAGGTAGTAATTTAATTTTATGCGCTAAGCTTGCATTTAAGCATTGAATATGTTCAACTCTTGTATAATTATTTTCTGGTTCCTGTGCTTTTTTCTGATTTTTGTCTTGAAATGGTATAGATATGGATTCTTTGACAAACTTTAATATTAATTTATTTGTGTCAATTATGGCATGATGATTTTTGAGAAAATCAAATCCTAAGATTATTTCATAAGGGGTGTTATTTAATTGTTTAGTTATGAAAAAAGAATTTTTGCATCTTTTGTTTTCAATTTTAAAGCTAAAGCTGATGCATTTTGAAAATTGAATGTTTTCTTTGGTCATAGTCTGTATTTTTACTTGTCTAGATAAATAGTTAATTTTAATTTTATTTTTGATTTTTTGAAAAATGTTATCTGATAATAAAGTGACACTTGCGCCACTATCTATGAGAGCCACTGTTTTTATATTTTCTAAATTAATGTTAATCATTGGCAATGCGTCACTCTGTCCATATGTTGAATTCAGTAGATGTTCATTTAAATTTTGTGCATCCTTATTAATTTTGCTTGCAATTTTATGGGATCTCGAATCCCTATTTGATGCCTTATAACTTTCTGTTTGTCTTTTATTTCGAGGTCCCTTTCTTAGTTTAAATATTCATTATTCTGATATTGCCTATGATTGCTTTCATAATGTGGTCCATTATTCTGATATGATCTTCTGTTATTACTTTGAAATTGTCTGTTATTTCCTGCACGCCGCCGTATTCCCCGGTTATTTATGAAATTACCTCTTCTGAAATTCGCCCTACTATAGTGTGCATAACTATTTTGAATAGTGGGTCTTTGTTGAAAATTGGTAGTTTCTTGACTGCTGTTTTCATTTGTGAATGCCCTTTTGAAATTATTTTGTACTTTTTGCAGCGTAAAACATTCTGACATCCAGTGATTGTTGCGACCGCACGCTATACAGAATTTCTGTGGCGGCTTTTCTGCATTATTTTTAGTTTTTACATGATTTATTTCAACATTCTCAATTATTTTATTTTCTATTTCAATACTATTTATACAATCACTATCTTCCTCCAATGCGGATTCTATCACCTCAGCTATTTTCACTGCTTCGTCAAAGGTTTTCGGGTCATTTTTTTTTATTTCTGTTCTTAAATCTTCTCTGACTATCTGTAAAAATTTGGTGAGTTTAATTTTCTCTGTAATTTTTTTTACATTTGCGTCCATTGTTTCATCTACTTCTAGAAAAATTATCGCCTGGTTTTCGATTTCTTGTGCAAGTTCCTTAATTGTCATATTTGGTAAATGTTTCAGATTGTTAAAATTGTTGTGTTTTTGCACTAATGTTTGTTTCCTTTCAAATTTGTTTTTTAATAACTCCATGAATTTTTCATATGATTTTTCCTTTTGCAGAGCAATATTTTCTGCTAGAAATTGCTGAGCCTTTCCCTTTAATCTTGATTTTACAATTATGATTTTCTCTTGTTCGGACCATGATGTTAACTCCGCTATTTCCTTAAATTGTATGATAAAGAAATTGACATTATTTTCTTTTTGTCCATCAAATGATGGTAACATCTGCATAATTGGCAACGATGTATTTTGCTGCGCTTGATTTGCGGGCATCTGTATCTGGATCGCGTTATTTGCCGAACTATCTGTTATACTGCTATTTACATTAATCGGCGGATCTTGCCTCGCTCTTTTACTTAATTGCCTAGTTTTATTCGGCGCCATGATTTTATACACTGTCATACAATTCTGACTCTATATTAAATATTTATGCTAATACATACATATATATACAATCATATAATACATATTTAAATTATCATTTTCATGCATTTTCTTATCATTCTACTGAGTTATATCTCATTATTAAATTCATTGTTAAATTCAATATTACATTCCACTTATTATTAAATTCACTTTTATATTCAAACTCATTATTAAATTTAATATTATATTCAAACTCATTATTAAATTCAATATTATATTCAAACTTATTATTAAATTTAATTTTGCCTTTTACTTATATCTTTTACTTTCTCTTATGCAAATTAATTCTCTCCGAGCTTGACCACATACGGCACCAATTCGCGCGGCGACATCATGTCATAAGGTAAAATTGTCCTTATCAAAATTTACCAGTATAGGACTTACCTATGATGCCGCCACTAAGGGTGGAGCATGTAAGCTCCCGGTTCTCAAGCTCGGACTACGAACACACAAAACATAAAGAAGTACACATGCTTAATTGCTCAATTATTTTTAATATTTTGCTTAATATATATCCACTATAATCTGGAGTAATTATATTATGATTAAATCAATTATTTAAAGACACATAATACTAACAATATTACATTAATATATATTTACACACATAAAAAACATTGGCTTACATTTCTTAAATAACAGTTTCCTTTAAACAATCTATAAAGATAATTCTTATAGTTCAATATTTTCGAACTTGTTCATACGATCTACTCATACGAACTGGTAGTTAATTATCTTAATACTCGTTAAAGGTGTGCCTTCCGTGCTAATAGTGACAATTGAAATCGGTTACCTCTACTCTTTGTTACGTGCATATTCGTGCCATCTCACTGATGTGGGAAAATCGTTGCACTTCGCGTACTTGCGCAGGCTACCATTCATTCGCTCACAATCTACAGACATTTTTTCACAAAAACCAAAAACATGATGCTGACTCGTTCGAGGTTTTAAGACGACTACCAAAAACTTCAGGTGCGTCTAGGACGCTGTCGAAATCGCATCTGTTGGAAAGTTCTAGAACATTCTCTCAAACCTTTTTTCTTTTCACATTGTAGTGTCGTTGTTGATTCGTTGACGTGAAGAAGGGGATGCGCTCGCTGCTTATTTATGTTAGTATTGCCATTGGCTCCCTCTGCAGCATTTAAATAGCTCATTAACTAGGTTGGCATCCGTAATTTGAATTACGAAATGTCGTGCATGCCGTACGACATAAACGATTTTAAAATTACATATAAACGCCAAGATTTTCGTATATCCCATTGCACATTAGACAAGCAGTTGCTAATGGAATTTCAAAATAGATTTGTTATTACGTACATGGACAAGGTTACAAATAATTATGCATTTACTTGCAAACCATATTACATAGCTCTTTTAAGAAAATGTTATGAAGATGTTAATACTTACAAGAAAATAACGAGTAACATTGAAGTAAATAAGAACAGAATTATAGCATTATACAAGCGCATAGGTCATGAGATTAAATTTGTTCGATTCCCTTATTTGGTACTTATACCTAAGTTACATAAACAGCCAGTGAAATTCAGACCGGTCACGGTTGGTTGTGGTTCATATTTGACAAAGGCAAATTCAATATTAGCTAATATATTAATACCAGTAATGAAGAAGATAAAATCATGTGATTCTGTAATGATCAATAATGGATATGACGTAATAACACGTTTGAAACAAACTCCGGACAAGTTATACTTTAAGAGTTTCGATTTTAAAGATTTATTCAACTGCATCCAGTTAAAGGATCTTTATGATATTTTAAAGGATACATATAATAGAAATAATCAACTTTTATCCTACGACTATGATAAGTTTAAATTTTTGATAAAATTGGTCTTGTTTGAGAACATTTTGTTTAATGGCACTGATTTCTTTAAACAAATCAAAGGAATACCTATGGGTGGTGGCTGTTCGTCGCTACTGGCGGATTTATATTTATACAGTTATGAAAACGGTACGCATATTCTCAATGAGATTATGTATTTCCGTTTCGTGGATGACATCTTGATCGGCCATCTTGATAAAGATTTTCATTTTGACTTTACTTTTTACCCCAGTAACCTTGAACTTATTGAAACTGTAGAAAATAATGGTGAAGTGGTATTTTTGGATATCTCAATATATAGAAATCCTCAAGATCATCTATGTTACAGAATGTATGATAAACGTAAAAGTTTCAACTGTAATATTAATTACATCACTCCTTGGAGTAGTAATATGAGTATTGGCGTAATGAGAAATTTGATTGTTAATCATTTTGTAAGATATGGTAAATTAAATTCTACCAATGAACAGCGCAATATATGTGAAAGACATTTGATAAAGGAAGCATTAAAGAACGGTTTTCCTATAGGCTTTCTAAAAACTTATTACTTAGCATTTTGTAAAAAACTGCGTAATGATGATGTAATTTATGCTGATTTCCAAGACTTGTTGCCAATTGACTATTTGGAATCTTTTCCTTCACTTTAACTTTGTGCTTTTAATTCTTATATGTGTATGGACTCTGGATCCCCTTTTTCATTAGGGAAATCCTATGATTCTTATATAGTTTGCTCTTTTGATTATATGTATTTGATATTCCCTTAGGATTCTGTTTTTCCTGTGCGCACGGATTGGAGCTGCTTCGGGCGATTGGTTGTTTCTGGGAGTGTTTCCCGGGAATAAAAGCACGCTTTAACCAGGTATAGGGGTCACAATCCCCCTAGACATTACTGATACCCCGTTTGCACTCCTTTATTTGTTTCTGTTGTTCCTTGTGGTTCATAATATTCCTTGTACATTTCCTAGATCTTTCTTTTGTAATATATATATATATATATATATATATATAAGGTATAAATATGAGGTTAAAATGCTAAAAACAATGCATACTAGAGTATGAAAAATACGTAAAATGAAAAAAGACATAATCCGTAAGGCGCAATGCTGCACTTTCTCGATAAGTTGAAATACAGATTTCAAAGGAATTGAAGGAGAAAATGTCAACAGTTGAAATAGTAAATAGCCAAGGGAGATTGTGACCCATTGTACCCGGTTATACCATGCTATTACAGCATGCTAACTCTCCCGGAGCCGATATTCTACTGAAGCATAATTTCCGAAACTATGTCAAGTCAAAGACATGAAATGGGAATGAGAACAAAAGCAAGAATGAACAACATACAAAGGAACGAAGTATAAGCTGAAGAACAGAGTAGAATAAGTTCCTATATCTAAGCATATCGCAAATCATATGTGTGTGTGAACAAGATGGGTATAATAAGGGTTAGAGTTATAGTTACAGTATATCTGGTCATACCCTGATTCATGTTCCGATATTTCCAAAATCCTTATAAAATGCATTATTGACCTTGTTGTTGATTGCATTATAACAGTGTTTCAGGAAACGAACGGGATAATGTTGTTTGATTGCTTCCAGTATAATTTTTTGATCATTGATGGTATGATCGTATTTGAATGTATGTATCCGATTGTTTCTAACAAAAATATTTTTAATAACATTTCGTGAAACGATTTTGCTTACATCGGAATTCCGATCGATGATATATGGTGGATGCTGATGTGGAATACATTTCTTTTATCGTATAAAGTAGTAAATATTTTATCCTTATTATCATATTAGTTAGACAGACCCAGAAAGTTAACTTCGTCTTCTTTATCCATAATAAATTATCCATTATAAATTATCCATAATAATAAATAGGTGGGATAGATGCTGAAGTCGATATTCACACTATTAATGTCATGTCCAACAAGAATATCATCCACGTATCTAAAATATGGAGTTTCATTAAGGATATGAGTACCTTCTTCGTACTTGTTTAAATAAAGTTTCTCAGAAGCATGGAGGAACATCGTCCATCCATTAGCATGAATTTAATCTGCCGATAGTGATCTGTTCCGTTGAATAATACATTTTCAAACAGTACGATATTGATCATAATTTTATATTTATTCATTGTAATATATTTATGTAAATTATACTTGTCGTAAAGTTCTAATAAAATGTCAAAAAGGTCTTCCAGATTTATATTATTGAATAAATCAATACCTTATACTTCGTTCCTTTGGATGTTGTTCGTTCTTGCTTTTGTTCTCAATCGCTTTCCATGTCTTTGATTTCACAAACTTTCGGAAATTTTGCTTCAGTAGGATATCAGCTCCAGGAGTGTTACCATGGTGTAATAGCATGCTATAACCGGGAACAAGGGGTCTCAAACCCCCTTGGCCATTTACTATTTTAACTGTTGGCATTTTCCCCTTCAATTCCTTTGAAATATATATATATATATATATATATATATATATATATTGAAATTATTTTAAACGAATTTTAAACTAAACCTGCCCTGGTGTTAATTAGATTTTGGTACGATTCGGAAAAAATAACCAGCCTTTTTTTTGCAAAATGTCCCGCAAAAATCGCAAAAATCTGAAATAAAAAACTACGTAGGCTCAAGTATATCCAATAAATGCTTGTTTTATACGTAATTTTAAAGGAGAAAAGAACCCCAGGACTAGCCGACCAACCAGGACCAGGACCAACCCCAGGACTAGCCGTTCTCGAGATATTTTATTTTTTTCGTATTTCTCTACGCCACCTTTGAAAATAAGTCCAGTTACCAAATGAGAACGGAAATTGAATTAAAATTGAATTAAATTTTATTAAAATAAAGAGAACGCGGATATAAGTCTGCAGGGAGAGTCATGTGCTGCCCACATCAGATTTTGTTTTGTTTTGTAGCGCCATTAGCCCCCTTTAGGGGGCGTGTTACACCTGGGGGTACATATCGAGTATGGTATCAATCGATCGAATTTTTAAGCCCTTTAAAGTGAAGGGTAGCATGTTATAGTTGTAAATATTGGGATCCAGGATACCGATTATTCAAATGTAAAATTTGAAAAACAAAATGAATTCGAATATGAGAAATTCGAGTTGAGCCACATTTAGAATTCGTTGCAGACAGAGATCAGATAATGACTAATATATATTCAGCATTACATTTTGTAGGGAATAGGATGATTATAAGGATTTATGTTTTTGATTTTCAAGATGTCTTTTGCGTTTAAAAAATTTATATTTTCCTTACAGCATCTAGTTCTCATGATCAGAAAGAGCTTGGATAACAATTGATATGAATTAATTCAGTAACAACTTTCGCAGAGGGTGGAGGTTAACTAAGGATTTACTCTTTCTGTTTGTTTCATACTTCTGGTTTAAACATTTTTCCTTGAAACAACTATTTGAGTATTTGTTATGGATAGAGCTTAGATTATGAGTAATATGTACTCAGAATCAAATTTCAAAATTTCAAAGGGAATAGGATGTTTACTAAGAATTTTCACTTCCGATAATTTGCCAATTCCGGTTAAAAATTTCACTTTTCTTGAAACACATATATATTTTTAGAACCGGTTATAGATGGAGCTTATATGGTAATTTATATAGATGTAGCATTAAAATGTTGATGTGGCAGGGGGATTATTCTAGGAACTGATCTTCCAGTTATTTTCTACTTCCATTCAAAATAGGCTGTAGAGCTTATATGATAATTGATATGCTTCAGCATTAAATTCTTGAGAGAGTTTTAATCTCATTTAGTATTTCCTATCCCGGTTCTAGATATTTCAGCTCTTCTTTAAAAAAATTACATTTCCCTTGTAGCATTTATTTCTCACGAATTAGCTATACAGTCTATATGACGAGTGATATGGATTCAGAATCGGCTTTTGGAGGCAACAGGAGGTTAACTGTGAATTTCCATTTCCATTTCTGGAGATGTCACTACCGATATTTCCGAAAATCCGTATGATTCTACGAAATTAGTGTGCAAAGGACGAAAAAAATTCTTGATAATTCAGTCAGAAACGATGTGTACACACTACTTACATAAAATGAAGGGTTTTCAATCATTCCAGTGATTTGTAATAGCAGTTTCAATTAACTTATTAACTGGTATATGATGCAATCTGATCTGATGCAATGATTTGAATTGTGTATGTTTAGTAAATATAATTGTACACATGAATTCCAATGTAAATTTCCCTTCTTCCCTAATGCTTTACAATTATTTATTCCTGAAATAAATAATTTCTATAAAGTAAAATTTATTGGATCATTTAAATATACAGTGAAACGAAATACAAAAAATAGTATTTGCGATACTTTATTAATGTTGCAAGACTCAATTAATAATGTTTGATATATATTCCTGAACACAGCCCCAAAAAACCTTACATGCATATTGCGTTTCGGGGAAAATACGAAAAAAATGTTACACATTCCAGCAAAGAAGTTTCCATTTAAATTTACGCTTTTTGAACATTTTTTTAGAAATAGTATCAGTTGATTAATGATAAATGTACACAGAGCAGAAAATTAATTATTCTAATTAAAATAGTTTCCTTTTTTGTTCCTTTTCTGTGTTCAGTGACAAAGAAAATTAAGATGTATTTTAACTTCATAACTTGATTCAACTTTTTATAACTTGTCCAGATATATGTCACGCTTTCTGTAAAATAAAATAAAATGTTTAACTGTTTATGTGTTATACATATTTTGCATATGATTTTTAGTTTCGATATAAGCGTCTGTTTTCAAAATATTATTTTATTTTAAAAATTAAGATACTATCAATTGCAAGATATCATACCTACTGTGAGACCAGAAGTAGATCTCACATTAAGTGTTGTGTCTCAAAGTTTAAATAATTGGAGGGTTATTGCAAACAGAATGCACAACGCAACATAATGATTATTAATGTTAATTGTAACTTTAAGTTATTTATTATCTATTTGCACACCACACCTACTAGGTTACATTTTTTAAAAATTTTATACCGAATGTAAATTCCTAGAATATAATTTGAATTACTGTACAACTGTGCGCTTTTATAGTAGATAATATAGTTCTTGAACCGGTACCTCCTACAAAGGCTACTTCTAAGGAAATTCTTCTAAGGGCCATAATTTTGCAAACTTCTATAGAGACCAAAATATCCGATTTTGTGCTATGGGCACACTTTTGCAAACCTATATGATGACCAAACAATCCAGTTCGGTGTTATAGACGCAATTTTGTAAACCTCTATGAAGATTAAAAAACCAGATACTGTGTTATGGACGCCAGAACTTAATTATCAACTTAAAGTTTTCTGAATAAATATATATGTAAACAATTTATTAACATACCAAGTGAGGAAGTCTATGTAAAAGAGAAAAATTAATTTATTACAAATAAATTACTCAGGTTGAAGTAAAATTTTAATAAAGGAAGTAATAATACTAATATTATCTCTTCACTCATAAAGAAATGTTATTAAATTTTAACAAAAAGAGGCTTCGAAAACGATCTGATTTGCGCAGCACATGGATTTCTCTATAGATAAATTTGCTTCATAATGAACAAACTATGTATATGATCTACGGCCCAATTATTTTAATGTTGAATTGTACATTTGGCGCTTTTTCGGATGACAATGTGTAAAAATATTTTATTTTGCTCCCAATCAGGTGAAATCTGAAAAAAATGCTTAATCAATGCAAATCAGTTATAGGAGAAATCAGCGATTTACAGCTATATTTCTTCTTTGGATTTCTAAACTAATATTACTTTTACAGCGTATTTGAGATCCCAGGTAGTTTAAATGCTCAACAAAAATTTATGCAGACGAGCCCCAATACTAGAGGGGACCCACGTTTGTTAAAAACTATGTATTTGTTTTATCTTGATTAATTTTTAAATGCATTTCATCAATAGAGTTTTTCAAGGTAAGAACGACCTCCAATATACCTTTAGAGGTTTCGGCAAATAACAATTCCACAGACATATTTGATGTTAAATATTTATAACACAAAGCTTTCTTTGAACTTTAAAACCTAACTATGCTTTTCTTTTATTTCCAAGAAATATAATGCATATTAATCTAGCATTTCCAAGACTGAAAAACTTACCAAGTTAAAATGAATCTTAAATGCATTTAAATACTAAATGTGTATAAATAATAAACATATATATATATATATATATATATATATATATATATATATATATGTATATATATATAAATATAAAATTTTCTAATCTGTAAGCAAGCATACACTTTCATACTTAATGAATTTATTAAAATGCGTAATATAAGCGTTTTTTATGTAAAAACCTATTTTAATAATCTCTTTCAATATTTAAAAAATGCACTTCGTTGCAATCCGAAAGAATTAGATTTATAATAGACTTTGCAGGCTCTCAAAACAGCCTATTTAAATTTATGATGTGCAATGGATACTTTTAATTAAACCCATCATTGAATAAATCATTTGGGTTCAAGGAAGTTTAATTATCCATTTTTCACTCTTAAGTATGCAAGACTTTTCACTGTTATTTGAATATAAATGGTTTTAAAGATAAGAGTAAAATGCCAGGGATGAAATTAATTTCCATATTTATGAATTCATATCTTAAAGGTTTTGATGCGCATTTAAATGACTCTTCCCTTTGATGTATAACAGGTTTGTATTATTTTTTTAGAAATGAAAAATACCATCATAAATCGCCCTAAAAACTGCGGCAATAAAAACCAATAAACTAAAAACTTCTACAAACTGCAGCATTAAAGTAATTTTAGAAGTCAATCGGTTTTGAGTGCAAAACACAGTCCTCTTCTTCGAGTCAAACAAGATGCGCAAACTCAATAATTCAAGAAAGATCGGCATCTGAGATTAGTGAAAATATATTTTATGTCAAAGGGAACTTGCGGAATTGACAGGAAAGAAATTTTTAACTTCTTACTAAAATAAAAAAAACAATCTTAACAGTGTACAGGTTGCTAGCAAACAAAAGCGAGAGAAAATGAATAGGAAACAGAGCAATGCAGCAATACAGTACGAAGGAATGCCGATATTAGAAACAGTAGGATGAAAAGCCAATTTAGGTTAATGAATTTTGGACAGGGCATAGATTTGAGCAGAATTTGTAAGAAGGAATCCCAACCAGTTTGGTTTTTATCACATAAAATGACAGAATATTAAACATATATTTTTTATTTTAGCAATATATAAATCAGAGTTCTGAAGAGTTATGTTCAGAGTTCTGTGAATCATATCTCTATTCTGAAGGTTTCTGTTCTGAAGAATTCTACTCAGTGTTCGGTGAGTCAGAGTTCTGTGAATCAGAACTCTGTTCTGAAGAGTTATGTTCGGAATTCTGTTCAGAGTTCTGTGAACCATAGGTCTGTGAATCGGAGTTCTGTTCTGAATAATTCTGTGGATCAAAGTTCTGGTCTGAAAAGTTATGTCAATCAAAAGTTATGTCTGTTCTGAATAATTCAGTGAATCAAAGTTCTGATCTGAAGAGTTCTGTCAGTCAGAGTTCGTTCTGAAGAGTATTGTTCTGAAGAATACTGTTCAGAGAGCTGTAAATCAGAGTTCTGTTCCCAGAGTTTTGTTCAGTGTTATGTTCTAAGATTTCTGTTCTCAGAGTAATAAGACTTCATCTAAAAGAGGTGTCGATCTTGCTTGAATGAGTGAGTTTAAGCAATTTGTTTGTCCACTAGAAGAGGGCAATGTTTTGCTTTTGAAATCGGTTGGCTTCAAAAATTGCTGAATATAATCAAAATAACTTAAAACTTATAGCTTTTCTACAGGTTATATTAATGGAAAAGTTGCTCCTAAATACTTAAAATTACATTTCTTGTATAGCAAACATCGTCAAATAATTTTTGAAGTTCTATGCATGGCGAATGTGACGTATTAAATATTAATTCTAAGTGCAATCAATGATGTCTAGATATCATTTCCAGTTCTGAAGATGTGTTAATTTGCAGCTAACGTAAATCTACATAATACTCTATACATATATCCTCAGCATTAAATGAGTCAGTTATTTGAATAATGTTTTAAGACCAAGCAAATTTATTGGGCTGTCATTTAAAAAGAGACAAATTCATTCTTACTTCTCTGGCGCCATCTTCTTTTATGACTTTTGTCTAGAATTGAATATCATTACAAAATCAATGGGGCTCATAGTGTATATTCTTGCTCAAAGTGAAATCAATGACTATTCAGCATTGATGAGCTTCGATAGGAGTTAAACCAGTTTTGATACTATGTTTGATTTACCGGAAATGGAATCTTGCTCATATTGATATTTTACTTTGATTATGTTGTTGGTATTTCACTTCGATATTTTATTAACATTTTTCTTGATATTTTATTTTTGTCTCAATTTCATTGATTTGTCTGTGTACAGTCTATGCTTCAGAAATATTATCCTAAAGTAGCAACATAGATTTATTAACATAATTTTCAATATGGAACTATTATTGCATATGTGTGCTGTAAACATTGCCCTATTACTATGTACGTACAAATGTACTATGGGATAGTGTTGTTGTTGTTTCTTATCCCACTTGACCGACAGCAACATCAGATCAAGTCTATGAACCCGTGAGTCTTCAAAAGATGAAGAACTACTCCAGGATATACTACTCCAGGATGGCACTAGTACGCTATGGAATAGTGTACTAGCGCATACTAAACTCGTAAACAAGTCCATATAAGTATTCTTATAAAATATATGGAACTATAGCTGTATCGTTCAGAAATAGGTTGGGAGCCATTGTCTATATTATTGTAATTGATTTCTTTTGGGTAATGAAGTCACTTGTGAATGATTAAAAGTACCATACATAAACGGATATTTTCACTTGGTAGTTAATATTTCGAAATTTCATTCTTGAAATAACGCCTAAATAATTAAAAATTATTGTCATAAAAGAATATTTTTTCTTGGTAATTAACATTTCGTGATTTCATCCTTAAAGTCACACATGAATCATTAAATGTCCGGGAGTTAATATCTCGACATTTTATCCTTAAAGTCACTCGTGAACGATTAAATGTCCGTGACATGATCGAATATTTTCTGTCTTAGTAGTTAATTCATCCAGATACATTATAAATATTTTAAAATTGAACATTTTTATCTTTAATTGATTAGTTTATAGACAAATTCTCTGTTAAAAAGTTAATTAATCCAAAATCGAGGATCAATCTCGGACCATGTGGAGTGCATGCCGTTGAGGTACGAGTTACAAAAATTCAAACATGTAGATTGTAATCTTCAACTCAATTGCATTCGATTATTTCGAAAACAAGACCTTCAAAAGGTCCTTGAAGGGTTCTACCCTTCAAGAGACATCGCACTGCATTTCAGGTAGTGCATAAATTTAGAACATAAGATTTAATTTCGTATCAGAAACGTAATCAATGGCCATGGGAATAAGTATGGGCTTGGGGATAACTATGAGAAATATGGCCATTTTCTTTAAAAAATCAAGTTACCCGTAGGACACAGTAGCATCAACTGGGAACATACCTTCCAGTCAGCGGATGGGGAAATAGCTTCACTTAGTATTACATTGAATTAACGTCGAAGATGAGCATCCCTCTATGGGGCTAAGTTGGCACTAAAAAAAGCAGGATTTTTGAGCCACGACAAATTATGTTGTCGCATAGCAGATGTCCATACTTTCGTCGATGTTGATTATTTAAATTATTATTATGACTGCTGTTGTTGTTGTGCTATTCAATGTAGTCGAAAGAAATGCTTGCAATGCCGACATCAGAAACTAAAAACCAGCACTTTTCCATCCGAGCTATTTTATTCAGGACGAGGAATTTGCCTTACCTTGATAGATTTACATATCTAATCGTGTGTGTGCATGGTTGTGTATCTGCTGTATGTCTATATGTCTCTAGTTACACCTAGGTATTTTTATGCATAAGCAATATATACAGTTGAAAATCATGCATGACTGACTTATTTTTAATTGTGTAACATTTTCACACATGGCACTGGAGTAAGTCCGTATTTTGGACCCTGTGTAACTTGATTGGACTTTGCTTCGACCCTCATCAATGAAGATGATTTAGTACAAGATCTTTTATTGGGTGATGGTTTGCCCCCTCTTACTGACGTCGATGCTTATGATTGGGTCCAAATGTGTGGCACGAATCCTTCTATACTTTGTGTCCCTTCCCCGTGCTTGTTTCATTCCAGATAGTGATTTTATGTGTCCTGATTATTGTCCATGTAAATAATTATAATCAATATAGACACCGTTTCCCACGGCTTCCCATTTTTATTTAGCCTTACATAATATAATATTAGTTTAAATATGCTTTATTTGGTCACACACTTGGTATTATAGGAATAAATGTAACTGCCTTATTTTCAAAAAACTGAAATAAAACAATAAATGAGATTTAATTTTATTAATGAAAAGCTTATTTTATACGTAGTTTTTATAGTGGAACAAATAAAATCACTATTATTACTCAATACATTTCCTATTTTTTTTTTGTAGAAATTGAGTGACACTCTTTTAAAATACTTGTCTCTAAATAAGACGATATTATTTCAAAATTAAAAATTTTACATAATTTCTAAACAAGATTAATTTGATGTGTTATTTTGAGCGATGAAACTTACAATGGAAAACAGAACAAAGACACTTAAGTCTACAAAAAGTCATGAGCTACACACATTAGACTTTTGTTATGGAATGCGACCTATTATAATGCCGCAAAAGAAGTAATGGAAAAGATAATACCTCTCAAATACTTAAATCAATTTTTATTTTTCCTCCAAGGCACATTAAAAATTATCAGAGGAAATCATTTTTTGACGGTGCAGATTCTTCTAGTGAAATTACGGATAAAGACCTTCTTAGACGGTGGATTTTGATTTATTGTAGAGATCAAAAGACTTCCATTAAAAGATTAAGTATAATTAATTTTGCCGGAACTCAAGTTTTATTCTTCTGTATTATTTGAGGAGTGCATATTATATTGTGTTTATTGAGAAATAAAAAAGTACAGATTTATAATGTAAATGTTTGTTTGTTGCGATGGTAAATAATTTTGAATCTGCTTTTAAAATAGTGAAAAAATCCTAATATAGCATTTTAAACAATCCGTTTCAAATGTGTAGCCTTTTGTTAAAAGCACACAGTTTGGATAAAATGTAAATAAGTATAAATTGAAATATTTCAAACTGTTATAGGCACAAAATCCGCATATAAAGGACATTCCAAAAATTCTGGTACTTTCCATTGCATATAACAATGTCCATGAAACAGATGTGCCGTATTTTTCACTCATCGGTTTGGAATAGTTGATGATTACAATGCCAACAATTAAACCTTACTATATGTCATAACTTTATGAACCACTATTGTAACTGAAAACATCCGTCCTACTAGATAGTTGACCTGTCGGCCTTGTAGCTTAGAGGTTTAATGTAAGCGTTTTTTCGTGATCTCTTTGTTGGCTAGTGGTGGGTTCGAGAACCACCTCAGTAAATGTATGTTTAGATGTCCTTTAAGGGCGTAACGTGTTTTGCTCCTTCTGGTGCCCCGAAAGAGCGTCATGCGATGACAATATGTTTCACGACCCCATCGCAAAACATAGGCAAATGATTGTTCGATAAGTGCCTGGCCATTAAAATATAGCCGGCCACAAAATTCTTCAATGTTTGGCTCAAGATAAATGAGGCATAACTAGGCTGCTAATCACAGAACATGTAGGATCTAAGTAGGATTGGATCTGACAAGCACAAGCACAAGCCACAAGCCACAAGTCATACACAACGATCCATAATAACGAGCTATACGCAGAGACGGAAATGTTACATGCTGGCAAGTGTATAACAATAGCAAAATTGGTGCACAGGAAGTGTTATGTGCAAGGAGAGTTTATTTCAAATATCTGCCTAGTAAATACTTTAATTATACCTAGCTGCAATTAGTACTCCTGCTACATGTAATTAATTCCTATACGTACTATACTTGCTTTTACAAAAATAAGCCAATAAGCTACATTAATATATAATCGTATTTTCCCTATTTAGTTAGGTGTCATATACACGTATTTCCATGGAACTCATTAAAATTTGCATGAAAAGAAGGATATACCTTGTACCACGCTTTATATATGACATATATCAAGTAAATGACAGAGAAATACAGTCTTCCATTTTCGTAAACTTTGTGACTCTGCAAATTTTCTATGGGGTTTAAATCAGGGCTAGGTGCAGGCCAGTTCAAAACATTAATAATGTTTTGCTGTAACCACACTTTTGTTGAGTTCGAGCAAGGAAACAATGCTCTATCTTGCTAGAAAACACAATCCTAGCGCCGTCCTCGCAAATAAAGTAATAGGATTAAATTGTCCTCAACAATTTTTACAGTTCTAAGACTTCATTTTTATTCTTAAAAATGTCAAGGAAATTTGGCTATTAAATCCAAAAACATCCCACACCATTAGTGACTTTCCACCTTGCTGACTGTTAAAAACAATTTTGATTCATCACTTAATTCATGCCCATAATATGAATATCCATCAGACCATCTAAGTTCCTATTATTTTCATCACTAAAGAGCCGAACGCCATTCTTCGCTATAAGACATATGGCTTCTATACCCTTGAGGTCGATCTATTTCATGTTTTTGTTTCAAACATGGCTGTCGCGACATTTTCTTGTAGAACATACTTCCAGAAATCTTCATTCTTTTGTTGACGGTATTCTTTGAAAGTCCACTAATTGAGGCAATTTGATGCAAAGACATATTCTACATTGGCGCGATTTTCAATACCATTACAGCATCATGAGTAGAAGTCTTCACCAGCCACTAAAACTTTTTAAATACAACTTACTGATCTGTTCAACCTCTTTACCTTGGACATTCTATCCAATTTTTAACAAATTTTTTTAATTTCATCTTTTGAAAGTTCTTTACCTCTCGCCATTTCGAAAATATGCGTAAAAATCTAGTACAGATCTGAATTCATATTAAAATGAATCAAAAGCAGACGATATTGCATACGATATTACAGCAAGATGTTTCTGGCTGACAATAATATGAAAACAGCTATTTCAAATGTAAGACAATATTCACAAAAACATATTTCGAAATGGTATGAATTACATTCTCTATACTTTTAGGACGCCATAATTTTAATTTTCTCCAAATAAATATTGTACTTAGTAAATTTTGTGTAATATTTTACATTATAATCTAATAAAATTGTGAATGTTCTAACACAGATTGCTTTTCATAGTGGCACTTCCTCTGTTGCTTTTGAAAGTGCAATTTTGTGTTTTTCTCTAGACTTTTGGAACAGACGATATACCTGCCAGCAATTACAAAACCTGCTATACTTGCATGTAATCACTACTTCTACTATACTTCTCTGTAATTCTTCTCCTTCTATAACTATGTCTATTGTCTAATAAAGTGTAAAGTTTTGTTTTTACACAAAATGCTCTTACACCCAACATTTCTTACGCATTCGTTTTCAGTCATCACGCCTATAACTCCCAGCCATACACAAAGTTACAGACACAAACAAGCACATATACACATAGATACAAACACAAACATATTCATACACATTTATATAGTTACAAGCACACATACACAGTCACAAAGAGACGGACATATTTATAAAAGTGTTCAAAATGAGATCTGGGCATGGGCTTCTCCGTTAAAATCGGGAAATCTAAAATTTTTAGAAAACTACAATTTATTCTGCCATATTAAAAGAAAATACAAAAGCATAAATGAAATAAAATGGAAATGCAATTCGGAATGACATTGTACCATGAACAAAAATCATCAATAATATGCTGAGGCTGAATTTGTTGATTTACAAACTTTTCCTTCAAGAATGTTTCATTTTTGGCAATAACTTACAATAGAAGGGAAGATAAAACTTTTAGCACCACCTCAAATACTTAAATCATCCTTTATTCATCCTTTACTGTGCTATTAAAATACCATAGGAAACAATTTTCTCACGTTACATTTTCTTATGTAGTTATCCCGAGGGAAATCAGGGATAAAAACTCTTAAAAGTTGGATTTAAGCCCATTGTGAAGATCACAAAGATTTCCATTAAAAGATTAAGTATAATTGCTTCTGCCAGACCCAGTTTTATTGTTCGTAAGAGTGAATTTTTGATTTCTCTCTTTGAAATAGCTTGAAATATAGCTTCAAATACTTGAGCTTGTTCAAATGTAAGAGTGCTGAATACTTTGAAAGTTGTTTTTCGATGGAACAGATAATTTTCGCGTTCTCATACTTTTGTATAGAAAATATATTGTATCGTGGAAATTTTTCAGATTTGAGATTGTGAAAGATAAACATGTTCTAAAAACTCCTGAATCAATTTTTAACATGTTCGAACCTATGTCCGTCTGTAGCGGGAAACCGAAATTTCTGACAACGGCAAAATTCTGTGCAGAGATACTTCATGTCTCTGGATAATCGAACTTGACGAGATTATTTTAAAAAATTGCAAATAGCATTATAGATACTTTATGTTGCACGGTTTTGATCGATATTAAACAAATCCACTTCTTAACGATCGATAATACTATTCCAAAGTTTATTTTTTGGCATCTTCGAAAATACCAAAGAACGTTCTTTCACACGATTTCTTATATAGAATCAGTAAGACAAAGGCGTCATATTTATGTATTTATGTTTAAGCACATCGACATTGTGAGACCAGAATACGCGTAGATAGGTAGGCCAGGCAAAGGGGCCCAGTCTGGTTGACACTAGTTTTACAGCGGTCCTGACATGAAAAATCAAATAAGCTATAAAAAGGGGGCTAAAGATGAATCCACGAGATTGGTTCGAAGTTAACCCCATATGGAAGTTGTGTGTCACATCGCCCTGAGGCCAACCAATGATATCCGAACAGATGTATCAGACATCAGGCAAAAATAGGTGGTAACCGATAGAAGGTTTGACAAATTCAGATATGTAAAAAAAAAGATAACTATGTAGTAACAGTAGGAGATGTAAGAACAGTTGGATAAATTAGTTTGAGAAAACAGATATGTGAAATAGAGATGAGTAAGAGATTCAGAGATGTAAGATTGAGTTGAAGAAAATAGTTGAAGCAGTTAGAGTCGCTACACACATGCATAAAGTTCTACAGAGATATCAGTAATTGATGAAATTGTATTTGGAGAGTGCGGATGCAAATATGCATAAAAGGCGACACAGGTCCATAAAGAGGTTTTTTCTGCTAAAAACTCATGCGCTTTATTATTAAACTGGTTTTTAAAATTATTGCTTTATTTTTTTCAGACCAATCAGCCATTTTTGCAACGCCCTCAAATTGCTCGATAAAAAATACAGCATTCTCGTCTTTACGACCATTAAAAATTGGCAATAAATTTATTAATCCAAAATTATCCATTTTCACCTTTGGATTCCCAACAATCCCTAATTGCAATCTTTGAGATAATTTTTGCCGTCTAGTATTACTTCTCGAAGGCATTTAAAGCAAACTTTTCCCTTCCAAAATCCTAACTAAAATTAACAGTCCTAAACACCAATTTAAGACATTACATATCAAAACACTTCTAAATGCAAATATTCTTAATTATTACTTTTTAAATAAATTATATTCAATTTTTCTTCAAGATATTCAATTTACTTCATTATACATTTAGTAAATGTGCATATTTGAATATAACAATTATATCATCTGGTCATCACCCACTCCTCCATTAAAATTATTAATCTCATAATTTAAATTTATTATTATCAACCTTAGTAGTATTTATTAAATTTTTCATTTAAATTTTGAACTCGCACCAAAGTGTCACGGAAACCAAATATGGTGCTAGACAAAAGAAAAAGAAAGATTGAAGTCAATTAAACACATTGCGTTGATACATTGAAATGCTGCTAATAACCCACCATTAATTCTTTAGTATGAGCTTCTGGAATAATATCTATGAACATAATACCATACAATTAATTTTACCTAATTTAACTTTAAAAAATATATTTATTACGTACCTTATAATCATATTTAGATTACAACAATTATATTTATATATTTACGGAGGAGACTGGACATGTGAGACAAAGATATAAAAATAACCATAACCATACCATAACCTTTTTATACATGTTATTGTGCAAATACCTTCTTGATGTCGTTAGAAGTGTGTTGTTGAACCACCGCGTCATCACTGACTGCACTGTATAACGTATGCAGTATGAGTAACTATATATATACACTCACGTTCAAAAGTTAACCATAATTCGTAAAATGCGAAAAATTCGGAGTAAAATAAGGATACAATGGTTCACAATCAGTTATGCAGAATGGTGGAACGTAGGTAAATCATTGTGAATATGCAAAACAGTTCAATCGACGTCGACATGCGAAAAGCGCCGGCGCACGTCGGAGAGAGTATAAAACGGCCTCGAGTGGCATGGCCAGTTGAGGCAGAATTTCGCAATTGCTTTGGTGCGTACGGTTGTTAATAATCAGAACGGACGAAATTTATCACAAAGATGCCAATTCGACATGTTATTGAAGGGACCTATTATTGGAATACTGAATTCCGGTCGATCCCAGACCAAAGAATCTCGAATTCTGAATGTGCCTCCGTGTGTGATCTCCAGACTGCGTCAGAGGTTCCAAACCACTGGAGATGTTACCCGACGATCAGTACCAGGTCGGCCAAGGGTTACAACCTCTCGACAAGACCAATATTTGGTGATAACTGAGGGACGTATGAGGAACCGTTCTGTCACACAACTGGGTTCAGACCAGACACCCGCCACAGGACACACCCGAAACAGACTGTTTCGAGAAAAACTATTTACAGGAGACTTTGACATGTTGGTCTCTACGATAAATGACCAGCAGTTTGCACCCCCCTGATGTCTGCACAGAAACGCGCGAGTTTAGAGTGGAGTTTGGAACATCGGCAATGGAGTGGATAAGTGTGGGGCAATGTCACGTTCAGTGACGCGTCCAGGTTTAGCCTGCAAACTGTTTCTCGTCGTACCACGAACTGGAGAGAACGTGGAACGCGTTTTTACCCGGGAAGCATCACGGAAAGACATCGTTTTTCATTTGGGGGAGCCATGGTCTGGGCAGGCATCATGATGGATGGCCGCACATACCTCCACATATTTGACACGGGGTCGGTTACCGGTCAAAGATACAGAGATGAATTCCTTGAGCCTTCCGTGTGATTGTTTCGATGTGCTGCTGGTTCTAATTTCATATTCATGGATGATAACGCGACTCCTGACCATGCTTCCTTGGTCGACGACTTCCTTAAAACTGAAGATATCCAGCCTGTCAGCTCTCCCGATCTGAATCCAATAGAGCATGCGTGGGATACGCTCCGGAGACACCTTGCAGCCCTCCGCTACCCACCATACTCCGCTCCGGGATTAAAAACTGCTCTCCGTTAAGCTTGGAATTCCTTGAGCACACAACTCATCCAAACCCTCATCGAAAGTATGGGAAATCGTTGTGCAGCATGCGTGGCTACCCGAGATTCCCACACACCGTGTAAAACTGCAGCATGCCATTGTTTTAATCATTTTGTTTCATTATTCTATTATCGATATTCTATTATTCTATCATTCTGTTCCATGCGGATTTTAAGAAATTCTGTCAAGTTCTAGACTTTTTTAGAAGAAAGCTGGACTTAATGTTTCGTGGAAATCCATTAATATTTGTGGCTGCTATTGTGTACAAGCAGTCATTCTTATGTCTCATTTTAATGAGAGAAAAAAAAACGTTTTTAGTTTATTGAGAAAGTTTAATTGATATGTTACTGCTTATTTTAAATCAGGCAATTAGTGTAAGATGTTTTTCAAATCTGCGTAGTGATACATTTTTTAACGCGGAAGAACATTTTTCTCTATAATGTGTGCTAAAATAGTGTCCATATGAAAAAATCTGATGTGGGCAACACATGACTTTCCTTATATAATGTAATGAATTTACTACTTTTACTGTAAAAAAAATAGATTTTCCTTAAAGTAGATACTAATATTCTTTCCAAGATATTGAATTTTCGACAATTAGTCGTCATTTTCATTGATTTAGCGTCATTTTTATCCATTTGGCGAGATTTTCGTTAACTTGGCAACATTTCAAAAAGTCGCCAAGTTGGCGACATTTCGCCAAATTCATCGCCAAAATCTCGCCAAGCGTTATGGACGTAGAAATAAGTTATTTTTACAGCAGATAAATGACTATTGGCGTTCAAATACAAAATTATTACTCAAAGTATCTTTTTTCAGGAATGGAATGAGCTAGATCCACGAGAATGAACCCAATTGATCGCATGGTATTACATATGAAAAGTGAACAATTTCTCAATAGGAAATGTTTTTTTTTAATTTTATATGACATTTTGATAATTTTTTTTAAAATGTACAATATCTCGAGAACGGTTACTGTTAGCGTTCTAAAATTTATGTCAATCGTTTTCTAATGAAAAATTACATAAGAAATGTCTATTTACGTAACTTTATTAGCGGTTTTAATTTTTTGACGATTTTTTCAAAATTTTATTTGAAAATTTAGGGGGGTTCTGAACATTCGATTGCGTATAAAAACAATAGGCTTCCAGTGTTTATGGATTGTGATTTTTGTACCAAATTTTGTTCGAATCGGTCCATTCGTTCGTCAGTTATCGTCTCTACAGTCTCACTGACACACACACACACACACACACACACACACACACAGACATCACTTCAAAAATGTTTGATTCGTGATCAGGGATGCTTGAAACATGCTCTCCCGTCGAAAACTCGAATTCGAATTTTCGAACAATACTTTCGTCACAATACTTTCCTTATACATTATGTATATAAGGAAAGTAACAATTTGATATGCATTATTTTCCACATTTCTAGTAACACGTGAAAATTATACAGGGAATATTTAATTGGAGTTTACTTCTTTTGTAAATACAATTCAATTTTGTGGATTAAATTATTTATCTTAATTATAGTGGTGGTGAATCGTATAGTTCGTACATTACTCATCGTGGGCGCAAAAACCACTATTATATTTTTGCACGAGTTCCTTAATATAATCATTAATTAAAACACTTTACATATATTTCCATTTTTGACTTTTAAAATATACATTATTTATTAACACTTATTATTGTTAAGATTAAAATTACATTAATTTTAATAAATGCTTAAGGAGGAGAAAAGCACCTTGTGAGATCAGGTCGTTTGAATCGCATTCAAAAGATAACAATTGACCTAATATATGCGAAGACTGGCACATACCTCTGCATCTCGGGTCTCTGCATGACCGGAATTTTTGCCGCTTCTTTTTCTGACATTTGGAATCAGCTTTGTTTTTTTCTAAAACATTCTAATATTTAAAATAATGACTCACTACACTGCTTGAATACACTCTTGCATTATCATGCTGTATAATCACGACTCTCTCTCACTCTTCCTTCGCGTTTGGATTGTCATTCTGCTTATGAACAACACTGTTTGAATTCGCATTGCAATCTTTTCGTGACTGCTCTCCTCGTTTCTTGAATAAAAATTACTATTATATTTGTTGACTTTATCTCCTTGTCGCCAAGTCATTTTGCCTGTGGTCCAGATACGCCCTCCTTGCTCTCATTGGTTGCTCATCAGTTCGATGTTGCATCATTGCATCATTGGCGCTTTGAGTTTCCAATGTAACTTAGTTTAGTCTTCACCTTGGGTGATCTTTGTTCCAACCGTACGTGCAATTTGTGTGACATGGATTTATTGGGATCATGACTTTCCGGGCCAAGACTGTCATTAAACGGTGTCTGAAAGTTTGCGCTTTGTTTTGTCGTAAACATCAGAACTGCGTAAATTGATTACTGGACTCACAGCAATATTTATATTACAGATTGCTACTAATGAAATGATGCTCTTCAAATTTGGAATTACGATTATCTTGTTATGTTTGCTGGGTCCGTAATACGAACTTTTTAACATCTTCCTTGATCCTAGTCCACCAGGATCATTGCAAACACTCTTATTCGATCGGGAATAACCACTTCACTTTAAATATACTAACACACATACTCATGGACATTTCCTTACACATTTATAGAAGCGCTTAATTACTCTTCTATGTACCTAGTATATAGCAACGACAAAATGTATACAGTAACAACGGATAGCCACAACATATAGCAATAGTATATATCAAAAACATATATGCATTTTTAGCTATCTATATTTTTCTTACTATAAAACACGATGCAGAATTATTTCTAATAGTTTTCTTTATTTGGACAAGAGTAAAATATACGAGACATTGCAAAGTTTAAAGGTAAACGGAATAGTTTTAGTTTTGTGCTTTTATTACCCATAAATACAGAATCCAATTTCAGTTAACCTTGCATTTTCTAGAAAAGCATTTTGACCAAACAAGACCCAGTAGGATATTTAGATATTTTGGAAAGTTTCTTTAAAAGAAAACATCTGTTTATATAATGTTAAGCAATTTCCTTTTATTTAAATTAAAATTTTAAGTACTTCTTTTGGTACTGTTTGTAAGTCATTTTATTGGTGATAAATGTTTTTCATACTATTCTTTCTACTAATTATTTTAAACCTTCAATGTCTTCGAATCTGTTATGGATGGATAATTAAATGAAGACTGATATAGATTCAGCATCAAATTCCAAAGGCAGTGTGGTGTGCAAAATTACTTATTGTAGTAATCACGCAGTAAAATGTGGTGAATTAATTGAATTTTGTATATATAAGTATTACTTTATTTGCAATTGCAATTGTTAAACATTGGCAGCAATATTCCACCATTATTTCTTAGTACGAGCCCACTTACCATAATCTATAAATCAATACATCACTCATTAATATAAATAAGTATTTTTAACCTTGAACAGTAACATTTATTAACACAAAATATGAGCATAAATAAAATTACATACAAGCTTACTACAAAATTACTCATGGAGGAAAAAGACTCATGCGAGACCCATATAATATATTAATTATTCAAATATGTCAACCCCTTGACCTAGTATTACTTAAAAAAGCATATAACTTCTTCTTTGATCTTGACCGTCTGACCTACCCGAAATTGTAGGGCATCTGTTTAGACGGTCGGAGGTGTCACCCAATTTTGATCGGAACCCAGTGGGTAGAAAACCCAGGCCCCCTCGACTCGCCCTAGGGCATGAGCGGAACCCAGTGGGTGAGGCATCCACAAGGATCTTACCCTCCTTCCCCTTCCACTAACCTTCCGGAAATACTACGGACCCGCATGTTTAAACTGATCGTACTCCTCGTCAACACGGCGGAAGTTTGGGTAGCGGCTTGAATCAAACTCGGGTAATCCGATTGCAAAACCCGCGCGCTAAGCACTGGGCTGTCGCGCTTCTAAACACATACCTTGGCATTTCTGGCCTTATCTTATTTCGGCCGCATTTTGCGTGTTTTATAGAATTACACTGCACACTTTTCACATTGCACTTCTGCCATTACTATCTCCTTTCTGGATCAATTCAAACTTTTCTCTACGATATTATACGGATTTCATTTTTACCCCAACTCTCTGAGACGAGACTACCGTCGTGTCTGAACTTGTTGATATCTGACTTTGATATCTGACAATCATCTCTTTTTGGATCTCAAAAAAAGTCACTTCACCCGTTGATCTATTCCTGCTAGCATCAGCCGTTTTTGGCTTCGGGTAATGACCGCCCTGTTACTTTCGCCTATTCTTCATTGTGACGCTGCATCGTTTTTTGATTGGTTGTCTGGATCGAATGGAATTAGTTTTAAGTCCTGGCCCTAAGCATTGTTTATGCCCCAAATCACATTTGTAGTTTTTATGACATGTATTTATAGGGTTTGTAACTTTCCAGCCCAAAAATGTCGAAATGGGTGTCACTTGTCTGTGCTTTTTGCAAATAGCAAACACCAAAATCTGAAAATGATGTGCCTACTTGTCTCACATGGAGTAAGTTGACTCGCTAAGAATTCCCATTCCAGACTCTTTTCATTTCAGATTCAAAATTTTTCATTCCATTTGAAACATATATTTCTCAGAAGCAAATGTATATGAAGCTTAGATAATGATTGATATGGATTCAGCAGTAAATTCCTGTAAAGGTAGAGTATTTTACAAAGAATTTTCATATACATTTCTTTTCAATTTTCAGTTGTGATATTTCTCTTTAAGGGCACATGGAACATAAAATAGGTCAAATTTTCGAATTTTCAATTATAGTCTTAAAAAATAGAGCAGACTCAGACGATTTCAGAAATATATAATTTGTATAGATTTGGAATATATAAACACCCAAAATACAACATTTAAATTGGTAAACAAACAGTGCCACGCCACGCACATTTAAAGGGACGTGTGTTTTCAAGCGCTCTTCCTCACTGAAAAGGGCAACTCCTATTATTTTTAACCCCATGATTTGTTTCCATTTTTTTCTCCAGTTGCCAAACTACACTTTTCCCCTTCAGTGCTTTCAGAAGCTGTGTGAACATATTTGATCACTGTTTATTTATGGTGCTTCTTGTTTTGTTTGCGATTTCGCTGATCTCTTTTGCTGTTGTCCATTTGCTTCAATTTTATTCATCGAATTTTGTTTTTTAAGAAAGTTCTGATTAATTTTATTATTTAAATATATTTTTATCTGCTAAATATTTGGAGAATATGCTTAGAAAAAGTGTTTCGGCAAACGTAATTTTACAGGCAACCGGCATACTCGTAAGAATACAATTAGTATTGATGAAAATTCATCGATGAATATTAATGCTTCTGAAATGAAGATTGATTTATCTGCTGCTAAAGATGATGATTTAGGGTGAAACAAAGTAAACATATTATTATTGACTCGAATTTATTACTGTCTTTACTGAACAGCTTTGTAAAGTGTAAAAACTGTGGGCGAACTGAAACTGTTGATGTCATTGAAGAAGAAAACAGTCGAAAAGGACTTGCTATTAGTTTAACGTACATATGTACTTCTTGTGGATATTCAACAAGTAACATGACATCTAAAATATCCAGAAAGTTTTGTGATATAAATATTCGTCTCACATATGCAATGAGATGTATTGGAAAGGGAAAACAAGCTGCAGACACTTTTTGTGCACTGATGAATTTGCCTCCTCTTCCATTTAAATTTCAAAAATTTAACAAATCATTGCTCCCAGCATTATCCGAAGTAGCTGATGAATCAATGAAAAGAGCTATTGCTGAAATTGTTGCATATAATGAAGGTAACACTGATATATCTGCTGATTTCAATGGTACATGGCAAAATCGTGACCATTCATCACTGAATGGAGTCGTATGTGCTACGTCACTTTACAATGTTAAAATTATTGACGTTGAATGTTTCACAAAATATTGTACTAAATGTAGGAATAAATCCCTAGGACCCTACAACTGCGTCAAGAATTTTAAAGGGTATAGTGGAGGTATGGAGGTTGACGGTGTCATGATAATCTTTGAACGCTCCGAGTCATTGAGAGGAGTGCGATATGTGAATTATCTTGGAGACGGTGACTCACGAGGTTTCAATAAGATTAATGAAGCAAATGTTTATAGCTCTGACGTCGAAATTGAAAAACTAGAATGCATTGCTCATGTACAAAAAAGAATGGGAACTCGATTAAAAAACATTCGTTATGAATTGAAGACCACGAAAGTTTCTGATGGCAAAAAGATATCTGGACGTGGTCGCTTGACAGATGCTGAAATCATGCGAATTCAAAACTATTATGGTTTGGCAATCCGTCTCAATATATGCACACCCGTAGATGACATGGCAAAATCCATATGGGCAATTTATTTTCACAAACTTTCAACTGATGAAAAACTCCAACATGGTTTATGTTCTATGGATTCCGAAACTTGGTGTGGTTACTATAAAGCCTTAAACAATGGTGAAAATTATAATCACAAACACTCTTTGCCAGAAGCTATACTTTCTGTTTTTAAAAACGTTTTCCGTTCTCTTTCTGACAGAAAACTTTTGAGAAAATGTACACATGGTAGAACTCAGAATCCAAATGAGAGTTTCAACCATTGCTTATTAGAACGCTCATCCAAAACTATTTTTGTTTCAATAAGTACTTTTAAATTGGGTTTATTAGATGCTGTGATTTGTATTAATGATGGTGCTTACAATCTTACAAAAGTTATGAAACATTTGGGAATTGAACCCGCCATAATATGAAATATTCTTTGCGAAAAATCGATGATTGATGCTGAAATGTTAAAACAAAATGAGTATGGTGCTGGAAGGTTTTAAAATAATATATTTTAAGCATTGTGGGTGTTCATATAGTTTTTTGACTTTTTTTCAAAATGTGTTTTTTTAAAGCTTTGGTACACTTCTGTAAAAATCTATTTAAGATAGAAAGTTGAAATTTTCCAAAATTGTATAACAAACTTATTTCCTAGATACCTAACAATGAAAATCTGGGTGGAAAAATTTGGAAAATAATAAGAAATATGTTCTTAAAATTTTCAGAATTTTTAAAGTTCTTTAGTAAAAAATTTGTAATTTTATTTCTTTTTAACCAAAATTAAAATTGCTTCTTATTATTTTTACATAGTACATTTTCTGCTGTCGTACCAAATTTTAAGGTGAAAAGCGTGCCGAATGGACATACTGTTCAAAAAATTTCATATAGATATATAAAAAGTTAATTAGCTTTAGAAAACTAATTTATTCAGCTAATTATTTTTTTTTGCTTTAAATATGGGCTATAATATATATGTTAACTGTGGGAAAAAATCTCAGTTCTATTATTTTTAAGTCAAATACAAGTCGTTGATTCTTTTGCAAAAATTGCCTGGAGAAATTTCGGCAAAAGTTTGTTTATCATAAAAAAACACCAAAAGACACTTGGCACGATTTTACATTCGAATTGAAAAACTATTTTGAAGAATGGATCAAAGGATTATATATAAACAATTTCGATAAATTTAAATATTTTATTATAACAGATCAATAAAAGAGAAAGGTTCCAAATGAAATTGAAGATCATTTTTTGGGTAACTGGTCGAAATTTATATTTTATAAATGGACTTGCAGTCAAATTAGATGAGTACGAAAATGTTAGGAGGATAGACGGATTGCACGTTCAGTTGAACACGATTAGTATTTTGAATATGCGAGGAAAAATAACCAAACAAATAAATTCCATGTACCGAAAGAAATAAAAGAAGAAGTTCAAACAGAAAAAGAAAGAGATAGAAAAAAACTTGCTGGTCTTGATACTTGTTATGATTACTATGAAAAAGGACATTTTTCGCGTGACTGTATAAAACCTAAACGTCAAAAATGTTGCACATAATGTAAAAAGGAAGGTCATGCTACTAAAGATTGCACTGAAATCAAACATTCGACTTCATTATGTGTTTCGAATATTATACCTCCACATCAGTCATTTAAATTTATAGGTGTTGACGGGTTAAATTCAATTTCATCTATTATCGACATAGTTTCGAATGTGAGTTTAATGAAACTTAATTTGGTATCAGCTCTTAATAAAACTATTGAGAAAGAAGCAGCAGAAAACTTGAAAGGTATTTGAGGTAATTTACCACCTTATAGTGCAGTTTATTGCAATATTGTTATTGATGAAATAGATTTAAAATCGATTCGCTTTCTTGTTGTTCCTGATGATAGTTTCAGAGGACTTGATGTACTTGCAGAGACAAATGTTATTGATCTTCCAAACGTAGGATTAGTACGAAAGCAAGAAATTTCTGTATTAATAATTGAAAGCAATTCCGATTTATTAGAAAATTGTAATCTTGAAAATGATTACAAAGCAGTACTTAAAAGTACTTGAATTACAAAGCAGTACTTAAAAGTGAAAAAGCTCTGTGATTGTGAAACCTCATAGTGTACACTTAGTTAATTCTGTGAATGATGATATAAATTTAAATTCCTTTATTATTAAAGAGCAGAACTCTCAAGATTATGAAATATATGTTCAAAGTGGCGTAACATGTGTTCCACTCATAAATTTTACCAATAGTAAAATTCGCACATAAGAAAACCAAGTCTGCCTTAGAGACAATGTAATTACAATTACAGTAGTAGAGAACAATGAAAAAGAACATTTTGATGATGATTACTTAAAAACTACACAGAATAATTGTGAGGAAAATGAAAATTTTGATAATTCCTTTAAATTTGGTGAAAGTTTACATATCCACCTAGAAGTTCAGGAAGCTTCATTTCGTGAGCCGTTAATGTTAAGTCAAATTAAAGTTGGATCTCAGTTCACAGAATTAGAAGCATAAAAGGTGGATGTTCCTTTAACTGAATTCAGAGGCTGTATTGTAGTGAAAACCAATAAGTTGGGAAGCAATTGCAAAATTCTGCTTCACCTGGCCATACCTTTCGAGGCCATTTTATACTCTTTCCAACGTGCGCCAGTGATTTGCGCATGTCGACGTCGACTGAGCAGTTTTGCATATGCACAATGATTTGACTTCGTCCCACGATTCTTCACAACTGATTGTTAAACATTGTATCCATATTAACTCCGAACTTTTCGTATTTTAAGCATTATGCTTAACTTTTGGACATGAGTATATATATATATATATATATACATATATATATATATATATAGATATATATATATATATATATATATATATATATATATATATATATATATATATATATATATATATATATATATATATATATATATTTATATACTGAAAACAAAACTATATATTTCTTAGTGATATGATATGATGTTTTCATTATTCCGTAAAATAAATAAATATTAATATGTACAGTGGTTTTAAAATTTCATTAGTATCGTTCGAAAAATATATTTTTACAAGTATATAATTTTCTTTAATCATTCCAGACTTATAGAATTGCAACAAAATTCAAGACTTTGGGTATGTCTCTAGAAGCGAAATCAAATTTCATTGTTTCGGTCAATGTATCAAATAAAAAGGTAAAAAAAAAATGTTCCGGCAAAAGTAATTATACTTAATCTTTTAATGGAAGTCTTTGTAATCTTCACAATGGATGTGAATCTAACTTTTAAGAGTGTTTTCATTGTTGATTTCCCTAGAGATTAATAGGGAAGTATCTGTATCGTAAGAAAATTATTTTCTATGATATTTTTAATATCCAATTTTTATTTAACTGCTTTAATGGCACTAACTGTGTAGCAGTATTTTAACACTGAGAAAAAACTTCTGATAGAGGTAGTGAAGATTTTATTATTAACATTTAAATGCTGAATACATGTAGTTTAGCTCTATAAAAATAAAAATATTAAATTTTAATGAATTAAATGCACATTTTTTTATGTGAATATCATCTGTGATTAGAGCGTCTCTGGCAGAAATTGGAGCGTTACGGAAAATGTAAACACTTTTGACACTTCCCTAGTAACAATTCAGTATTAGCTTTTTATTGGCTTCAATATTGGATCAATATAAAAAGTGGAAAATTTAAAGGAATTTGCGCAATATTGGCTTAAAATATTGGGGCAATATTAGCCAATATTGGAGGCCAATATAATTCAAATATTTTATCAATATTTCGATTACATTGGACATATTACCAATGTAAAGCCAAGATATAAAATATCGGTTCAATATTAAATGCTACTAGGGTTATATCTCCAAATCTAATGTATAAAAATACAAATACTTTTATATATTTTTCAGAAATACCATACTATATATGGATATTAAAATACGCAATATTTTAATATTTTGAACTTATGTTTTGAGTTAGTTTTGATTTACTAGATATAGTGAAAGTAAGCAATCAAAGTTAAATATAGACAGTAAGAGACAAAACTCTGCAGTAGAAAATGCAGTTTGCAGGTTCAGAATATCTTGTTACACAGATGTTATATTTTTAGATTAATCATCTAGCCAATTTGAAAAAGATTGAAAATTCTGAGTTTTTAAAGTTTTAATGCTTACACCCCAAGCGCTAAAAGTTATAGCTATGGACATGAAATAGTAATTTTTAGCACTTTAGAAGCCCTAAAAGGATATATAATTGGATTTCTGATTGAGTTCCTTGTTTTCGAATATAGGACCAATATCAAATGCTACTAGGGTTATGCCACCAAATCTAATGTATAAAAATACATATATTTTTATTTATTTGTCGGAAATGTCAAACTATATATGGATTTTAAAATACTCAATATTTTAATATTTTGAACTTATGTTTTTAGTTAGTTTTGATTTACTAGATATAGTGAAAGAAAGCAATCAAAGTTAAATATAGACAGTGAGAGACAAAACTCTTTAGTAGAAAATGCAGTTTGCAGGTTCAGAATATCTTGTTACACAAATGTTATACTTTTAGATTAATCATCTAGTCAATATGAAGAAGATTGAAAATTCTGAGTTTTTAAAGTTTTAATGTTTACATCCCAAGCGCTAAAAGTTATTTTTATTAACATGGAAAAGTGATTTTTAGCACTTTAAAAGCCCTGAAAGGATATATAATTGGATTTCTGATTGAGTTCTTAGTTTTCGAAGTATTGTGATTATCATTTCGATATTTTAATACTTTGCAATGGACGGTACATTTACATTACTTAAATGTCACGAGTGCTGCACGTCAATCTACCTCACTCTTAGTTTCAATTTATTTGTAGTTAAAATTGCCTACAAAGCAATTGATTATTTGAGGATTGTGATGATATAGGATAATTTATTATATTTTCCGTTCAGATAAAATAAATACTTTCCAATAAATGCATATTTGCATCAAATAAATACTACCATTTTTGTTAAAAGAAAAATTGCCATGTACACGCAGAATTGTTATTTTTAGAACAATATTGAACATATTTTTATAATAAGGTTACGAGGTTCGAAAAAATACGTTCAGAAATTGGGGATATGAACTGAATCCGGTCTGCCCCGAAATAGTCCTCTGGCGTTGCTTGTTTTAATTTCAATTTAATTTGTTCTGCTCCATTTATTCTTGAGGTATCTTTTCCAAAAAGAGACACATACATCCAAAGATAGAAAAATTTAGTAGCAGCTTGAAGATAGTACGAGTAGATAGAATAACTTTGGGCATCCTCACCTTTAACAAGAATAATTTTTGTTCAACACAAGAGATAGTTTTGATTGTTTTTTATGGCGGTTTCAGAGGTCCGTATGTGCAATTGCTTAGTTCAGTGACAAATTTTTTTGTGATAGGCAGTAGCTATACAATAATGGTTTCCAGGCCTCGAGGATGGGCAGAATCTTTCAGATAGTTCGAAATGTTTGTTCAATGAAATACACATATGATATACAGATATACAGGTGGTAGTTTTTTAATATGTGTTATGGTACCAAAATAAATGAGCGTCGAATTGAGGCCTGAGCCATAAAAGTTAGTGCATTTGAACAATTGCTGGCACCAGACTTGACATTGAAGGCTATGCGATTATTTTAATGATACATAATGATACATTTAATAAAATTAATTTATGCATCATAAGTACTTTATTTGCAGGTTTAAGCCGAACGATTCACATTTGTGAGTTTTGCTAAAAGAAGCATTGTATAAATACTATTACACGAAACGCATATTATCATTTTTATAGAACTTAAATAAATAATTTTACACCACATAAATGTGAGCCTTTTCTATAAATAAAATACTACAATACAAAATGGCATAAAGGTTTAGTAGGCAATCTCTATAAGAACGTAAACATCGAATGATCACCAGTGCCTTCAGAAGATGAAGTTGATAAGTTAGGGTATTTTAAGTATGTGAATGCTTGCATATTCTTCAAGGAGTGCAGTGCGGCCTCAACTCAATCTGGCGCCTGGTGTGAAGTGATTTTGATTGTGCCCCCCTTCCTAAATGTCATATGAATATACGAACCTAGTGCGAGGAATCAATGTATCGTGCTACACTTGCAGCTGCCCTGGAGGAAAGCTTTATTTTATCGGTCAATGGGACAGTTCTTAATGCAGATGTCCATGCAAATGAGAAAATAGTATCAACCCTTTGAGGGTGGTGTGCAGATATTAGCTCTGTAGCTCTAGTCTTCTCTTCCTGGGGGGTACATAAATCCGAGGAACACGGTTGTTGGGCATTTCGCTTGACTTATGTGACTATGACTTGGGGACAGACAGTGTCTATTCATGATATGAGCCTAAACCCGTCGATAACTGCGGTCGAGATTCGGAAGGACCATCTTTGGACCTTGTCCGGTGAGTGAATCTACTGTCTTTGCTCCACTTGTTGTGGTCTCGCTGTATGGGAGATTAGAATACCTTCGGTTCCTTTCTAAAATTCGTAATCGCTAGCTAGTCGAATAAGAGTGCTGATATAAAATGTTCGCTTAAAATTCCATGAGAGAGTAATGTGTTGAATTTAATTAGGCTGAAAATAAGCGTGTAGTTCATAGGGAATATGAAGTTAATATAGAGCTTTATGTACAAAGGGCTATTGCTAGAGAAAAAATTCAAAATTCCGTGTCTATCATATACATATAGGCAAACTGAGTATATGTACACAGTCTGTATACATATAGATAAATTGTATATATTTATAATAGTATAGTCAATCTGAGATACATGCATACAAATGTATCCATACATATGCATTTTCTATATGTATTTATATATGTAAATATACACATATGTATACATTATATGTATATATGCATATGTATACACACATATACATTTACAATATGTATACATATATTTGTATATGTATGTATACATATGCAAATATATGTAGACATATAGTACATACGTATACAAATGGTAGTATAGGCAAATTGAGATATACGCTTAAAATTCCATGAGAGAGTAATGTGTTGGATTCATTAGGCTGAAAATAAGCGTGTAGTTCATAGGGAATATGAAGTTAATATAGAGCTTTATGTACAAAGTGCTATTGCTACAAAAGAAATTCAAAATTCCGTATCTATAATATACATATAGGCAAACTGAGTATATGTATACAGTCTGTATACATATAGGTAAATTGTATATACGTATAATAGTATAGGCAAACTGAGATACATGTATACAAATGTATCCATACATATGCATTTGCTATATGTATTTATATATGTATATATACACATATGTATACATTATATGTATATATGCATATGTATACACACATATATATTTACAATATGTATACATATATTTGTATATGTATGTATACATATACAAATATATGTAGACATATAGTACATACGTATACAAATAGTAGTATAGGCAAACTGTATGTATACAGTCTGACATCATTAGAAAGTGTTGCTTAAAATATGTGCATTCATCAATATCAACAATGCTTTTCTTTGTATAAATATCAAGCATTATAAGAAAATGAAATTAGAACAATTGCTTTTTATTCTTCAATAATATGAAGCAATATTTGACAAAACTAAAAATACTTATTTCAAAGTACTTGTTAAAAGTTAATACGATAAATGTTTTAACGGTACTTTGTCGCCAGAACTACATTTCGAAATTGAAGAGTCGAAAAACAAAACTTTAAAAGTGAAATGAAAGAGTAATGACGAAATTTTGAAGAGTTCTTTTCTACCTCTGATTACTTTATATTTCTTTTGCCCTTTCAATCTGAACGATAAATATATTTAGTATGTGCTATAGGAACTAGAAAAGCTTTTATTGCAATTCCAATCTGTGTAAGTTTGATACAAAACGTCTACTTACGGAGATGCTCAATAAATTAGTTTTTGAGCAATATCGCTTTCTGTTTTTTTTTTAATAATTTAGAAAGTATTTCCTGAGTATTCACTTTAGGAAAATACATAAGTAAAGAATACATACATATTTATATATCAGTACATATTTATAATTGTTAAATTCTCTATTGTATATTATGAAATGAAGAGAAAAGTTAGGAAGTAGCCGAATACTGGAATTCAAGATTCCAATGTACTAGTTCTGAAGATTTGAGAATATGAATCAACTATTTTAGTGAAGCGTATGTATGTGTGTGAGTATATGTATGTGAGTACGTGAGTATATGTATGTGACTATGTTTGTGTTTGGAATATGTGTATATTAAAAAAAAAGAATAACGACAAAATTTGGGGAAATTTGTAAGCTAAATTCTATATGCTTTATCCCAGTTGCAATAAGATTATGATTTGAAAACATATGTTGAACTGACCATTTTTCGTAATAGTTCACAAAATTCAAATAAATATAAAAAATAAATATATCTAAAAGTATTCATTTAAGGCTTGCATACGCTATCTATGGTTTCAAATGCAATAAAACCATCCACATTTTTATGTTAACTATTGTACACAAATTTAAGTTTCTTTCAAATTTCTGCGATTTTTCGCCATTAAAATATTACGCCAATTCGAAAAACAGAAACTGTAAACATGTAAATTGAAGCATATATTTAATTTACGTTCGTTTGTACAGTAAAACATAAACTAATATGTACAGAGACGCCATCTGCTTGAATAAGATTTTTATGATTAATTTATCATAACCTAGTGTAATATTATGATTAACAAGATTAAAGATGATATGCACTACACGACACAGAAAATGCAACAGCATGAAATAGCGAATAGAGGGTAATGGTAAGGGGCACACACACAGAGATGGCATATTTAAATAACTGATGTTAATTCCAGAAGGATAATGCAAAACAGTAATAGCATAGACATGGTAATCAGTGGTCAGTAGGACCAGATCTTACGGCAATACAAGCAGAAACCCTTTCAGGAACAGATGCAATGAGCATACAGATAGTTTTCTGCAGGATGGATGGTCATATGCCTTCAATCATCCTCCACATGTCGCCTCTGTTTAAGACAGAAGGAAAGCAGTCAAACGATGGCCAGTCACGTCCTAGACATAATCGATGGGTGAGAGATATGTAGACAGCCGAGGCCATGAAAGCACCTAGGTACATTTCAAGATTTGACAGTTATGGTTGCCGTGTGCGGTCGCGCGTTATCTTGCTGGAAAACAGCATTTCGCAACTGCTGCACGCAAGGTAGTACAACCAGCCGGTCGCCTCTCTCACATACCATTGTGCTGGCATTGCGTCTTTGATACGAAACAGGGACGACCGAGCTATCGAAGAGGATGGCACCCCAAACGATGATGCCACGTTGTCGAGCAGTATGCCGTTCAACAATCGCAGAAGGATTGGATTTGTTTTATCATCGCCTCAAGACTCTCACACGGCGAATGTTATTCCACAAACAGAATCTAGGCTCGTTGCTGAAACCCTGTCTCATTTACTTATCCAAAAGTTTCAAATCCGACAACATTGCAATCTCTCAAGCGGTGTCTTATCGCCAATGGCAGTATTCGCAAATAGCAATTTGATTGCAAGCCTACTATTGAGTGCAAGCCTACTATTGGGTGCAAGCCTATAGAAACCTACTATTTTCTGCACAATATATGTTCCACGACTCATCAGCTGCTGACAAAACATTTAGTGATGCACTTTTTCATTTCAAAAGTTTTGTAATGGTAATTGTAAATTTCGTGTTGTAAAAGCAAGTGAACTGTGTAGAAAGTCACAAAATAAATATTATGAAAGTCATAAAATGTGAACTGAAGTAAAACAACAATAAAATAATAATAATAATAATAATAATAATAATAATAATAATAACATCAATATGAATTTTAATAACAAAAATAAACTATTACTACTGTATGTGAAAAGTTTAGTACTAGTGAAAAGTATAGTACTATGTATGTCTGTATGTCATGCATGGCGATAAATTTAGCTATGATTCGGAGACTTTGCCGACAAGTTTGGACTTTTTCTGCAAATTCACCAACATAACATATCTGAAATGCCACTGAGTTAACGATGATTCATTAATTAATAAATATATCATGTTGGCATCTTGACGATGATAAGAAAGTCGCCAAAACTTGAAATTCCATTAAAATATACAAGAAACACACTCTGTATACATTTTTCTACAATATAATTATATTTTTGACAAATATTTTTGTTCATTTTATATATATTGGTAAGTGAAAGGATCTCCGGAGGAATATCTGCACCGGGCTCCAGTTAGGGGACCCTAAATACAATTGAAAATATCGTGTTACGTTTTCTGTATAGAGAAATGTACAACAACTAAACATTGTTGTGCAATATAACAATTAAACAGTAATGTTCATTACAACAATAGTTGCAAACAGCTTAATTCTTACTTCAGAAGTGCATAAATACTTAATATCTCATTAATTAAATCGAGATTTAAATAAAGGGCTCCGTCCTGCAAACATTCAACTGATGTATGCCACCAAAAAATTAAAGTGTTGCTATTGCTAGTCTATCGAGGACGTGAACTTGCAACTTAATTTGATATTAAATATTTCCTAAACTAAATTTTAAATCAAAAAACAGTTTATATCAGTGTGTTTTCCTAATATGCCCATACAAATGTACAAAATTTCATATTTTTGTATGCTATATATTTTGTAAGTATGCAACAGTGAAGTAGTAGTATGTAACAATGAAGTAGTAGTATGTAACCGTGAAGTAGTAGTATGTAACAGTGAAACACTAGGAACGCGAAATTTGTCAAGCAACGTCGGCGGTAGCTGCTGTTTTTGAATATAGAGATATATTCTTGATTCAAAATATAGCGTGTTTCACTATGAGATGAATACCTTTGTTTGGAAAGTAAAGAAATTTCGGTTTTTTAGCAGATCATATAGGAATTATATTTTGCTAGGTGATTACATCGCATTCATTTTAATGATCGAAATAGGTGCATGGGCCGCTTGCACAAATGCTGTAAGTGAACAGAAAATAATTTTATAAATAACTCTTAAGCACCCCGTCAAATATCGAATTTAACATATCGTACATAAGTAAAGCCAATCTCCGTGCCTGTGCGTCTGTTGCGATTGCCGACGAATTTGGCGTACACTGGACAAAAATGTAGCGCTCAGTATCGCCAACTTGGCGATGATTCCATAGCGCTAAAATTTTAATTTATTTGATAGTCCTTATCGATTTGTGGAAATTATATATATATATATATATATATTTTGATTCAAAATTCAGCGAATTTCCTTGTTTGTGGTAGAGGTACAAGGTAATAAATTTTTGTCTGGAGGAGAGGTCTTGTATAGTAATTACTATTATTTATCTGGAAATGTGTTTAAACCGCAAGTGTCGGGGGATTATTGAAACGCAAGAACTTTATGTGGTAACAAAGTTCACATCCAGTAGTATTAAAATAATAATAATAATAATAATAATAATAATAATACCAATAACAACGATAGCAATAATAATAATTATTATTATACTATTATAGAAGTAATAATAATTGTAGAAGTATTAATAAATGTAGTAAAACTTTTATTATACATTCTTTAATAAATAATATTAAACGAAAAATACAGTATAGCGAAATATTATATTGCATGCATGTGTTTCGACAGATGTGGGTATCGATTTTTTAAAGAAACTTCCCTGACACTATAAATTCATTTTTTAGCAAAAGTGGTATTGATTATGATAACACTTTCTGTTACTTTGATACATGAAAGTTTTCTCCATATCATTTTAAAATTCTGATAAAGAAAAGCACTTCATACTTATAAGTGTTTGCCTTCAACAATGATTATCGTGGTGGTGAAAGATAATGAAACTAAGTCCTGATATCGTTTTTTTCGTTAAAGTTTACGAATTGTCCTTCAACAATGGTAAGTTGTTCTTGGCCTCGGGGTAAAGAAAAAAAAACTTTTTGTTGGTTGGATCACGGTGAACTCGCATTATTTACTTTTTAAAATTTTTTATAAAGAATAATGCAGTTTGAATCAAAGTTAAAAAAATATTCTAATAAATAATGTTCAAAATATTATTTTCTTTGTTGGAAATCATTTTTTATTAAATTCATTATTTGTTGTAAGAGAAGGATGTGTATCTGGCAATAAATGGAGAAAATAACTGAAAGAAAGAAAAATAATAATATTTCATGAAAAGGCGATTTTTAAATGAAATACTTTGGTGTGTCCACCACATGACGTTTTTTACTAATAAAGAAATTGTTTGGATATCAGACAAAACGAGTTAAAGCTTTATGTTGATTCAATCTCGCTGAAAATCCAGAGCAATGATTTCCATCCATTTTAGCTCGTTAGAACCATTGATATATTTCTTGAAATATTAAAGATTCCTTATCTGGCTGACATATAACAGGGTTGACTGAGTGAAGCTACAAAATGAACTTATTCTCAGGGGTCCAAAGAGATATCTTAAACCTTCGGGTAGGTTGGACTGTCTGGGTTGAAAGAAAGAAAAAAGATGGAGTTGTTAAGCAGTGGGGTTAATAAATGATAATTTATATATTCAGGTAGGTTGGACTGTCTGGGCCAAATGAAAGAAAAAATATGGACTTGTTAAGAAGTATGGTTACTAAATGATGTATAACTGGGATTTACAGTTTCGGGTAGGTCGGACGATCTGGACCAAATGAAAGAATAGAATATGGACATCTTAAGCAGGGGAGGGGGTTAAATGAATGACATGAAAGTGGCTGGCTCTAGGAGAGCCCAGCACATCGACCAGAGGTCTATTGTACTACATCAGAAGATAGTCCTTACGAAAATAGACCAGTTGCCGAGGCAAAAATAAGCATGCACTTGACAGGAATGTCGTACAACTCCCAGGGTTCAATCACATGTTGTCCCATGTGTTCGAACCTATGGGCGGAGAATACCTTATATTCCCAATGTATGTGTGCGGCAGTTTCTTCGCATAATTGCAGCCTCTTCATGGCGAATCCTTAGTGACACCCATAATATTTAGATGTCTTTTAAGGGTGGAGTGCTCAGTAAGGAGCCCAACAGCCCTTCTTATGCCAGTTCTACTGAGCTTGAATAATTCATTTTGACGCATGCTAAGACATTTACCGTTCAGTTCTTACGCCTATCTTTGGCCCTTAGTATTACGCCAGTTCAGGGGGGGAGTTACTAAATGATAATTAACTCAAACGTTTATTAAAATGTTACGTCTAACGTAGTTTCGTTTTTTTGCAGATAAATTTGAATTTACCTTAGTGCAAAATAGTTTCCTTATTCTGTATAACATACCAAAATTTTGCCATCTCCCCACTATACTAACTACACTTATCCTCCGATTTACACGGCACTTGTTTTACACGATTTAGCTTTTACACGGTTTATAAATTAACACATTTCAAAAATTGATAAAAATGTATATTCCGCTCCATATACGCCTATACAAAGATTTGATGACATTTTTGAATTTTATTCCTTTGGTAACACTGATGAAAACAGCAGGGGATTCCAGGTGTTGTAAAATATATACATTTAGAGGAATCCCCGTAATGAAGAATCCCCGTATAGGGAAATCCCCGTAATAGGGGAATCCCCGTATATATTTCACAACAGTAAAGCTATCTGGTTCATGCAAGTACATAGTGCAGAAACATTTTAGCAGCAAAGCTTATATTATTGTGCGTTTATCTTTTGAACTGGTAAGTTTCCAACATTTATAGTTTTTTTTGCATCTTTATAGTTTGCGTAAATTTGTTAAGGTTCTATAATGTCAAAGGATTTGAAGAAAAATCAAATGGAAAAAAAAGTATTTCTTCAACTAAAATTCAAATATTTGACCGTCTACGTAATAGAGAAAGAGTAACGGATGTTGCTAAATTTTACTCCATGAATGAAGCCACAATAAGGACAATAAGAAAAAATGAAGACTCCATTAGAAAAAGTGTAGCAGCTGGAACCTGCAGCATTATGAATACGACTTCATATGTTAGAGATATTACAATGGAAAACATGGAAAAAGCCTTAGTGATATGGATAGAAGACCAAACTCAAAAGCAAATCGCAATCGATACCAATGCTGTTACAAATAAAGATTTGAAGTTTTATTAATCACTTAACAATCAGTCGCCGTCGACTTCGTCCGATGAAAAGTAGGTATCTTTTTCCGCAAGCCATGGGTGGTTCGAGAGATTCAAACAAAGACATTCTTTACATAATCTGAGAATGAAAGGTGAAAGTGCATCTGCTGATTCGGATGCGGCACAACAATATCCGGCAAAACTTGCTGAAATCATTGCCGCTAACTCCTACACTTCTGATCAGGTTTTCAATGCTGACGAGTCCGTATTATTTTGGAAAAAAATGCCGGAAGAACCTTTATAGCCAAAGCTCACAAATCAGCTAGTCGTCATAAAGTAGCGAAAAGTCGTATAACAGTTCTTTCTGTTGCAATGCTTCTGGCGATTATATGCTGAAACCATTGGTGATTAATAAATCAAAATCACCACGACCATTCAAAGGAATAAATATAAAAAAATTCCCGTCTATTGGATAGCTAATAGAAAAACATGAGTCACTGCCATAGTTTTCAATGAATGGTTCCATAACTTCTTTGTTCCAGATGTCAAAAATTATTTAACTAAAAAGGGATTGTCTTTTAACGCTCTTCTATTAATTGATAATGCACCAGGTCATCTCCAGATTTACAACACGAAAATGTAAAAGTTGTTTTTTTACCAAAGAATACAACTTCCTTATTACAACCGTTAGATCAAGGGATAATTTCGCTTTTTAAAGCACTGTACATCAAGTAAACTTTCAGGTATATCTTAGAACAAATGGAGAATGATGAATCTCTTTCTCTGATAGATGCTTGCAAGAAATTTACAGTTTTAGATTGTGTTAAGCATGTCGGACTGTCATACACTCAGATCAAACAAGCAACGATCAACGCCTGCTGGAAAGCAATATGGCCGGATGTTGTTGAGAGTGGAAATGATAAATCACCAATAGAGCATGAATATTCTCAGATCACTGAGTTGGCCCATACTATAGGAGGAGAAGGTTTTCAAGATTTAGCTCAGGCAGATATTGAGGAAATAATGGCTGATGAAGAATTAAATGATGGTTTAATTAAAATGATTCGTGAAACAAACAAACATGAAGAAGACAATGATTCTGATGAAGAGCAATCTGAACCAGTTGCGTTCACAGCAAGAATCATAAGCGTAGGACTTGATTTGGGAAGAAAATTGAGCAACCATTTCTTACAATATGACACAAATGTTGATCGAGCTCTCCGATTCCAGCGAGACCTTCGTAAATGCTTAAATCAATATGAAGAGGTCTATAAAGATTTAGCAAGAAAACCCACGCAATTATTAATTACCGATTTCATGACAAAGTCTTGTCAACCCGAGATCTTGCCTAATTCGTCAACCATTGAGCCAGAATCGCATCAAGAAAGTTCAAGTGATGAAAGTGACATCATACCAATCAGAAAGAAAAGACTTATAGTACATGAAAGTGATGACAGTGATTAAACTTATAATTAATTTTTAAGGGTCTTTTTGTTTTTTTTTGTTCTTCGTTCTTAATGTAAAATAAATTAAATATGTTATATTACTACATTCATATGTTTGTTGTTTTATAAACTAAGTATAACTTTAAGTTTTCTAACATGTCTTACTTTTGTTTTACCTAAATAAATGACTGAATCATGTACATTTTGGGGTTATTTTCGTTTTACACGATTTTACTTAGCAAAATCCAAGATTCTAATTTACACGGTTTTGTTCAGAACCTATCTTCCGTGTAAATCGGGGGACAGGTGTAGTCTACTGCTTCTGGAACTTACCTGGTATAGAACATTTAAACATACACTACACACATATTAATACAAAAATAAAAGTATCCGTTAAATTTGGTTGAGTAGTTAAAGTTTCCTTTTAAACTGACAAAACCAAATATTCAAAATTTTAATAAGTACGAGTTTCAGTCTGTGAGATTATCTACTATTAATATTTTCCCGCAGTTTTCAAAATAAGTTTTTCTTACAAATTTAATTTCCTTTTAAATATATATATTGTGTGTCATACGTTACACTACATTTTTATTTTATACATTTTGTGATACATTAAATATATATTTTATGCATTTAATTGCATTTTAATCTGCATTGTCTACAATATTTTAAAAAAATTAATAGAATTTCAAAAATTTTAAAAACTATATATGGAGTACTGAAATTAATTAATATAAATATTTGAGAAATGTACTGATATTTGTAAAAGAATGAGTGAATCCAGATTATAAATAACATACATAATTCAAAACTAAAATTTAATACATACGTAGAATAAATTTTGTTGAAATACTAGTTACATTTCATCACTCCTTTTCCTTTAAATCTGCTTTAGCAACCATGAATGTAGTAAAGTTGTTTACTGATACAATGAAAATTTATTAATTATTCTTTTGAAGAATTTATTTTTGCTTAAGGGGATATATTCTTGTCATACTTTTGTTGGGTTCATCTTAAAGCTACACAAAAGTCTTGAGAATCTAAATATGAAAGTACTTGCAAAAAGAAGTTTTGTTTTTTACTTTAGGAAGTTCTTTATAGGAGAACATAGTATTAAATGTGTGGCAACCGAATTATTTTATTTGAAGTTACACTTTTAATTATTAAATTCATTATTTTTAATCACATTAACATTACCGTAAATTCATAAATAGTGGAATTAACATTTAAAGTACATTGCTCGTTTTTGTGCCGCAATAAACCCTCCAATTATTTTTACCTTTTGTGTATGTCCTGAAAAGAATTATTAATTAATATAAAAAGATTAGACTATTTAAACTTAAACAATATCATTTGTTAACAACATCAATTTATCAATAACATCAATTTTCATTTTATTATTTTTCATTTAATTATTTTAGCGAAGGGACATATGCGACCAGAATTATTAGATTTACGATAGTGTCTAGAACCTGTGATATTTTGAGCACATACCTTCCAGTTTAGTCTTGGGCTCATCATCTCGCTTGAGTCAGTCTTACTGCCATAACTCTGTGGTGTGTGGCTCCTCCTCGTACTACTAATGCACTCGCCATTTGATCTACCTCCATTAATTTGGAGCATCTACGGAACCTTTACAAATCTGTTAGTTTTTCATTTTTCTCTACTCGTGCTCTAGTCAAAATCGTGATTATTTCTTTTCATGTCTGAATTCCATCTTGCTTCTCGTTGTCTACATCTCTGATTTCGTCCACAACTCGACTCGTTTCGTCTATTTTGCTACTCTCATTTCTTTCGTCTGATCCAAACTGTTGTTTCCTCGGCAGGGGGGGGGGTAGTTCCGTCCTTCTTCACCGTGGCGCTCATTGGTTCTTCTCAACCCAATGGCATCATTTCACATTAAGCAAAGCCCCTATCAACCCCTTTGGTCTGGCACCCCTAAATTTATAGTCCTTTTGATCTTAAAGTTCACGTTGTCATAAACCCGGCGCCAGCCAGACTACCGCTTTCTTTGCCGTTCTGGCCACCATAAATACTCAAATAAAAATGTCTCATGTGAGAATATATTCTGGTCTCACAAAATGTGCATAATTTTATCAGATTTAAATGTTCGAAGCAAGATTTATATGTTGCATATTTTAATCGCATTTTCTCTATCAGCGATGCAAAATTTAAAATTTTCATAATATCTCATAAATAATCAATATATATTATAAGTTTCAACGAATGGTCTTATCAATTTGAAAAACATTTTCCGTTTTTCAAGATTGTAATGCTTACATCTGGAGTGAACTATAAACTAAAGCAAGCATTTATAGCTATTTAAAGTGAATAGAATTTATAAGTGAAAATAAAATTAGATTTTAGATCTAGCTCACTTTAAAAAAATTAAATAAACAATATCTGTCAGCACACGTTTTAATTTTATTTTGATCACTTTCACTCATAATACCTCCAAAATTATAACAGATAGATATAAATAGTATATAGCGAAAACTAAAAGTGGCTGAACTGTGTGTGTGCGTGTGTGTGTGTGAGACGTTTCACTCAACTTCAGTTGTACATTCATTGGACGGAACTGTTCTTCGGTTATATTTACGTTTCACTGAATATACTTCAGTTATACTTCAGTTCCGCTGAACTATACTTCAGTTACACTTCAGTTATACTTCAGTTTCATTGAACTCTATTTCTATTAAACTTCAATTTCACTGAACTATATTTACTAAACTATTTCACTGAACTACTTCAATTTCACTGAATATACTTCAGTTATACTTCCGTTTCGCTAAACTATACCTCCGTTATACTTCAGTTTCACTGAACTATACTTCGTTATACTTCAGTAAAACTTCAGTTTTACTGAACTTAAGGCTTAATTTGTTGTCCTTTGATAGCCTTATAGGGATATATATTTTTATCGGGTTATTGTAGTTTTCAATATACATTGGTTATAATTTCAATACTTGTATTTTGAAATTTTTTAAAAAATGTCTCAATTTTGGATATCTTACTATTAGAAACTGTTTTAAAAATGTTTGACAAAGACAAACCATCCATAAAGATATATATTATTGACGAAAAACCGTTTTGGCTCTATTGGACATGAGCTCCTACTGATTTTTATTAAAACAATTTTCGTGGATTTTTTAAATTTTTTATGTAAATAGCATGATTGGGGGTTCTCCAGCGGAAAAACGGAGCGTTGCGAAAAATTTCAAAATCTTGGAAATTTATACCTCTGAACCTAAGAGATAAAAATGTAATTTTTTCCCCATTTTATCGAAAATGGGGTCCATGATATTTTAATATTTTGAACTATTTTTTCGGAACAATTTAAAAAAGTAGATCTCAGAACGAGTGTTTTCTGAAATGTTTCTAACTTTTACTTGAAATATATAATAAACTGTAAAATATAGATGAAAATAGTAAATTACAAATATGTGTACGTGAAATTCGGTATTAAAATCTATATTTACCATTAAAAAATATCATTTCAATTTGAGAAGACGATTTAAGTAATCGTTTTGCCAAATTGAAAAAAATTGAAAATTTTTCAATGCGTATAATGCTTATATCTCAAAAACTGACACTTTGAACCATAGGCTAGAGTTTGTAGCTCTTAAGAAGTCCTATGAGTGTACATAATTGAATTTTGGATTGATCTCTATATTCTTGAAATAAAACTTAAAAATGTATGTCTAAACCAGATTCTTTTTTCATGTTTTATACTTTCACTCAAAATTACCTGCAAATTATAAAATATAGATATAAATAGTATGTTCCAAAAATATGTATGAAGAAATTCAGTTTCTAAATCTATATGCAATTTTAAGAAATGCTCTTATAGTTTTCGAGTAATCTTCTTGGCAGTTTGCAGAAGTTCTGAAATTTTCATTTTTCAAGCTTATAATGTTTAAACCTTAAAAACCTAAAATGATAGCTATAACAATAAGCCAGAATGTGTAACTTCTGGATGTTAATATAATCAGATTTTAGATAGAGTTATGTTTTTTTTTTACAAGTTGCTATTTTCATAAACTCATTCCATGGAACTGGAACCACCGCCGATTTTTCACTTTAATACAATATTTGCCACAGAAATAAATGCTCTATATCTGCTCATTAAAACTTATAGTAAGTAAACGTAAAACGCATAGTATATAAAGAAAAATGAAAGAGAAAACACATTTCTAGAACGAATCATATTACGTTATTTTATGTAGTCCTCAAATTGTTTCAAACGCTTTTTATGTTTTATAAGTAAGTCGAGGGAACATTTTAGAGAAGCTAACATAAAAAGTGAAATGGAACAAGGACATTTAGCTATAAAAATAAATGAGAAGGAAGATATATATTTCAAAAGATGTTCTGAAAGTGTATATTTCGTTGCTTCTAGGAGGCATTTTCACTTGAGAAAACGTCAGACTCACCGCGATAAAGTTGCTATTTTAGTGGTACTGTGATTTGCTTGGTTTGTTCTAACAATAAATCAGTTACTTTGGCTAATAATTTCGAAAGAATTGTTTAAAATAACCTGGGTTAGGGAAGAAATTAATACTTCATGAAAAGCTGAACACCGACGTATATTAATTATATGCTAGGTCTATCAGATTGAGTGCTATCTGAGCGAGACTTGAAAAAATTTAAAACTATTTAAATTATGAAAATGTGTGGATAGGAGGTTTATTGTGGGGATGAAAAATCGCAGAAATCATTCTGAGGCCAAATTAAAACCATTTAAAGCCCGAACTCATGTGTGTGAGGTGGCTTTCTGGTATATGGTGTGGACTGTAAGAGTCGTTGCAATTCTGCTAGCTAGGTATACGGAAGCTGGGGTTGAATCAGCGTGTATGGCGTGAACTTTCGGCCGAGTCTTGAGTCACTAGGTTTGTAAGCGTTGCTGAACATCGTCGGTCTACAGGCAGCTGGATTCTACGGAAAACTCGCTGTGATAAACCAACAATCCGATCTGTGTGTATGCCGGGGAGAGGCAAACAGGCGTAACTGCTATATCTTTCCTGATAGTTTAAACTGCTCATACAGGGCGACAGAACATCACGTCTTACAAAACAAGATTTACTTATGTTTGCAATTTTCCATCTTTATTATATAGTCTAAAGCCCTTTCTTTAATTTTATAAAATTATAAATAAAAATAAAAAACCATTAATATTTTGACAGTGGTGGACATGCGAGAACGGACGGCTCGCATTCTGCTAATCGCGGGGAAGGGGCTAATTCACGCTACCTACATTTCCATCTCTGTTGGTCTAACCGATTTTGCAGCAAACGCAACATCAACTAGTTACGACCTCGTCCTCACCTGCAGGGATGACGCGATCAGCTAAATTTCCAAAGCATAAGTCATCCTGGTGACGACATAAAACAAATGATTCCATAATTAGCTGAACACAGCTACGTATTGTCCTGAAACATCCACACACTCGAACAAAAGTAGATCTTACCGGATTTTAATAATTGATATTACCCCAGAATATTTCGTATTCCATTTTGTGCAAAATATAGGGAAAAAATCAAGAAATGCATATTAATATACACACACACACACACACACATATATATATATATATATATATATATATATATATATATATATGACTATACTTCTTTCACAGCAAAAAGCTGCGAGGAAATCATGGGGCTTTATGACATCAAATGCTGAAAGTGTTCATGATGTGGGTGGCCTGTTCCCTACATAAAGCAATGAGTATACTTCTTTCACAGCGGAAAACTGAAATGTAACCATGGGGCTTTTCGTTTGTGGTATGCATCAGATACTAAAAGTGATACCATGATCTTCTTTTATTTCTTATCATTTTATAATTTTTTTTTGAGATATACGATTCACATCGGTAAACAAACTTAACAAAAGTAGGAAACTTTCTTGAGTGTTTTTTTTCATTACTTATAGGGCAAAATGCCAGCAGGTCTCACTAGTTTATGATAAATTTCGCCATGTGACTAAATCATGATCACATTACTTGTCTTCTGTTACATCTATCATTTTCTTTGTTTCTTATGTTACATAAAGGAAAGGTGTTTTTAATCTGCAGTAAAAAACATATCTAACAGGAACAGCGGTACATGTCATAACCTTTATCTCCTTAACTTACTACAGCTCACTGCAAGTAAAGTAAAAATACATATCCAGCAAAAGCAACTGCGAAGCTTACTTCAAGGAAAGTAAAATTAAGTTTCCAGTAGAAGCAACTGCAAAGCTCATTGCAAGGAAAGTGAAAATAAATATCCAGCAAAAGCAAAGCAATTATTAAATTTTAAACTGAAGGAAATCGAAAATTAAGTTTTCCGTATTTTATAAGTTCTATATTGAAATTTCTATAGTGAAAATTCTGTAAGTTAATTCATTAAATAACATAAAACACGATAAGATACACCAACATGAAGTAGTCGCAATGCTAAGTCATAAATTATCCCTGTCTGTCATTACAATTATAAGCAATTTTTATAAGACATGGAATTTGACAGCTTCGGTAATACGAAATTCCATTTGAAAGGGATAATTTCCATGAAATCGGAGAATGAACCCACAACGGGCTATTTCGGTTCCCTAATAAACGTAAGACCCTAACATTAATTAAATGTTCAATGACGCGTATATCTTATCTAAGTGTCTAACACGTATCTGTTAATGCTGGATGAAGCTTCAGATACATAACACTGCCGATACCTTAGTGTCATCTATAGAATGTAAGATGAAACAAACATTTTACTGCATTAACATATTAAAAGCTATGCGTAGTTGAAATGTTATAATTTAAGCAAGGAAAACTTTATATCTGTATAAAATATTTTCATGAATTTCATATTTTTTTCATGTATACTTTTTAATATGTTATAATTAAATGTAGTAAATATATATTAGCTATGTAAGAGTACATAGCTAATATATTTTTACTACATTCACATATTAATATTAAAATGTACGTTTTTTCCAAGCGATTTATCGAGAGTTTAATGGCCCCCGCATTCGTAAGATTCATTATTAAACCCACAAATGTATAGAAGACGAGTATTGATGTTTATAAATGCCGGTCTTTAGATAGCAAGCTCTCCACTATTTCTTAATGATTGAATTAGAAGTCACTAGTGCAGGGCACTCGTCAAAATGTGTTCTAGACATAGGCTGTCCTAGGACACATAAAATACAATCCGGGAAAGTAGCAGGTCCAATCCAATTGAGATGAGCCCTGAGACAGTCATGACCAGTCAGAAGTCTGAACCTGGCAACTGCTTCTCATCGAGGAGCCTCTGGAATGACAGAAATGTTCTTACTGAGGACGCTCCATGACTTCCCTTAGATGACTCCAGAGATTCTGTCTCGATTTCTTTGGGGCAGATCTCCCTCAATTTCTTCGGTTTTTAATCATTGGTACATAAGGGGAGACTCAGCCATTTTTGCGTAAATTTTCTGGCTGTAGTTTGGAATCCACTTTAAGCTGTTTTATATGCCTTGAAGCATATACCTAAAAGTCACACAACTTGAACTTCCTGGAAAACTATTAATTGCACGTCAAATGGCTAAGGAGAAGCATACATTGACTACGATTAAAATCCAAACTTGTTTATTAACTGAAAAAAATATATACACTTTTTTTGTGTTTAAACATCGAACTTATGTTCAATTAAAATACTTCTATTGCACAGGTCCAATGAAAAAGAAAACATGTACCTATACAGAGCATAGTAATATACACTAAAATCTCGCGCTTTATCGTTTATTAAGTAAATTAACCCAAAGTTTACTTAAAAACTTCAAACTATTCCGTCGTCATAATTTGGTACCTCTGATCAACATGCACCAGCATCCAGGCATCCAACAGAAGGATCCAACAATGTGCATTACAATTTCTTTTCACCTCGCCACAAACTCCTGAGAATTCGTATCTCTCTTTTCAATAAGGTTTTATCCTATTTCAACAACAGGAATGCAGAAATTGTTTGGTTGGCCCCTGATTGATCTTTATGCATTGGTCTTTATGCATTGGTCTTTAAAAAAATGTGAATGCTACCGTACTTGTATTTAAGGACGTAAAATTGGGAAAAATATAACTAAAAGGCTGGAAGCATTGACCAAATATAGACTTCTCATTGGACGCTTTATTTAAAAGAAAATCAGTTATATTTCTTCATTTTACAATCTTAATCCTGCAAAACAGAATAAGTTTTATACTGTACGTGATAACGTGATAATGACCATATCGTTAGTCACTGCAAACCGTTAAAAATGTTGGCACTGTCTAAATTATTACTTTCGTATATACATAGTATGATGTATAAGGAAGGTATTGCGACAGGGTCGGAAATTCGAATTCGAGTTTTCGACATTAGAGCACGTTTCAAGCATCCCTGAACACGATTTGAACACTTTAGAGGTGATTTCAGTGTGGGTGTGATGTGTGATTGTTGGTGTGTGTGTCAGTGAGACTATGGAAACGATACTTCACGAACGAATGCAGCGAATCGAACGAAATTTGGTACAGAAATTACAATATGTGAATACTGGATGCCTATTGTTTTTACATGCAATCAAATATTCAGAACCCCCAAAATTTTCGAGTGGAATTTTGAAAAAATTATCCAAAAATCAACACCTTTAATAAAGTTACGTATATAGTCATTTCTGATGAATTTTTATTAGAAAATGATTGACATAAATTTTAGAACGTTAGCATGAACCGTTCTCGAGATATTGCATATTTTCAAAATATGTTTTCAAAAAATAATATTAAAAAATTTTATTAACTATTGTGAAATATGTTCACTTTTCATAAATAATATCATGCCATAAATTTGGTGACATTGTTCTCGTGGATCTAGCTCGCTCCATTCACGAGAAAAGATACTTTTGATTACTGACGAGAAAAGATACTTTTGATTACTCACGAGAAAAGATACTTTTTCATTTTTCTGCTATAAGAAAAGACCATCCATAAAGCTTGGCGAGATTTTGGAGGAATGACGCCAACTTACCGATTTTTAAATGTTGTTAAATTAACAAAATGTCGCCAAGTTGATGAAAACGGCGCTAAACCAAGAAAATGACGACTAATTGATGAAAATCCAATATATTGGAAAGAACATAAGAATAGAATATAAAAATAACCCGTTTTTCGTCCGTCTGTCCGTAACGCTTGGCGAGAAATGCAACGGGACCTCGTCAATTTGACTACTATTTCCAATTGTTGCCAAATTGATCAAAATGACGCCAAATGGGAAGCAATGGTTCGCAAATGCTAATTTCAGTCATATAACGAACATAACTTCTAGTATATAAGAAAAGATCTTCTCTCGGTTTGTCTGTAACACTTGGTGATACATATTTGGTGAACTTGGGGAATAATTTAGCAAAGTGTCGTCAACTTGGCGATATTTCGTTCCTAGATTGACAAACATATCATCAAAATTATAAAACAGACTCTAAAATAATGAGAATTACGCCTAATTGATGAATTAATAATTAAATTATTTTAATATATGGACTATATCGGTTATTGTGGATGCTACCAATATTTAAAATTGTTTACTTAGAGTTGCGCGAAATATAAGTTAATTGGGTGTTTTGAAAGCGTTTTACATGTTGTCATTCGGAAAATCGTCAAATATACAATACATCGATAAATACTCAGCACCGCGGATCTAATACATTAATTTTTTACTGTAAAAATTTTATTTACGAATTGTAAATTCATTTGCATTATATAAGGAAAGTCATGTGCTGCCCACATCAGATTTTTTCTATTGTATTCAAAACTTATTAACCATATGGTTGAATTAATTCTAGTTAAACCTGTTCTATATGCCATGGATCATGCTATTACGTCGATGATACTATTGATGCATGTTCTCTAAAATTAAATTTCAGTCCCTTTTGAAATATATCGTATTTTTTCCATAAAATTCTATCTCATTCTATAAAAAAAAAAGAGTTATGGATTTCAGACGCATTCCTGTGTAAGACTCAGCATTTCTTACTTGAAATTCTGTAATATTCTTCTTAAATATATGCATTTTAAGGTTTAAAGAATGCAACCAGTGACATTTTCTTATATGCAGAGAAGATAAAAGTAAACATGGCAGTTTCGCAGGTTTAAACACCCAGAGCTACAAAATCCAACATGTGTTTCTTCCAGATTACAGAAATATGAGTTGAAATAATTTTCCAAGCGAAATATGTATAAAATCTGCATGAATTTAACACTGGATGCGCTTAATGCTTTACATTAGTTATATCAGTAAATTTGTTTGTTTTTAACGTTTTCTTTTCTTTATTTTCAATCATATATGAACGATTACTTCTGACTCATAGTATTAAAGTGATTTTTAAAAATGTGTCGAATTAAGGGGAAAATATTATTTAATTTTAAGTACATCAATAAGTAAACACGAAACTGCTCATTTTCACAGACGTAAATAAAACTTTATAGAATACCTTCAGAAGTTAATTCAGGAAAATGGTATGAACTGCAATCAGACAATTAATTCATAGTTCACACTTATTAAATATAAGAAAATGTAATTGACAATGCTCGAGATTTGAAGCAGGGATTAAATGAATCCATTAATTCAATTTATTAAAATGTTTAGTAGTGCCAGACCTGTTTTTCAACAATCATTTTTTGAAACAAACAAACGAAACATACGCTTTTACCCAACAAATATAGACTTTGGACCACTCCATAGACCTTTTAGTCATTCATGCTAGCTGTATACATTCGCGCAGCCGCTGTGATTCGCTCTAAAACAATGGACTATCGCGTTAAGCAATATCCTGCTTTGGAGAAAACAGCGTCCAGAAAGCACGAGCAAGCTCCATTTAAGCGACTAAATACACCTAAGTAGAAACTGTAGTTTTTTAAAGAAAAGCTTGCATATTCACTAAAAATTAAGTTTAAAAATTTTCTAACACAGAAATCCTAAAATATAGCCTACAAAATATCTTATTTTTCGATCACAATTTAGTAATAAACATGTCTTCACAAAAGAAAAATTTATTTTATCCAGAGAAGCATAAACAAATTTTAACTGCTGTATACACAAATTTATACACTATTTAAGTTAAATTCTTACCATATTTATTACGTTAAAATAAGTCTATATTTCTGAATATGAAAATTTATCATTAAAATTCTCGAAATTGAAAAATCGCAAATTTTGTAGTATTCAAAGTCTAGATCGAAAATATAAAATATCCTTCGAAAGAAAGTATTCGCATTAGAGCAGAATTAACTGCTCGATAAATTCGATTTCAAAATGAGGGACATGTAGTACCTCCTTAACGAATTTCCCCTCTGTTTAAAGATTCAATTTTGCCCTTATAGACTGCGTACACTAATACAAACCGATACATATTTCATAATGTAAAATATACAATCAATTAAAATGTTTCAAATCATAGAACTAAAGAATTATTTGTTTAGAAATAAAAGTTGAAGTATTAGAACAAATAAAAAATTATATTATTTTAAATATGTTAACTTAACAAAAATTATAACAATCAGATTAAACCTATGATTTACTAATACCTTTTGAAATATGTTATAATTCAAACAATATGAACACTCCATATGGATCATGCTAATTATCGCTAAAAGGAAAACATATTTCTTTAAAAATGAATTTTCATTTTGACTTATCAAGTTATTCTAGTTCCAAGATATAATTCAAACAAAACATATTTTATGAGTTTTCTTCTGAGACTTCGGGTTTTGCCGCAGTTCATTCTTTGTTTTTCCGTCAGTTAACAGCGAAAAGGCATTTTATTGGAAAAATGTGAAAGTGCAAATAAAATCGCAAATTGGTTTTTTCCTTTATAACTCTTATAAAGTTCAAAGGAGGAAGCTGCGTTCTTTCCATCGGTTAAGCTTTGTATGTAATATAATCCAATTTGTTCAGAAAGAAAGGATGGTTTGCCTTGGGTTTCTTAATATTTTGATATTATTTTTGATACTGAATGAAATGAAAAAGATCTATGCAGATGTTGTGGATCCTAAATTTATATCCATTTTGAATTATTATTTAGCTTTCCACTTGGTCTTTTATAAAACAATTTTAATAAAATTAATTTATTATGAATAAAATTATGACTAATATAAAACTATATGATAATACATTGAAATGATGACAAATATGACCTTTACTGTAAGTAATATGTTAAAAGGTAAAACATAATTTATGTGCATGCTTATAAAGTCCTAATAAAAGAGGACTTATGCTAAACCTAAAGGTGACTTTATTATAAAATCCTGCTGAAAAGCAAATAAGCACCATTTCTAAATTCTAGGAAATTATATACAGATACACGTGTAAAAGCAAACTACATATTTATTCAAATGGAGTTCAAGGCTTCTTGCCTAATTGAATAAATTGCAAAGGCATGACCAAAATGACACAGAAAACACATTTAAATACAAGTGATAATGTTACATTAAACCTTTCGACTATTTCCGCCCACACGAAATGTAAGATAAAGCACTATATTATCTACATGCTATTCAAATCGGACACAAACGAACGAGGACAGTTTAGTGTTCTTCGAAAAACTACCGCCAACCATACAGGTCTAAATATTTATTTAAGCTTGCTCTGCGAACAATTTTCCGTGGCACAATACCCTTTTAGGACTCACTTCCAGGGCGCGATCTGCCCAAAACCGCATTATACCCCAAAGAGAATCAGCAGCTTTGTCCAACCAGTGGTGTCATTGGTCCTTTAAATTTAAAGATCTAATGGGCTGTTAGTTCACATAAAAATCATAAATTAACGAAAAATTTCGCAATAATAACAATTTGTGTATCGTGACCTCACCTTATTTTACTGGAACATTATGGTTAGCTCTTAGATCAATTTGAATTTCTAGACATTTTACAAGTATCGACAACTTATTTTACTAACAGATTACAATCGTGTTTATTATTCTTTTCTGCATTTATAAGATACTACACATATTGATTGCATTTGATATTAACATTTCAAATATGATAAGTGTCTACGATTGATAGTTGTCAACCATTTCATTTCTCACTTATTCATTTTATTAAAATCTTCAATTTTATTTTATTAATATATTGTATTCAGTCAGATTATCACGTTATGAATTCCATGCATAGTTCCCTCAATCGAAAAAATTATAATTTATATGCATTAAATGCAGTATATGTAAAAATCGTAATTTCTTGAGTTGGTATGTGTAGTACTAGAAAATGTACCCGACGCTGTCCGGGATTTATGATGAGAAATATCTTATTAAAAGCATGCCTGAGCTCATAGCGCATTCTTGGAAGCCTACATTATAAGTAAATAATACTTTAGCAATACGCCTGCTTAGAACATAAGATAAAACCCCTCTGCGCGGGCGGCATGCAAACGTCTACACCACGACGACAATGATATTTTAAAAGGTTGTAGCAATAATAACTTCTAGTAGCTTTCGACCGTGTATATGCCTGTTGCGTGGGCAAATGCAGGGCCACGCAACCGGCACATATAACTCGAAAGCCCCATAAGTAATCCGGATCTGTCTTACATCAGGCTGCATGGCCGCACCCTGATACATGAAAAAACAATAATTCCAATTCATTCAATTTTAATACGCTTGCTGCATCACTCATTCTGTGTCAACGTAATTTGCTTTTATAAGCGCAGCGCTTAAATACGCCCTAAATAAGCTATTTCCTTTGGTATGACTGAAATTCGTACATATAAACTTCACTTTCCGGGTTCACAAATTAAACAGTTTTATTCTTTCTGGAATCCAACATTTTAAAAGTTAATTTTCTGAAAATATTTTTCAATAATTTGCGAAAAAGCATTAGATATAGCTTACAACTGAACACAAATTCAACCTTACTAAAATATAACACCAAAAACATTATATAGCGAGTTTTCCTTGAAGAAAGCAACCGTTGTGATATCAGTACTGTTGCGAACACGCAATGTTCTGTTTGGCGCCTCCTTTTACGTCTGCCTCGAAGGGCAGGCGAAGAAAATGCAGTGAATTACGTCAGCATGAGTAGGGGATGATGTAAGCCCTGGGTTCCATAAGTTATTAGTTAGAAGAAGGGTTGCTAGATTTGACAATTTATCGTTGGCGACATTTGGCGACTTCCGGAATGTTTCATAAATTTCTCGATAGAACGATTATTCTTTGAGATACAGAGATTTCCAGAAGTCTCTATGGGGAGACTATAAAAATAACTCACACCTCCGTTGGAGTTGATTTAACGAATGGATGTGACATGAGCTACATTGGACTGTGATTTTTGTCAATGTTTTGGGAATAGTGGCGGCTGTTTTGTGAAATTACTTCCGTCAACATTTTGAGAATAATATCGCTTTTTCTCTGAAATTAGTGGAACCCGTAAGTGTTGTTTGATTGTATACTGTCTGTGTTTATTTTGCGCTTGTGAATAAACGTTAGTTATCCAGAAACTTGGACTCGTTCTTATATCCTGCGTATACATCCATGATTCTAGACGATACGTTTCATAACACTACTGTGGAGACGTATTTGTTAGGACTTATTCATAATCCAGGACATATTACACTTTCTGGTATCTTGTATGAATTTTAAGAAAGAGAATCAAATCCTGTTTAAATAAGGTCCAGTATTCTGCTATAATTTATATGAAATTTCATGAGGTTTTGCATAAAAATCCATATTCATTGAACGAATGACCCTACATATATATAAACAAAACAATTGTACGTTGTATGTTGGTGTGTACAATTTATTTTATCTTCTGTTTAATTATGAAGAACAAACTGACAGTCGATTTTTCTATTTCAGAATTTGAAAATCGATAATATCATCAAAACCCGAAAAGTATATTGTATTTTTAAAAACCCCGAGTATTTGACTATTAATAGCATGGATTTTGCTTTAAACTTTTGAAAAAGATAATTCTTCCGATATTATTATTGATATTATTTTTAATCACTTAGAAACCGATGTTTTTAAAAAGCGCTGAAAATAGCGCTTTAAATTAAATAACTAAACAAGAAAGATCAATCATGCATAAGCATTGATTATGAAACACTTTCCAACTGAAATGCAATTTCGTTTAAAAATTTCTAAAGTGTGATACATTCAGTGGTGATATCTTTTACATTATCACAGTACTACAGTAATTTATTATACTTAAATATTTAAAACTGTATCGAAATACAAATCATCTTATTCTCTATGCAAAATCAATGAATATTTCATTCATATAACTTGTATTCCAAACTCTTATGTAACTCAACTTGTAATCACTTGAGATATTTGCATTCTGCATAAGTTAAAATTAGGCTTCGTTGAAGAAATAATAAAAGTTTAGGGATCGTTTAAAATCACAACTATTGTAATTGCGTAGACACGGAATTTAGATACACGGATAATACACAGATACGCATATAATATATGTGTGTGTGTATGTATTCAAAGTATTGGAATCGTGCCGAAGATCGGAACTATAATTTTCGAAGGATCTACACGTTTTAGGACTTCTAGAATACGAAAAAACTATTTTTAGGAAGACGTCTGTGTGTGTAAGGGTGCATCTGTGTGTGTTTCTGTGTGTCTGTGAAGATATTGCATCCACTCTAACTGAAAAACTGATGGACATAATTTCATAAAATTTGGTAGGTATGTTTTTGTGAGAAACCCTGATGTTCATTAGATTATAGTACGATTCGTAATAAAAGAATCTGCCTTCTTGGCGAAATGGCCGGCAGAAATTGCCTTTATCCGCTCTAGCTAAAAGCTAATGGAAAAAATTTAACAAAATTTGGTGTATAATATTTCAATAACCTACAAGTGATTTATATACCAAATTAAAAATAATTGGTATATAAATCATTTGTAGGTTATTCTAGTACCATTCGGGAAAAAGGAACGGTCTATTTTTGCGAAATGGCCCGCAAAAATTGTTAAATATAAAAATAAAAGACTACGTGTGCTCAATTATATCAATTAAGTTCCTATTTTATACGTGATTTTTGACAACAAAATGAATGAGACTAACCCCATTACTCTAGGACAAGCCGTTCTTGAGATATTCTAGTTTTTTCGCGTTTTCGCTACGTCACCTTTGACAATAAGTCCAGCTATCAAATGACAACCAAATTCAAGTTTAACGTGCAAATGCAATGCCATTTAAAATACTTATGGCTGTTATTTTGTGCAGATAAACACAAATTATTATTGAAGAAATAAAGAGAACGTGAATATGAGTCTGTAGGGAAAGGCATGTGCTGCCCACATCAGAATTTTTAACAATATTACAACAATGATTTATAGAAGTGAACGGGGATTATTTGCAGGCCATTTCGAAAAAAATGTAGGATCTATATTTAAAGATCCACCAATTTTTTGTAGAATAAAATGTTCAACAAATTTAAGCTGTATACCAAATTTTAACTCTCTAGGACGTAGGAAAGTGCATTAAAAATGCCGTTAGATAAGTATATCACGAAGAGTTATATAAAATTAAAAAAGAAATTGAAAAATTGTTATCTACCAAATTTATTTTAAAATGTGAAGCCTCTCTCATATACAAAATAATTAAACTCTTGTAAAGATATTTATTATATAATAAATTAATTTTTTCTTTCTGGTGGATATCCTAAAAGTCAGAATTTAATTGAATTTGTTTTCCTCCCTATATTAAATAATTTTTAATTAAAAAAATACCTAACATATTTTACTAAAATTTTTTTTATATATTTTATGGGATAATGTGAATATTTCCTAAAAATTTCGAAGCAATTTGTGAATTTTAAATTTGATTAAAAAATGTTTGAAAAATTAGGTCCCGTGGGGTTCAATGTATTTCATTTTTTCAACCCGGGTTCAATAAAAAACTAATTGGGTGATATTATTTATTTATATTCCCATAGGTCCCACAGACCGTCTGAAAAACATACCAAAATTTCATTTTGATAAAGTCATTTTTACGGCAGTTATCGCGCTAACGGACAGACAGACAGACAGACAGGCAGCAGAATGAACAAAGTCATAAACACTTTTCAACTATGTTGTAAAGTGTTAAAAACTAATAAAGTAGATGGTTTTTTATTATTGTGTATATGCAATTTTTATGTTTCGTAGATGTTCAACGTATTGTTGACAAATTGTCTTTGAATAATTGCTAAAAATTAAAATCGCTTACTACTCGCTGCAGTGGTATCTGGTATGAAAAGGATCGCTATTAAATAGTCATTTCCAATTTCGAGATATTCTGAATACCGCTTTTAATTTTTATTGTATTTAAGACTAGCGGTATTTGTTTCTGGTATTTGTTTCTATACGAAATGTTCTCTCATGGTTCTTTTATATAAGGTTGGGCACTCAGTCCGGCAACGAATTAAAAAGTTATCAGTTTGACGCCATGGGAATTATTTTCGTCATTCGTGATGTCACGGTCCATAGTAAATTTTGAGCGGAGCTTCCGGAACACAAAAAGCTTTTCGTTTACTACATTTAAATAGCTTGTTAATTTTGAAGTGGCAATATCCAGGCGTAAACAACTTGCGCAAAGATTTTAAATTGTGCTGTGCCCACAAAATCCAGTGACGTCAGTGTAGTGAGACGCCAGTAGCAGTTACCAAGATTGGTTTCTCTTGAGAACCCGAGCACAAAATTCGCGAGTTCTTAAGTCACATGTGGTCATATTCACAGAGCAAAATACATAAATCAGTTTATAAAAATACATAAGTCAGCTATGTCCTGGAGGAACAGCTCCTGTGTTCTTCCCTTTTATTATAAAGCTGCATTAAAAATTAATTTCATTTATTAACGATTCAAAAAATGATTCATGTATCAATATCACTCTGAAATATTGATTCTTTTACCGATATTTTAGAGTTTTCATGCTCAGCAACTGCATTGTGAGCGAATCTTGAAAATTTATGTAACTATAATTGTGCACCCGTAGCTTAGATGACAGATCATTGGACTTGCAATACACAGATACTGGGTTTAATTTCAGGAGCCACACATTGGTCACACTCTTCAGTTGTATTTTGCTTATATGCTTCGATGTTAGGAATATAGCTATAAATAGAAAAACTTACTCTTTCACAAACACATAACACATAGCCATCGATCCGAAATTAGTTCAGGAAGTGACATTCTCTTGTATTCCTCTCCAACAATACAAAAATATGCGAAAGTATATAATTTCTTACACATTTTTTTTCACCCAGATATATTCGTTTCTGAAATATGTAAATAATCCATTCCAATGTAATCCGAAACAATGTCTCGATATTTTCAAACTGAAAAAGTAAACACCAGGTTTTGATGGCAGTAAATATGATCTAAAACCAGTAAAAAAAATAAAATTACCCGCACACAATGCGCGAAAATCAATATTTCATGAAACACAAGCCTTGTAGGTATATGTTTTAACCACAGCTGTGACTGATAGAATCTGGGAAACGAGAAATGAAGTTGTTTTCTTTCCAAAGTATTTGTAAAGTGTCTAATTGATAGCCTTTATAATTTAAGGGGGCATAGGACCTTTAAACAGTCGAAATTCATTGAAAATAGAGCTATCTTTACAATTTTTTAATTTTAACCAGGTGTATCCCAGATGTTCAAATTTTTTTCTCTAAACATATAGAAAACCTTTCTTACTACACAAATTTTACTGAAGTCATATAATTATATGTACATTTTATATTGTTTTTTAAAATTTATACAATTTTGACAGACATAATGGTGTATGTAGCAGCCGCGCGCAGGATATTTCAAATAATATTATACTTATGGACTTCAATTTGATAATAATATATTTATAACTATTACATCTTTAATTTGTACACACTTTTTAAAATTTTGAAATAAATTTAATGTTTTTAAAATTTAAACAAAATGAAATTTTCATTTTCAGTGTTAAAAAACATGAAATAAACCTCTTCACAATTCTTTTTTTACTATTTATGGTGAATTTTTGAAGTACAAATTATATATATGGATGAAACAAGTAAGTCCAAAAAATTTGAAAGTGATTGGTTAAATATATTTTAAGATATGTTGCGCGCAAGGGCTAAAATCACATATCTGAGAAAAACAGCTTTAAAGTTTAAAAATACATTCAGTGTTACTTATTATCTTATTTTACACCTTAAAATGCCCTTAGTTCATAAATAGCACCTTCCTATGTCTGTTATGTCAGAAAAATCAAAAATTGTCTGCCTTTTAGGGGCTACTTGAGCTCTATATGTTGCTTCGGAAACTCGAACAGACGTTTCGCGCAGTAGTTTCTTGTTAGTCAGATGAAGCACGTTTACTAAATTTTTACTTATTTATGAGGAACTTTTATCTATAAATTATGTATATAGATGAAACAAGTAAGAGCAAAAAATTTGAAAGTGATTGGTTACATATATTTTAAAATATATTGCGCGCAAGTGTTAAAATCACATATCTGAGAAAAACAGCTTTATAATTTAAAAATGCTTCAATGTTACTTATTATCTTATTTTGTACCTTAAAATGCCTTTAGTTCATAATTAGCACCTTCCTATGTCTGTTATGTAAGAAAAATCAAACATTTTCTGCCTTTTAGGGGCTACTTGAGCTCTATATGTTGCTTCGGAAACTCGAACAGACGTTTCGCGCAGTAGTTTCTTGTTAGTCAGATGAAGCACGTTTACTACATTTTTACTTATTTATGAGGAATTTTTATCTATAAATTATGTATATAGATGAAACAAGTAAGAGCAAAAAATTTGAAAGTGATTGGTTACATATATTTTAAAATATATTGCGCGCAAGAGTTAAAATCACATATCTGAGAAACCCGCTTTTAAGTTTAAAAATATATTCACAGTTATATTCAGTATATATTCAGAGTTATCGCAGTTCGGCTAATTAATTGTTTGGCTGTAGTTTATAATACATCCTGCGTTATATCTAATGTAGCATCAAAATGCACCAGACGCATAAGTAATTCCTTCCTCTTCCTCTTGTCGTTGAAAATCAAATGTTTTCTGCCTTTTACGAGCTTTTCGAACTTCATATGTACTGCTAGAGGCTCGAAAATCTGCTTCGTGTATCCGTTTCTTATCACTCTGGGTTTTCAGCTTTCTCAAACGAGTTCCCATTCTTTTTTGAATGTGACCTGTGCATTCAAGTTTTTCAACCGCTATTTCATTTCCATATGGTTTGCTATTCGATATTTGAGAAAATGTTTTCGTATCACCATCACCAATATAAAATTTGTACCGAACACCATGGTCTTCAATTGATCTGTTGAATATGCGTAACATTCCATTTTTCCGGCACTACCCGAATGGTTTTTTGAACACACTATTTTATGATTCTTTTTCCACTTTTCATACCGAGGGCCACTTTTCTTACTTCTATAGCTGTTGCAACCTTTACAAAAAGAAGACATTACTTCTGATATATTAACCATTCTATATTCATGCTCTTCAGATGAAATATACGACTTATCAACTGAAAGTTCATCTTTTGAGCTGAACAGTTTTTTACTTGAAGCACTTAGCTTAAGCGTAAAATCAACATTTTACCGTTCGAACACTTTCGGATTGTTTTTGTTTTTAATTACATACATATTTCCTTGAAAACGCCTTCTTTTCGTTCTTTTACCAGAACGAGATTTAGTTGCCGGTGTATCCATTATTAGAAAGCAAAAAGCAAAACGTTTATATTAAAAAATTGCACCAAACAGTCTTGTACGTTGAAGTTTACACAACTAAATATGCAAACGTGAAGAAGTTTGTAATGTATACTTATAAAATAGATTAACTGTATTTTAGTTCAAAGTTCTTATGCTTAAACAACATAAATGCAGAAAATCGATCGTAAAAAGTAAGAAAATATAATGAAAAGAAATTGCGAAACTCAGAAGAAATTCTCCACGTTGTAAACAAGTTAACAGCGCTAGAATATAAACAAACTGGGCTGAGCAGTTCAGTAGAGGTGAGTAGTTGCCTTCCTACTGCTGCAGAAATAATTAAATAAATAATTAAGACATGGTGGTGGAAAAAGTATTAGATTTACGTGACACATCAGAAAACTGCAAACATAAACAAACAGTGATGTCCCTTTAAAAATGGCGGCGATGGCTGACATGAAAAATTTTTCAAAAGTGTATGTTGTATAAAAGCTCATAACTTTCGAAATAATGCGAATTTTTGAATGCGGTTTTTTGCACAGTGTTCAGAAATGTTCAAATATTCAGAATAAAATAAAATTGAAAAATCGATTTTTTGAAGGTTTAAAGGTCCTATGCCCCCTAAAACAATATTTGTCTTATGGAAGACATGCTTACACAGTAGCTGTTGTAACGCGGTTATAAGGTTACTTTACAAATTAGTGGTAAAGAAGTTATTTTTATTACTTGGTTCAAATAATTTGTTGAAAGAATGGTATACTGTCACTTAGAAATTGTCATGTTCATAGGGCATAAATAAACTATAGGAGTATTATTTTTAACTTAATAATGATAACTTATTAGCTCCGAAATGTACTATTTAGATAAGTTATTAATTTATTTTTATTTTTATTTTTATTTCTTTCAAATTAAAAAAAATATTCTGATGTGGGCATCACATGACTTTCCTTACACAATGCAATGAATTTACTACTTTTACAGTTAAAAAAAATGTTATTCTTATAGTAGATACTTATATTCTTTCCAAGATATTGATTTTTCTCCAATAAAACCTAATTTTCATTGATTTAGAGTCATTTTTATCAATTTGGTGAGATTTTTGTTAATTTGGCAACAATTAAAAATGTTGCCAAGTTGGCGACATTCCGCCAAATTCGTAGCCAAAGTCTCGCTAAGCGTTATGGAAGGAGAAATAAGTTATTCTTACCGCAGATAAATGAATATTGACGTTCAAATACAAAAGTATTACTCAAAGTATCTTTTTCATGAATGGAACGAGCTAGATCCACGAGAATGATGTCACCCAATTTATCGCATGATATTACATTTAAAAAGTGAACATGTTTCTAAATAGGAAATATTTTTTTTATTATTGTATATATTATTTTGACATTTTATTTTTAATTTACAATATCTCGAGAACGGTTCATGTTACATAAGAAATATCTATTTGCGTAACTTTATTAGCGGTTTTGATTTTTTGACGATTTTTTTAAATTTCACTCGAAAATTTAGGAGTGGGGGTTCTGAAAATTCTATTGCGTATAAAAACAATAGGCTCCAGTGTTTACAGATTGTGATTTTTGTACCAAATTTCATTCGAATCGGTTCATTCGTTCCTCATTTATCGTTTCCACAGACACACTTACACACACACACACACACACACACACAGAGAGAGAGAGACACACATACTTTCACACACACACACACACACACACACACACACACACCATACACACACACAGACACCACTTCAAAAATGTTTGATTCGTGATCAGGGATGCTTGAAACGTGCTCTCCCGTCGAAAACTCGAATTCGAATTTTCGACCCTGTCACAATACTTTCCTTATGCATTATGTATATAAGGAAAGTAAAAATATATTTGCATTCAAGCAACTATTGTTGTCCGAGTCATTTTTACTTTTCTTAGAATACATGGTAATGTATAGACAGAGCATTGGAATAGTGTCAAAAATCACAACTCGATTGTCGACGGATCCACAAGTATTGGACCTCTAGCATACGAAACATTTATTTTATCGTGGCGGCTGTGTGATTGTCTGTCTCTGCAATGTATGTAAATATTCTAACTCAAATACTAAAGGGCCAAATTTCATAAAATTTTATTGGTAAGTCACCTGTTGACCACCCTGGTGCTGATTTGATTTTGGTACGATTCGGAATAAAACAATCTGCCTTTTTTGCGAAATGGCCCGCAAAATTTCCATGTATTTACTCTAATGAAAGAACTAATTAATCATATTGCATAAAATCTGGTAGATAAGTCACTTGTTGGTTACCCTGGGGCTGATTAGATTTTGGTACGATTCGGAAAAAATAAACCTGCCTTTTTTTCGAAATGGCCCACAAAACAGCGTTAAAATCTAAAATAAAAGATTAAGTATGCTCAAATGTAACAATTAAATTCTTGATTTATACGTAATTTTTGACAATGAAAAAAAAATAAGAGCAACCCCATTTCTCCAACTCTAGCTATTCTTGAGATATTGTAGGTTTTTTTGTATTTTTTAATGAAATTTTTTCTAATGGTTTTGAAATTAAGTTCAGTTACTGAATGAAAACGAAAATTGATATGAAAATGCAAATTCAGTGTAATTTCACTTTAATGAATTAGTAAAGAGTTAAAGAGAAAATTAATTTCAGTCTGCAGGGACAGTCATGTGCTGCCCGCATCAGATTTTCATTGTAGTGCATCATCATATTTTCATAAACAGAATGCTAAATTTAATTAGAGAATATCTTAGATTTAAACTATTAATTTATTGTATTTCGAAAAAAAAAACACGTTATGTATCCTATTTTACAAAGTCTATGAAAATACGTGCTATTCATCAAAATTAAGGCATACATATTTACATTAGGTGATATTAATGCATAAATATAGTCTCAAGCATGAGTAGAGATTCTTCGTATTATTTATATGTGTTTATAATATGAACACCTTGATTTATCTATTCGTTTATCTATCAATCTCTAGGTAACCCTTAGCGACATTTTGGTGTCGAATATGGCGGAATATTGCCAACTTGGCGAGATTTTTTAAATGTTACCAAGTTGACGCAAATGTCACCAAATTGATAAAAATGTCCCCAAATTGATAAAAATGACTACTGATGAAAATTCGATATCTTAAAAAATGTATAAAAATCTATTATAAGAATAACCTATTTCTCCATCTGTAACGGTTGGCAAAATTCTGAAGACAAATTTTAGCGACATATCGCTAACTTAACGAGGCTTTTAAATACTGCTAAATTGACGAAAATGTCACCAAATTGATAAAATTGACTCTAAATCAATGAAAATGACGACTAATTGATGAAAATTCAATATCTTGGAAATAGCATAACCAACGATGATTTACCCATTTATGATCCCATATATGATTTACCCATTTTTCTGCCCGTCCGTAATTCTTATCGAAAAATTTGGTGGGATGTCGTAAACTTGACGACTTTTGAAATATTGACAAATATGATAAAAATGCGCCGAATTGAAAAAAAATATCACCAAATTGAGAAACATAACGCTAAATGAAGGCAATACTTTACAAACGTTTAATTCCGTCATATGACGGGCATAACTTCTAGTCTATATATATAAAATTAAAATCTGTCTGTCTGTCTGTTTATCCCATCATCACGAGAGAACGGCAGAACCGAATTTGATGAAATTTTGTGGGTAGCCTGGAAATAGCCCCACTTAAAATTTAGTCTATATTTGGAGTTTCTACGACCAGTGGTTCTCGAGATATTAGTAAAAAACGAAACTTTCGTTGGTCTGACCATCACGAGAGAACGGCGGCTGAACCGAATTAAATGAAATTTTGTGGGTAGCCTTGAAATAGCTTCCCATAATGTTTGTCCAAATTTCGGGTTTCTAATACCAGGGGTTGTCGAGATATTAATGAAAAACGGAACATTTTCCTTGCAGTTCTACTCTGTAACTCCGTGGTTTATCCAAACGGAAAGGATTAAAATCGTTTGTATAAAACGTCAAAGCGAAATAAAACTTTATTTCTGAGTTTGGTGGAGATTTTTTGCGCTAATTAGTCACCATCTGAAAGCATGAATTGTTTGAAACATGAATTTAAATGGAAAAATCTACCTCCATGGCTTATATTTTTCACAAGCTTTTACTCAACGATGAAAAGTATAAAGAAATCAAAATGGTTATTTAATTTCGCATTTTATGAGGAAGATTCCATCTTATATGATGTTGCACGGCAACGCAAGAAAATTAAATGTGTTTGTTAATGATTATTATTATTTTTTCGATTTGAATAAAAAATAGATGGATATAAAAATATATTTTAGAAAAAACTGTTTGATTTTTCTTTTAATTATATTAATTGCAAACTGCGTACATCACTTTCATTTATTTTGTCAAAGAGGTTTCAAGCTTATATATTGTGTTTAGCTAATAAACTCATATATTCTGTCTACCCAATAAATTTATCTATTCGATTGTTGAAACAGAAGAAGAGTAGAATGGTTATATCTTCTAAAAATATTTTAGTATTTTAATTTATTATATACAAACTGGGACACGATATTTTATTCAGATCTGCAAATTTAGAGCTACGAATTTGGCTGGATATCGCTAATTTGGCAAATTTCTTAAACGTTGCCAAATTGATTGGAATGTCTCCAACTTGATAAAAACGATGTAAATAAATGAAATTTATTTTGTTTTGCTAGAAGAAAGTACTGAACTGGTGTTTCGTTAGCATTTGTCTGACAGTTCAAACATCTTACTTAGTAACACATTTAGCGAATTTTTAAAATAGCACCAAATTGATAAAAATGTTTGTAAATCCATAAAAATATCTTGAAATTGATAAAATTGGGCTAAATAAATGAAATTGTGTTTTTTTAGGGAATACTATATTGATAATGGTTCGTAAATTTATCTCCAAGTGGGACTGCCAGTTCTACAGTCTGACTTGGCGATAAATTTGGCGATTTTTTAAAATGCCCCCAAACCTTCATTAGAGATCGCATTATTCAGACGATATTTTGACCACCAATTTATTTGAAGCAAATCATAACATGTAGCTTAGCGACGGATTTAATTTCAGTGTGTTTATGAGGAAAAATATTTTTATTAAATATTTTCTGATTTTAATAATGAAGATATGTATGTAAAATAAATTTCCTTGACATCATATTTTTGACTATATAATATCAATTACGATCTTCAGATTTAAGCATTATTATTATTGATGTTTTCGGGGATTATTGATTCAAAGATTATTGATATTTTCAATTTCTTATGCCATTGTTTTATTATGACAAAAATTGTTTAAACTCATATATTGTGCGTCGTACGAGTAATATTCTACAAATGCACGGCTATATCTTCTAATCTATGAGAATATAAATAGTACAGATATATTGGAATATATTTTGAAATATATTGGCATATATTGGAATCAAGTAAGACCTTCTGGTATGAAGATTACGGGGATTATTGATATTTTTAATTTATTAATTAATCTGTTTTATTTTGGCAAAGATTTTTAAGACTCATATTATAATACGGGTAATATTTTACTAACATTAGGACATATCTTCTAAGTAGTACGGGTATATCTTCCCATATAATTTTAGCACTTTCATTTCGGCACATATTGGAATAAATTATTGCATTCTGGTTTAAAGATTTCAGATTTATTGATATTTTCAATTTATACATGCAATCTACTAATACGGGTTATATCTTCTAATATTCACGTATATAAGTAGTACGGGTCCCATACAATACGCTATTATTTTTCATATATTGATTCAATTCCATACTTTTTATAAATTTGCTTACAAAAAAGGCCAGGATATTTTATTCTTCAGATCTACCCGTGAAGATAATTTTGTATAGTCATAACAGAGATCCTTAGGTTTCTTTTTAGGGGCATTGTATTAAATATTTTAACAGAATATTTTGATTAAACATGTCATTTAGTATGCTATAGGAATTTGCACATGATTGTGAATTTTAAGTTTCGTTATATTATATACTGCGTACGAAGAACGGGTATGCTGCTAGTTTCTTATATGATCAATAGCAATATATTGAATGTATTTTGTGTAACTCTAGTTTAGGCGAATCTACACGGTTCTAGCACTCTAAAACCTGAAAAAACTATTTTTTTTACGTGACGGCTGTGTGTGTGTTAGTCTATATGTATGTCTATACAATGAATGTATTTACGCGAGGTTGAAAACAAATAGACCAAATTTCCCAAAATTTCTTAGATAAGTCACTTATAAGTTATCCTGGTGCTAAATAGATTTTAGTACGAGTCGGAAAAAGCATATGTTTACTCTAGCTAAAAAATCTAATTTACCGAATTTCACAAAATTTGGCAGACAAATAACAAATATGATACACTGGTGCTGAACAAATTTTTGTGCCATTTTTAAAAGGAAGACCATGCCTTCTTTTGCAAAATGATCCTCAAAAATTGACGAAATGTGTAATTTATGAAATTTATTTCAATGTGTAATTTATGAAAAGAATAAGACTAAACTCATTAGACTAAGGCTAACCGTTCTCAAGATATTTTAGTTACTTTGTATTTTTGCCACCTTGTCTTTGAAACTACTTCCATCCAGTCTCCAAACAAGAACTAAAATTGAAATAAAACTGCAATATCAATGAAATTTTCATTGATTATCTGTGTTACTGTATGCTATTAAACTCAATTTAATGAATTATAAAAGATAGTATGATTAAATTAATTTCAGTTTGTAGTTAAAGTCATGTGCAGTTGACATCATCATTTTAGTTTCATTACCATAACAGCAGTTTAAGCTGTACAAACTATGAGATATCAACAATATTACATACATCCCCAAAAGTATTAAATAATCGATCATTTATCTCAAACAACTGACACTCTTAATAAAAACATTGACGTTTTACTATAAGCAGGATATAAGGTTATTAAAAGTTGTCACACTTTTCGAAGTTGAACTGTACTCCAGACAGGAGTCAATAAGTGTGAAATTTTCACCCAGAACTTTAAAAAATAAAGAAAGAAACTCAATGGATTGATAGGATATTTCTTTTCCTTTGATGTTACGTCCAAACAAAGCATCTGTAAACTTTTCATTGGCAGAAAACTGCTCAATAAACAGCTGTAGGTGTCAGGTTCCTTAGAAGGAGAAGAAAATCTCACCAATCAATATTTCAAACTTCTTCTATACTTCACTAAAGAAAGTTTAATTATATTAAGCCATCGTGTATATTTGACATGGCGGTGTTTTATATATTTTAAACATCAATAAAACGTTTTATATCAATGTCAATCAAGAATTTTATTTATTTCTCTACAATTCAGTAGTACTCGAAAATAATGAACCCCCTCCCCCCATAAAATGTAGGAGTTTCAAAATAAATGTAGCGTAACATACCCGAGCGTTGCATCTTATTATTTTCCCTATTTACATAGTATAATATGTAGGGAAAGTGTTGTGGCCGGAACAAAGAGTAGAAATCAGGTTTTCAATGGAAGAGCGCGTTTTAAACATCTCTGAACTTGAATTGCACGATTTTAAGGTCTGTGTGTATGTGTATTCATGAGATTGTATAAGCGATCTCATGTACGAATTTGGCGTATCGAACAAAACTTGGTACAAATATCAAAATTGAGAATATTGAAAATCTATCGATTAAAAATGTAATCGAATGTTCGGAAAACTCTCAAATTATCTTATTGAATTGTAAAAAACATTACTAAGGAATCAGAGCCTCAATAAAGATACTTAAAGTATCATTTATTACGTTATTTCACTTTTGAAAACGAAATATACAAGCCTTAAACGATTATATGAACCGCTCTCAAGATATTGCATCTTTTTTATAATAAATTTATGAAAAACATTTGACAAAATAAAAAAAAGGAATAATTATTGTGAAATATGCTCATATTCAAATGTTGCAAACATGATATCCATCCATAAAGAACTGAGTTAAAGCCGCAAAACTCGACATGTAAATGTTGTTTTAAGGGTTATGCAAATAATCAAACTGTCAGCGCCAATGATGTTATAGGGCTCATGTAACGCGCATGAGAACGATACATCGTGTAGCATTTGAAACGACCAAGGTCACCACTCACGGACAACTGGAAGTAGATTTTCTGTTTTTATAATGCAAATTGTGTACAAAGATGCCTTTGAGATGTGCTCGATGGGGCTACGAGGAATTGTTGGATCAAGAGAGAGATGTTTCATCATAGGCTTAAAGAAAGCTGGTTGGTCCAACTGACGTACATTAGCCATCTTGGTCGGAATGATATGGTTTTTGGTCAGTGTTGGCAACAGTTGGTCAGAGAAAGCACATGTAACCGTTGCAGAGGCTCATAACTTTCCAGATAGACAACTGCTCGAGAAAATCGTGCAATCAGGAGACAAGTCACGTTGACACTAATGACGTCACTATGACTCATTCAGTTGCATTTGTCATCATCCGTGCATCCTATATCAAGGGATACTATTCGTCGACGACTATCAAAAAGTAGGATTAAGTGTCACATTCCATCGATGACCCCTAACATAGACAGGGCCGTCTGAATTGGTACACGTTCGGTCAGTTTTGACAGTGTCCGATTTGAAGAATATCGTCTCTAGCGACGAATACCGCATCTCTCTCAGTGCTGATCACCGTTACATACGTGAGTGGAGAAGGACTGGTCATAGTTCTGACCTCGCATTTGTTGTTGAGTGGCAGAAGGTCCAGTTTGAGCAGCCATTTCTTAGGACAGCTTCTTCTTCTTCGACCCAGACTGTCCGTCCTACCAGAAAGGTGTAAGGTATCTGTTTAGACGGCCGGGAAATGCCACCCAATTTAGACCGGAAATCAGTGGGTGGGCATCCACAGGGACCGTACCCTCCTTCCCCTACCACCAACCTCTCAGAAGGACTTACGGACCCATATGTTTAACGCGATCGTACTCCGCGTGAACACGGCGGCAGTTTGGGCAGCGGCGGGAATCGAACCCGGGACTACCGAGTGCAACCTCCGCACGCTAACCACAGGGCTACCGCGCCTACTCATAGGACAGCTGAACTGCTCTAGTTTTGCTGCAAGTCAATCTGACGCAACGCTTGTACGTTGACAATATTCTGCAGCCAGTTCCATTTACCAAAGAACCAACGCTCAAGCACATACTGTTCTACTTTCTCAACGATGTCTTCGAGGATTTAGTACCGTTTCATAGCCATCCAGACACCTGAACCTATCAACAGTAGAACAGGTCTGGGGCATGCAGAGACGGCAATTGTATTCTTCTCAGAATACCATTAGCTGATCATTTGCAACATTTGTGGCAGAATTTTCCTTAGAGGGATCTATTAAGCAACTTAATTGACTGTATGCCGCACCACATATCGGCTTGTATAGTTGCATCGGGGAGGATTTACCACTTACTAAAATATCATCTGTTGTCAAAATTTCTTAATAAAACGTTTTCTACTGCCATATGCTAATCATTTGCACATCTCTTCAAACGCCAACGGCCCTACCGTGATGAAAACACCGGTTCTCGTTAGATCACCGAAGTCAAACAGCATAGTTAGTACTCGGGTGGGTGACCATCTGGGGACACCGCGTGTTGTTGGCCCTTTTCGGGCTTGGTAGCCCGGTGCTTTGCGCGCTAGATTTTCACGCTGCCACAATTGCCGCCGTGTTCATACGGACTACGATCACGTTTAACATGTGGGTCCGCAAGTCCTTCCGAGAGGTTGGTGGTAGGGGAAGGAGGGTACGGTCCCTGTTGATGCCTCCCCCACTGGGTTCCGGTAAATTGGGTGACATACCCCGGCCGTCCAGACAGTCACCTTACACCTTTCTGGTAGGTCGGACGGTCTGGGTCTCAACAACAACAACAACACCTTTCTGGTTGGTCGGATGGTCTGGGTCTCAACAACAGTAACAGCTATTGAAACCATTAAGTCCCGTGATCATTGAACTATAAATAAACCCTTTTAAACATGATTATGTCAAATTTTGTATTGCTTGAAACCAATATTGGGTAAGACATATTTAATTTCTGATGTGATGTTCAGGGTGGAAAGTTCACAACGCTTTATCATTAAAAAAGTCTTCAAATTTCACAATTATTAACTATCCACTCCTTATATTCAAATTTTAAGCAATCATTCTTAACTTCGAATGCTTCCATTTCAATAGCCGAAAATAATGATCTCGTTTGCAGTTTTCATAATTTTATCAATAATCTGTGATGAATTTACTTTCCTTGATTTACTTGATGTATTTACTTTCCTTGAAATACATTTAGATATTTAATGTTACATTTAATGTTTCTGAGTAAACTGGACCATAATTATACTATTCTTATTAATATGTCTATTTGTGTCAGCTCATACTTTGCATTCACTACAGTTATTTTTGTGACGTGAAAACGAGAAATTTATTTTTCTTTTAATGTTTCATAACAGTGATAAATCTATTAAACAATAAAATAAATATGAAAATTAAGATCCCTTATTAGTTTTGTAAGGCTTTTGATTAAAAGTGACCTTTATTTGTTTTGCCATCTTTAATCAACTGTCTTCCGCTTATGGCTGACTTTGATGAATCTTATATTTAATGAAGCATCTAATTCTTCAATTTGTTGTGAATATTTCTATCTTTAATCAACTGTCTTATAATTTAACGAGAGAACTTTTTTAATTCTCAATATAGAAGTCAGTGATTTGAGCGCATTTTTATAATAATAAATATGTTGAACTGTATGTGATATAAAAGGAAAAATGTGTATATATGTCCAAAAATTCTAAGCAAATTTCAAACGAGCCAGACTGCTAAAAATTGTTACATCTGCAGCTCAGATACTGAAAGAATCGAGAAAAATTCAAAAACGAAAAATATGAATATGCTCAGAAGAATATTCACCCATTCAGCCAGCGAAAATGTATTTTTTGCATTTCCTTAGAGTTCATTATGTTACAGCAGTTAATTTTTATTACTTTCCTTATATACATAATGTATAAGGAAAGTATTGTGACGGGGTCGAAAATTCGAATTCGAGTTTTCGACGGGAGAGCACGTTTCAAGCATCCCTGACATTTTGACAAGCATCAAACATTTTTGAAGTGATGTCTGTGTGTGTGTGTGAAAGTATGTGTGTGTGTGTGTGTGAGTGTGTGTGTGTGTGTGTCAGTGAGTCTGTGGAGACGATAACTCAAGAACGAATTGACCGATTCGAACGAAATTTGGCACAAAAATCACAATCCGTAAACACTGGAAGCCTATTATTTTTATAGGCAAACAAATGTCCAGAACTCCCCTAAATTTTCGAGTGAAATTTTGAAAATATCGTCAAAACATCAAAACCGCCAATAAAGTTACGCAAATAGATATTTCTTACGTAATTTTCCATTAGAAAACGATTGACATAAATTTTAGAACTCTAACATGAATCATTCTTGAGATAGTGCACATTTTTCAAAAAAATTATCAAAAAGTCATATAAAATAAAAAAAATATATTTCCTATTGAGAAACATGTTCACTTTTTATATGTAATACCATACGATATATTTGGTGACATCATTCTCGTGGATCTAGCTCGTTCCATTCATGAAAAAAGATACTTTGAGTAATACTTTTGTTTTTGAAAGCCAATAGGCATTTATCTGCTATAAGAATAACTTATATCTCTGTCCATAACGCTTGGCGAGATTTTGGCGACGAATTTGACGGAATGTCGCCAACTTGGCGGCATTTTTAATTGTTGTCAAATTAACAAAAATCTCGCCAAATTGATAAAAATGATGCTAAATCAATGAAAATGACGACTAATTGAAGAAAATTCAATATCTTGGAAAGAATATATGTATCTACTATAAGAATAACATTTTTTTAACTGTAAAAGTAGTAAATTCATTGCATTCTATAAGGAAAATTTATGTGTTGCCCACATCAGATTTTTCTTGTTGTAATCGAGCGTAATTTTAAAACACTGTTTATATTTTTTAATTTGCTGTATGCCACGATGTAATATTTAGAGGATTGCATTTTGAATACCATGCAACGGCAAGTTAAGAAGTGTATAAGAAGGCGAGGCATTCAAACTATTAAAAGGTTAACCCTCCATTAGAGGAGTGGGACAAGTCAGCGGTTAGTGCGCTGGGATTGCACTCGAACGAGCCACAATATCCCCGTGTTCAGGCGGTGTACGACCGCATTTAATATGAAGATCCGTAAGTCCTTCCGAGAGGTTGGAGGTTGGTGGGGAAAGTATGGCACGGCTCCTGTTGATGTTGCCCTGACTGGGTTCCAGTATTCATTGGGTGGCCCTGTCCCGTCCGTCCAAACGGATACCTTACGCCGTCGATTGGGTTGAAGAAGAAGAAGATGAACAGTTAGTTCTTTAGATCATATTCGCAATTTTTTAGATCGATAATTTTACAGATCGATAATTTTACAGATCGAAAACAATTGAAATTTTACATATCGTGAGTAGTTGTGATTTAAAATTGTGACCAATTGTAAAACATAAAAGATTGTTTTCATATACACAATTTTGAGAAATAAATTGCATATAACCCTTTCTTTTGAAAGTAAATTAAATAAAACTGTGTTTGGTTTTCAAACAATTTCATTACCAGTAATCATATCAAACATATTTTATAAATTCTGAAAATGTACTTAAAACAAACTTATATTATAAAATATTATTTAATCACACATTTTTCAACCTCGCGGTATTACCGCCACCATAAATATTATTATAAAATGAATATCAAAAAAAGTGCTTAGTCCATGCATTTCACCCCGATAAAATACGAAAAAAAAATTCTATAAATTAAGTTTTTTATGGTCGAATAACAGCCATCTTAAAATAGGCTACAAAATATTAAAGCACTTATTTAATTCCTCATACGTTGTTGAACATTATTTAATTCAGCATAATTCTTCATATGATGTTTCAGATAAGGATATTATACGTAAAATGAGCTTTAACTTAATGGTGCATCTCAGAATTTAGGGTACATTAGAGCACATTAGAGTGAGTAACATATCTTGTAAGATAAATTTCAGCACAGTTACTTTTTCATAATTAGATTTTATAATCTACCCAGGGAGTTTCGCAATCTCGCAGTGTAGTATCAACAGGTCTGACAGTTTTAAATTAAGCCAGAGTATGCAAATGCAGAAAATATAAGTAACTGCAATTTTAGAGGATGCTAGATAAAATAAATTTATGTTCATCCAAAGTATGCATAATTAAAATGCTAAACTGTTAAAAACATTTAATAGACAAGATGTAAGTATAATTTTAAGAATACATAGTCAATGATAGAAGTTGTCTTTATATTCAAAAATGCAATTTTAATCAGATTTTGATGTAAAACTGGTTATATAAACATGTTTTTGAAAATATAATATATAAGACAAAATAGAAAGAGACGATTTCAATTGAAATATTTCTCGAAGTTTGCGACATGAATTTGAATATATATTTTCAGACACTGAAAAGGTGATTCTTTGCGATTTTCTAATATAATATTTATTCTACTGCTGAGAAATGTGTAATAGTGAGATATGGACACATGTTTTTATTTACCTGTCATGATCACTTATAACACATTAAAGGCTAAAATTTAATCAGATTTGGATGTAAAACTGGTTGCATAAACATATTTTTGGAAATATAATATATAAGACAAAATAAAAATAGACGATTTCAATTGAAATATCGTTTGAAGTGTGCAACATGAATTTGAATACATTTTTTTCAGACACTGAAGATGATTCCATGGAATTTTTTTATATAATTTTAATTCTTCTTCTGTGATCTGTGTAATAATGGAAAATGAAAACCTTTTTTTGCCTGACCGTCATGATCACATATAACACATGAACGGCTAAGCAAATTTACATAATTTCTTCTTTGATTTGTTCAGCTGAATAAGATTTAATCTTATGGCAAAAACGTTTTCGAATTTGCTACTCAATTATATATAAAAATGGAAATTCAAAAGTCACTTTCAAGCTGAATTTCTCATAAATATGAAACCTACTTCAATGATACAGTTTTCGAACAATTACTCAATCTAGACAGTACTTGATAGAAGTTTTATTCTCCTAGAGTGTAATCCATTCCATTATAATATTCCATTGAATATATGTACCACTATAAGGGGTGTAAATCAATCCATTGTAATACTCCATTGAAGGTTTTAACGTATGAAAGGATGTGACACATTCCAACTTAATAAGCCATTACATGTTTATAACACATTAAATGATGTAACCCAGTCCATCGTAATATCCCACTGATAGTTTGCAAAGCATTAGGGGATATAACCCATTCCATTGTAATATTCCATTGAAGGTTCGTAACACATTAAGAGATGTACCCATTTCAATGATACAGTTTTCGAACAATTACTCAATCTAGACAGTACTTGATAGAAGTTTTATTCTCCTAGAGAGTAAACCATTCCATTATAATATTCCATTGAATATATGTACCACTATAAGGGGTGTAAATCAATCCATTGTAATACTCCATTGAAGGTTTTACGTATGAAAGGATGTGACACATTCCATCTTAATATGCCATTACATGTTTATAACACATTAATTGATGTAACCCAGTCCATCGTAATATCCCACTGATAGTTTGCAAAGCATTAGGGGATATAACCCATTCCATCGTAATATTCCATTGAAGGTTCGTAACACATTAAGAGATGTACCCATTTCAATGATACAGTTTTCGAACAATTACTCAATCTAGACAGTACTTGATAAAAGTTTTATTCTCCTAGAGTGTAAACCATTCCATTATAATATTCCATTGAATATATGTACCACTATAAAGGGGGTAAATCAATCCATTGTAATACGCCATTGAAGGTTTTAACGTATGAAAGGATGTGACACATTCCATCTTAATATGCCATTGCATGTTTATAACATGCATGGCATACATGACATTAAATGATGTAACCCAGTCCATCGTAATATCCCACTGATAGTTTGCAAAGCATTAGGGGATATAATCCATTCCATTGTAACATTCCATTGAAGGTTCGTAACACATTAAGAGATGTACCCATTTCAATGATACAGTTTACGAACAATTACTCAATCAAGACAGTACTTGATAGAAGTTTTATTCTCCTAGAGTGTAAACCATTCAATTATAATATTCCATTGAATATATGTACCACTATAAGTGGTGTAAATCAATCCATTGTAATACTCCATTGAAGGTTTTAACGTATGAAAGGATGTGACACATTCCATCTTAATATGCCATTACATGTTTATAACACATTAAATGGTGTAACCCAGTCCATCGTAATATCCCACTGATAATTTGCAAAGCATTAAGGGATATAACCCATTCCATCGTAATATTCCATTGAAGGTTCGTAACACATTAAGAGATGCACCCATTTCACCTGATATAAGTAAGGAATATGGGTGTATTTCTGTATATCTGTGTATGTCGTCTGACAGCGGCGAATTTTTCTACAGAAATGTTTCATACGAACAGTGCACCTCGGACAATTCACCTTTTTCCTCGAACAATGCACATGGGTTAGATTATCTTATATCGATTTAGTTAAGAAGTTTAAATTCGAACCTTTAAATTCGAAAATCGACATTTTCCGCCATTTTGTCAAATCAAACATATTCATTCATTGATCACCTCACAGACGATATTCGATTTGATAAAATGTCAGACATTTTGCCTTGACAAAAAATATCCGCTTAAAACCTAAGTAGATTTATTTTATTTATGGGTTTTCTAACTTGGCGAATTTAAAATATTTCGCCTTTATTATTTCGTGTTATATTATCAGTTTGTGTTCCGCAATAAAATTTAACAGAAATAGATGTCAATTTGCTGAAATAATGGCAATTTTATAAATTTTGCTTCAGTGGTAGATGAACATGTTGCTTTTTCTATTCACTGTGTTACTGTGTCTCTATGATAACGTTCCGCAATCGAGTGCTTATTTAGGGGGCAACGAATGCGCACATTTTGGGCATATTAAGCCCGCCCTGTATAATTGGCGTGGTTTCGCATGATCAAAGGTGTACTGGAATTTCTTTAGTTAAAAAAGGAGATTTAGAAATTGAATGGTGTTATCGTTATTTTTATTAGTTAAATCACAGATGCTTATTTGAAACACAGACACGGCAAAGTAATTTATTCTAGTTGAAATGAAATAAGGAAATGTACTCAGATTTTATATTAGTGGGCGTCATATCAAATTTTAATTTTAAAATGGACCTAAAATTCTATGAATAAATCCTAAAGTATAAATTATTATAAATTATTCTATAATCATATAATTTTCCACCAACGTGACATAAAATATTATTATAAGATGCATATCAATAAAATTGCTTATTACGTATATTTCACCCCTATACGATAAGAAAAAATGTTCTCTAAATTAAGGTTTTTATGGTAGAATAGAAACCATCTAAAAATAGAGTAGAAAATGTCAAAGCACTTTTTAGCCAAGCATGGTGAACATTATTTTATTCAGCATAATTCCTCATATGTTGTTTCAGATAAGGATATTATACGTGAAATGAGTTTTAACTTAATGGTGCAGAGATTGCAGCACATTAGAGTGAGTAGCATATCTTGCAAGATAAATTTCAGCACAGTTACTTTTTCATAATTATACGTTTTAATCTACCCGGAGGGTTCTACAATTTCACGGCACTGCGTCAACAGGTCTGGCAGGTTCAAATTAAGCCAGAATATGTAAATGCAAAAGATATAAAATAATTAAAATGCTAGATGAAGTTAGATTAAACATATTCATATTAACCCGATGCTTGTGAAAATAAAGTTTAAAACATTGAAGTTAATTTAATATACAAGATTGTAATATACCCTTAGAAATTTCCTGACTGGTTCAATAAGGTAAAAGTTGCCATGATTTACTAAACTGAAATGTTTTTTATAATTTGTGTAAAGTAAATTTTGGTATATAATCATATTTTCAGTAAATAAATATATTTATTAAATACTTTGAAATATATTCGTTCGTTAATAATTCCCCCATGGTGAAGGAACGCCTACGCATCACAACCACAAGACCTCCCCAGGGTATCCCATGGCGAAGGGGAGGAGATTTGCAACTTCACTTTTATAGAGGCTCCATCAAGGGCGGAAGTCTGACTTAGTCTCGACATGACATCATCCATGCCCGCTGGTGGGATTCGAACCAGCAACCCGGCAATTCAGCAATCAGACGAAAAGCGACCAGACGACCCCTGACCGTTCGACCACCGGATCAGCTGAAATACCTTAAAATTCATAAACACTTTATCATGTCCTAAAGTGTTTAATGGTTCTTTAAATTCTAAAATATTTTCATACTTCTTTCTATAGCAGAGATGAACAAATGGCAAATATAAAAGCGACCAAATTGCCCGCGCAGACTAAAAGAGGGTTCAAAGATACACAAGGACGCAACATGATCTCCATTTTCAATAAAACAGACATATTTATTTATTTGTACAAACATTTAACCATACTCTTGATTTTACACGAAACTTTTTAAAAGCCTCTGCTTCTCTGAGATTTATTTAAAGCATCTGCTGTAAATAGAACTCTGACAAGTCTTTTAGTCATTGGATTCAGCTTTAAATTTTGAAGCAGGCAGAGATTTAAAGTATTTTCATACCCGTTTCCTTTTCCAATTTAGATTCTAAAATTTTTCAGGAATTGCTTATTTCTCAGGATTGACTATAAACGGAGCTTTTCAAAGTATGCGCATTGGAGCGAATGCATCCTACAATTATAGAGGGGTAGGACGCTCAATGCTAATTTTCATTTCCATTTCAGGAGATGCCACGTTTGGATGATTATTCCGTCCTTATTTCCTGAAGACCTGACACAATGGCTGAGCGGGAAAGACAAGCATTTTCTCATGTTCGCTCCTCTGTGGGTTGTGAGTTCGAATCCCACCTGTAGACATGGATGTTGTGTAGTTGGACGTTGTGTGTGCCGCCCCCACTGGTTCTCCGGGGCAGTATCTTGTGACTGCTAAATAGTTTGCGATTCTGGCCGATGTACAGGGGAATGATTGAATATACAGAATAATGTATCTGACTATTATCAAATAAATATATTTCCTGGAGAAGGAGGCAGGCTATTTTCTCCCAAAACAGATTTATAAAGATAACAATTTCATTTGTAATGTGCATACAACGAAGTGTATACTTACTGGAAATAAATTTAATTAAAATAACAAAGATTGAATTAAAGTGTCACAGTTATATGTTATCATTACATTTTTTACAGTACTTAGTGCCATTTTGTTATAGTGGTATATGTCGATAGATGCCTTACGGCATTGGTTGGTGCAGCTGTTCTGTCTTTTAAACTAAGTGTTACCCTTTGGCTATTATTCCAGCAGTTTGAGCGAGTGAATTTATATATTGCTATTTTCGAAATAAATATATACACATTGATCATATTTTAGAATTCAACTTTCTGTTTCATTTATACAGATGGCGGCAGAAGAGCACAGATCACCGGAGTAAACCGGTGTAGAGATACCAGAAGGCTAAAGAAGCCAAGATTGATCTGCAAAGAGAATATTGCACTTCATTCGCGCCATTCCAGACCAAAGCGTCAGAAAAGGCGACAGCGGTCGAAACACCAGACTTCTACGATGAGCCGCAGTTCGGTGTTCAGAGCCTTATTAACGGTAGAAACGTGGGTTACATGGAATAAACACCAGAGCCATAAACCATTCAAAGTAAGGAGGAGTTAATTTCGTATTAATACCCGGGGGTATAGCTACTTTGCAGGGAGAAGATGGGACAACATAGGTGATTGTTGAACTACCATATAGAGCTCCCCGCAGTAAGTGAAACTAGCGATGGAGTTCTCGAAATAGCTAGACCCATCGAGAAGGATTCAACACTTTCGCCTAACCGGGCAAGCTCATTGTGGGCCATGTGGAGCGTGGGCATCGAACGATTAGGATAATTTTGGACTTTCCACACCCATTGCGGGTAATCACAACCTCGGGTCTTCAATATCACTTTTAGCCTTCCGCTCAAAATCTCAACTGATAGAAGATATTTTTCACTTGTTCCACTAATTATATTAGGCCATGTTTCCACAGCGAATATTAAAACATTCTTATGTCTATAAATCTAATGACATCTGTATGGAAGTGGAGAATAAATGATTTAGTTGAATTAATATTATTTTTATTTTATATAATTTTGCTAAATTTGTCTTTTAGTCTAATTAAAATAATTTTATTAATTTTGGGCATTAACCCAGATAGTTCTGGACACACTTTCATGCTCACTATTGTGGAACAGTGGCGTTTCTCGATTCTCAGGACCGATGATATTCACAAACTCCTTATGGTGCTAGGAGTCGAGCTTGTTTATTCACGTGTTACTGATATTCTATTTCTGCAATCCTTTACCTTCTCATATACTTTATTTTCTTATATTACTCAGCCAGTTCATCTCTTCTTCATCTGGTTACATTTTTAGCCGCCCCGAACATTTTGTTGTGGGGCAAGGTATGGCAATGTTTAATCCGCCTTCCAAGCACCGGTTGGCTCGTCAGCATATAATGTATGTAACGCGTAATCAGCTCGTGGGAAATTCCCGTTGCGCAACTATTCCACATGACTGTTAGTATGTTGTATATATTACCAATTTATAGTGTCATTTTCTGAAGTCAAATTGATGCCACTATTAATTTTTGGCTAGGGGCCGTTCATTTTTGTAGTGCAATAGAGAGTTTCGCTTTGAAGGGTGTCCCAAAAAGATTGATACGCGCTTTAATTCTTTACCTGTTGGAGATAAGTGGGCAATGTAAATTTCAAAATTGTTGAAAGTAAGGTAGGACATAAGACTACGTCAATGAAATAATCCTCATATTAATTTTCAAAAATTTACACGTTTTAAATTTTTATACGATTCCATTAGACGCATTTGGCCAATCAGAAAATTGTTATTTTTAATACAACAAGATCATTAAGAAAACCGCATATCTGTATCTTTAAAATTGAGCAAGTTATATTTAATTGAAAATTGTGAATGGGGACCATATATCAAATTAGAAATGCAAATTTGTGACACATCACAAGAAAGACAAATCTGGATGATAATACACAGGATACCTAACCGCATAGTGAGTACCACTGTTTTATATGATCTCCGTCTGTGTAATGCTTTATTTAGATGCATTTGTGATAAAAAAATATTGACACATATTAACGCATTTTTGATCTAAACAGTTTCCATTGTCAATATGTTTATGATCCCCATTTTCACTGATGAAGCAGGCTTTCACATAGTACGGAAAAGAGGCATAATTCAGATTTTATCCTTTATTATTTTTCAGTTGATTTTAAAGATACAGATATTCGGTTTTTTAATGATCTTGTTGCATTAAAAATAAAAAAAAAAATTCTGATTGACAAAATGCCTCTAAGGGGTCGTATAAAATTTTAAAATGTGTAACATTTTGAAAATTAATGGGAGGATTATTTCATTTACTTAGCCTTATTTCCTACCTTACTTTCAACATTTTTGCAATTTACATTGCACGCTTATCTCTAACAGATTAAGACTTAAAGCGAATTTCACTCTTTTTGGGCCACCCTGTATATTCATGCTCACAATTGCAATTCGTACACTTTCAGAAATCATAACTCTCTTATTTTGTTTTTACTTCGTTTTTACTTTCCTTATATACATAGTATAATGTAGTATAAGGAAAGTATTGTGATGGGGTCTAAAATTCAAATTTGAGTATTCGACGGGAGTTTTAAGACGTTATTCGACGGGAGTTATCACGTTTTAAGCATTCCTGAATACGAATCAGACGTTTTTGAGGTGATGTCTGCGTGTCTGTAAAAGTATGTGTGTGTATGTGTGTGTGCGTGTGTGTGTGTGAAAGTATGTGTGTGTGTGTGTGTGTGTGTGTGTGTGTGTGTGTGTCTGAAAATATATGTGTGTGTAAGTGTGTGTGTGTTAGTGAACCTATGGAGACAATATCTCACGAACGAATGAGGCGATTCTAACCAAATTTAGTACAAACATTGCAATCCATGAATATTGGAAACCTATTGTTTTCAAACGCAATCGAGTGTTCGAAAGAACTCTAAAGTATTGAGTGAAATTTTGAAAAAATCACACAAAACACTAAACCATTAATAAAGTTACGCAAATAGTAATTTCTTATGTAATTTGTCCTTTGAAAACGATTGGCATAAACTTTAGAACGCTAGCATGAACCGTTCTCGATATATTGTACATTTTATTAATTAAACTTATCAAAAATCATATTCATATAAAGTAAAAAAAAAATATTAACTATTGTGAAATGTTTTCAGTTTTCATATGTAATATTATGCGATACCTTTGGTGACATCATTTTATGGATCTATTTCGCTCCATTCATCAGAAAAAGTTACTTTGGGTAATACATTTGTATTTGATCGCCAATAGCCATTTATCTGCTATATGAATAACTTATTTCTCTGTTCATAACGCTTGGAGAGATTTTGACGAAGAATTAGGCGAAATGTCGTCAACTTGACGACTTTTTAAAATGTTACCAAATTAACAAAAATATTACGAAATTGATAAAAATGACGCTAAACCAATGAAAAAAGAATAACCTATTTTCCATTCATAACGTTTGACAAAATTTTGGTGATGACTTTGACTAACTATCTCCAACTTGCTGACATTTTAAATGTTGCCAAATTGACGAAAATGTCACCCAGTTGATAAAAATTCGCCAGATCAATGAAACTGATACTAAATCAATATGAAATGACGACTAATTGATTTCAATATCTTGGAAAAACCATAATAATAGACTTTAAGAATATCCCATTTCTCCATCCGCCCATAACGCTTGGCAAGAAGTTTAGCGGGATTTCGCCATCTTGGCGACTATTTTAAAAGTTGCCAAGAGACAAAAATGTAACCAAATTGATTAAAATGACGCCAAATGAAAAGTAATATTTCACAAATTCTGATTTACTTCATATGACCGGCATACATTCTAGTATATAAGAAATGCTTCTCTCTCCATTTGTTATAACACTTGTTGATTCATTTGGCGAACTTGTTGGATAATCTAGCGATATATCGCCAATTTGTCGATATTTAACCTCAGATTGACGACAATATAGTCAACATTGGAGAAACGAAGCTAAATTAATGAAAATGACTCCTAATAAATGATTTAATTATTAAAAATTTGAATATATGATTTAAAATATTTTAATATATGTCGCTTATTGAGGATGCTCTCAATATTGATAATTCTTTATTTGATATAGTTTGAAATAGTTTTACCTGTTGTCATCCGGGAAACACGTCTTAAACCGTGTACAATTCAACGATGAAAACACATTATTCTGGATCTTATACATTATTTTTTGACTGTAAATGTAGTAAATGCATTGCATTATATGAGTAAATTCATGCCCTGTCCACATCAGAATATTTATGTACTGTTACAGTAAAATGACAAAATTGTCGAATTAGGCATATATGTTATTTTTTAATATTACACAAAATAAAAAATTAATTTGCTAGTAAATATCCACCCACCCTATGGTATTTAATTTAAAAATTGCAATACATCGCTTTAGCCGGAAATTAATTTAACGAAATAAAGCACGAAACATGTTTACTTCAATTTCAAAGTTTTAAAGAAACACTTAAGCTATTCTGTTTTTTTTTGTTTTTTTTTTGTAATTTTAGAGATTGCATTAAGCCTAAGACTTCCAGCGCAGGCAATTTAAATTTCTTGCAAAATTAAATTATATTAATGGCGTAGAGTTCTGAAATTAATTATTTAATGCAAAAAAAGTAAAGTTCCATCTGTATAATGTAACTAAGTTTAGAACTTTTTTTATGGTAAAAATAGTTAGGTAAATATAGAGTAAATTTTTTTACTTTTCCTACAAAACATGCTCATGTATAAGAAAAGTATACGAACCGTTGCATAAAATCGCAACTCGAGGTGTGGACTTACCTATACATTTCGATCCCTCAAGAACATGAAAATACATTTTTTAGCGTAACTTTTGCCTGTGTGTGTTGTCTGTGCTATGTATGTATCCATTCTAACTGGAGACAAACTGACCACATTTCAGAACATCGGTAGATAATAACAGCATTTTTTTTCACAGTGGCGTAAGATTTATGTAACACTGTGACTTTGGGACGTTACATAACTTCGCAGTACGTCTCGCCAATGTCATATTGAGGTCACAGCGAAGTGATTTGGCCATTTTCATGGTTGTTTGTGACGTCGCATATTAACTTGTTTATGACGTCACATTGAATTGTCATTGTAATGTCATCACATTGTTACGTGTTAATTAAATTGTGGAAACGTCACAGAATATAGTCACAGTGAAGTTACAAAGTTACTAATACGTAACGTCGCATAGAAGTCACAAATATGATGTCACATTGTGACCCAAGTGTTAGGTGACTACAACGTCACTGTCACACATGTGACGATCTTTGCCGTGAGGGATATCAATTGTGGGTGACTCTGATGCTGATTCGATTCGGGTATGATTCGGAAAAAATGAACCTGCCTTTTTCGCGAAATGAGCCGGAAATACATTTTACTTTTTCATCCTATATAAGAGTATGGAATTATATCGGAAAAGTATTATTTTTCAAAAAAAATTTGAATTCGAGACTTTGATTCCAATATATATTTTACAACCTCCTGAATACGTTTTGAAAATTTTTTAGTGATGTCTGTATGCATGTCATCGATCGATTTCATGTGTACACAATAGAGGCAACAAATAGTAGTGGATTTTCACGAAACTTTATATCCGGCTGTGTTATCGAAATATCTAGAAATAGATAGAATTTAAAATTCGAGCGAAAACTTCGGAATTATATATATATATATATATATATATATATATATATATATATATATATATATATATATATATATATATATATATATATATATATATATTAACATGGCAACATACGACAAAATTTGACATAATCATGCTTAAAAGGGTTCATTTATAGTTCAATGATCACGGGACTTAATGGTTTCAATAGCTGTTGTTGTTGTTGAGACCCAGACCATCCGACCAACCAGAAAGGTGTTGTTGTTGTTGTTGAGACATAGACCGTCCGACCTACCAGAAAGGTGTTGTTGTTGAAACCCAGACCGTCCGACCTACCAGAAAGGTGTAAGGTAACTGTTTGTACGGTCGGGATACCAGAAAGGTGTAAGATAACTGTTTGTACGGCCGGGAAGTGTCTCCCAATTTAGACCGGAATCCTGTTGGGGAGGCATCCACAGGGACCGTACCCTCCTTCCCCTACCACCAACCTTTCGCAAGGACTTACGGCTCCACATGTTTAACGTGATCGTACTGCGCATGAAAAGGGCAGCAGTTGTGGCAGCGTGCAAATCCAGCGAGCAAACTACCGGGCTACCGCGCCCGAAATGTGCCAACAGCACGCGGTGTTCTCAGGTGGTCACCCACCCAAGTACTAACCGCGGCCGATGATGTCTGACTTCGGTGATCTAACTAGAACAGATGTTTTCTGCACGGTACGGCCGTTGGCGTTTACCAGAAAGGTGTAAGGTTACTGTTTGGACGGCCGGGAAGAACCACCCAATTTATACCGGAACCCGGTGGAGGAGGCATCACAGGGATCGTACTCTCCTTTCCCTACCTCCAACCTCTCGGGAGGACTTACGGACCCACATGTTTAACGTGGTCGTACTCCTCGTGAACACAGCGACAGTTTTGACCGAGGAGGGAATCGAATCCGGGTCTACTGAGTGCAACTCCCGCGCGCTAACCACTGGAATATCCCGCTCTTCAATAGCTGATGTGAAATATTTCAGAGATATAAGTTTTTTGTCCTTGATGTCATTATCTCCCCTCAGGAGGAAGGGGTGGCACATTATCTCCCCGGGTAGGTTCATTATCGAGTATGGTATCAAACAAAGTATTTTTTTAATCGCCCTTTAAAGTGAAGGGTAATACGATGTAATTGTAATCATGGGAACCAACGACTCCGATTTTTCAAATATTTTCTTGTAAAATCTAGTAAAAAAACCCCATAGAAACAAGCTACCAAAAATGGATTCTGGTATGTGGAAGTCGAGTAGAATCACACTCCAGTTAATACTTTAAAGGGCTTATTCACTGATGAATGTGGCCAGATAAAAATTGCGCAAGCTGCTTCCCCTTTACTGATATGCATGATTTGTTAATAATTATTCTATAACTTCATCAAATGTTTGGAAATTTGTATACGTGGTGGAAATAATTGTTATTTGGACACTTTTATTGCTTCGTTGTGCCCCCAACTTAGCTATATAATTATAAACAATAACTAGACTAAAATTTTTAACGAAATTCTGAGGTAATGTGTAATATAACGGTATACCGCTGGCGTTCGTTAGTCAAAGTAGGGAATTAAAATTGTGCGAGCAATGAGAAAAAAACAGTTGCAGTGATAAATTTTCTATGATAGCTTCTTTAATGTGCAAATAATTTCGGGTAATTTGTAGAAGTTATAGAATATAATGTTTAACATAAAATGCGACACAGTGACTACGATTTTTATTTAGGGGTAAAAAACAGGTACTCAGTAATCAGATTGATATGTCCGACAGAAACTCATCTTAAATAATTTTTCTGAAATTTTCAAATTGGTTTTAGATTAAACTCTCACTGTAGATAAATTTTACAAGAATTGCAAACGATGAGTGAGGTAGTAAATATCTCACTATTTCTACAATAAATGTACAAACTTCTGCGAACTGTATAGGAAAAATTTTAATTGCATAATTATTTTATTGAATTCCGTGAAAAAATGTTTATCAAATAAACTGAAATTACTCTCGCTTTATTTTTATTTATACGAGTATATAATAGTTAAAAAAAAAATAAATATACTGGATTTCGAAAAATGTCCGCAATCACAACAATAATTTTGTTTAGAAAGATCAATGAAATTAGACATTAGGCCGATCTACAGTAAAGTGCATACTCTTCCTATCCATTGAAAGTCCAGAGGAGAAATTAAAATACTACGATGGCAAACTCGGCAACAACGTAAGACAGACTAAAGAAAAACAAATTAAAAGTTTTACAAAATCGTATAAATAGTAAAAATCGTAATAAAAATATTACTGGAGGCTTTTATTTACCACAATATGATTATATGCACATTACTGTTCTATTCAAGAACAATACAATAAACATCCCCTTGTTCCAACCATATTCGCCACAGTCGGTCCACTGTGGACGTGTGTAGACGGCTGTTCGCTGAGGTTTGACGTATGGACCAAACTGCTCTTCTGAGTCCGATAACCATACCCCTCGTGAAATCGTCTGTCTGCTGGAACTGCCTCGGTTGGCTGAGGCCTGGCATTCTCTACTACCACACGTTTCCTCTGAGACAAAAAAATGCAAAATGATTTCCCTGGCAGGCAAAGCGACGCGACGATTGCCGATTCTGCAGGTTCCTTCCCTTATATCTCATTTAATGTGCGCTGGACAGCTGGGCATTACGCATCATTTACATAACTCGGTGAGTTGAGTCTACCCTGCAATTTGCATATTTTTCTGTTCACTCCTTCTTCGGCTGATTCTGATAAATTGCCTGATTTATCTTTTGAGGAGTAAATTTTACATTTTCTTCCACAGATGTATCTGTACGTTCATCATTTAATTTTTGCAAAAGTTTACAAATCTCATCATTGAAAACACCCCACCTTTCAGCAACCGTAATGTGCAGTAAAATATTGAAAACTAGAATAAATTACCTGATCTTGCCCGAATCCTAAATAAGATCCTGCTAGTTAAATAATACATTTACACATAACAGTACTCACTTGCTAAATGACATTGAAACCATTGTATTTTTCAAATCAATTTCAATCCAAATATCCATAAGTTCCTTACTTTAAGCTCATGCGCCGTCGAGTAAATAAATTACAAAATAAAATTGGATGAAAAAATGTTGCAGTTCATTAAAAAATCAGTTGATTATAAATAATTTATTTTATTTCAAGACATTACATAGAATTACGAAGCTGTAAATAAAAAAATTGAGTGAGGTATCTCATTTTGAAATTTCATTTCCATCCCATTTCTGATCAATCCCATTTTTCCTTTCCCATTTCAGTCTAATTGATCCAGGGTATAATCGTGTAGGAAGGTAAAATGTACGACCTGTATTGTTCGTAGTTGATACTAAAGAATGAGTCAGATATTTCACAAAATGGGCTTTTGCACTGATATAACATGGTTTTTGCACCTATTGCATTTTTACAGTAAATAATCTCCAGATAATACTAAGATCTTTTATTTTCGATACATTTTAACACATAACATAAATGATAAGAATTTAATGTCAGTTTAGTTCTAAAAGTTTCAGCATCTACACTATTTTACAAAAAAAAAATGTACTAAGTGTACTCGTATTGCGTAATATGATAATCATTAAATATGATATATTTGTCGATCACATAAATGATCAAGGTTTTATATTATGACCCTAACAGCATTTTTTTTTCTCACAGTGACTTAAGATTTGCGCTGCTCTGTGACTTTGGGACGTTATATAACTTCGCAGGACGTCTCGGCAATATCATATTGATGTCACAACGAAGACATTTTGGTCATTTTCATGGTCGTTTGTGAGGTCGCTTATTAACTTGTTTGTGACGTCACATTGTAATCGCCATTGTAATGTCGTAACATTGTTACGTGTTAAATAAATTGTATACGGAGCAGTACGTAACGTCGCATAGAAGTCACAAATATGATGTCACATTGTGACCCAGGTGTCACGTGACTACAACGTCACTGTAACACAGGTGACGATCTTTTCTGTGAGGAGAGTGAGTGAATGTCACACTACATTGCGAATAATCCTCTATTATATGTCCTTTACTAAAGAGTTGTGAAGTTATGATATGCACCTGACCTCTTCCAATACTTAAACGAGTAAGATAAATTAAGTGAATATTGCCAAATTTTGGAGAGATTTCTTGGATTTCGTCTGTTATACTTAAAATCTTATTAAAAGAAGTATCTTACTTGAATCAGGCTGGTCGTTAGGAGAAATTATATGAAAATTTAGCTCAACTGGTAAAGCAAAGTGTCTACGGTAGTGTGAAAAACGGGTGTATTAAAACATCGCATATTAGCTGATAAGGGTTTGTAAACCACTGATGGCTATGAGGAGTGTTGATTATATTGTTTGATAAGCCCAAACATCGAAACAGCTTGTCTGTTTAAAATATAGAAACCTAATATTTTCTATACATTATATATTTCACGACTCGTTACTTGCAGATAAAAATATAATGATGCACATTTTATTTCAAAAGTTTTGTAATGGTAGTGTAAATTTTGTGTTGTAAAAGCAAGTGAACGGTGTAGAAAGTTACAAAAATTATTATGAAAGTCATAAAATGTGAACTGAAGTAAAACAATATAATAATAATAATAATAATAATAATAATATCAATATGAATTTTAATAGCAAAAATAAAATATTACTACTGCATGTGAAAAGTATAGTACTAGTGAAAAGTATAGTACTATGTATGTCTGTATGTCATGCTTGGCGATTAGTGTAGCTATGATTTGGAGACCTTGCCGACAAATTTGGATTTCTCCTGCAAATTCACCAACATAGCTTTTCTGAAATGCCGCTGAGTTAACGATGATTCATTAATTAATAAATTTAGCATGTTGGCATCTTGGCGATGATACGAAAGACGCCAAAAATTTAAATTCCATTAAAATATACAAGATACAAACTCTGTATACATTTTTCTAGAATATAATTATATTTTTGACAAATATTTTTGTTCATTTAATATATATTGGGAAGTGAAAGGGTCCCCGGAGGAATATCTGCACCGGGCCCCAGTTAGGGGACCCTGAATACAATGGGAAAATACCGTGTTACGTTTTCAGTATGGAGAAATGTACAACAACAAAACATTGTTGTGCAATATAACAAGTAAACAGTAATGTTCATGACAACTGCAGTTGCAAACAGCTCAAAATCTTATTTCAGAAGTACATAAAAATCTAATATCTCATTAAATAAATCGGAATTTAAAAAAAAGGCTCCGCCCTTAAACATTCTACTATGTAGGTACATAGTTGATGCATGCCACCAAAAATTCAAAGTGTTGCTATTGCTAGTCTAACCAGGACGCGAACTCGAAGCTCAAATAATTTGATATTAAATATTTCCTAAACTAAATTTTAAATCAGAAAACGGTTTATATCAGTGTGTTTTCCTAATATTCCTCTACAAATGTACAAAATTTCATATTTTGGTATGCTATAGACTTTGTAAGTATGTAACAATGAAGTAGTAGTATGTATCTGTGAAGTAGTATTATGTAAGAGTGAAACACTAGGAATACGAAATTTGTCAAGCAACGGCGGCGGTATCTGCTGTTTTTTTAATATAGAGATATATTCTTGATTCAAAATACAGCGTGTTTCACTATGATATGAATTCATTTTAATGATCGAAATAGATTCATGGTCCGCTTGCACATATGTTGTAAGTGAACGGAAAATAATTTTATAAATAACTATTAAGCACCCCGTCAAATATCGAATTTAACATATCGTACATAAGTAAAGCTAATATCCGTACCTGTGCATCTGTTGCGATTGTCGACGAATTTGGCGTACCCCAGACAAAAATGTAGCTCAGTATCGCCAACTCGGCGATGATTCAATAACGTTAAAATTTTAATTTATTTGATAATCCTTATCGGTTTGTGGAAATTATATATATATATATATATATATATATATATATATATATATATTCAAAATACAGCGAGTGTCCTTGTTTGTGTTAAAAGTACATTTTTTGGGGGGATTCGTTTAAAAATTGCATTTTGTAGGGTGGTATAATAATAATTTTTTGTCTGGGGGAGGGCTTGTATAGTAATCGCTATTATTGATCGGGAAAGGTGCCTGACCACATGTGTCGGGAGATTTTTGAAACGTAAGAATTTTAAGTGGTAACAAAGTTCACATCCAGTATTATTAAAATAATAATAATAATAATAATGACAATAATAATAATAATAATAATAATAATAATACCAATAACAATGATAGCAATAATAATAATTATTATTATTCTATTATAATAGAAGTAATAATACTTGTAGAAGTATTAATAACAAGTAGTAAAACTTTTAATTGTTATACATTCTTTAATAATAATATTAAATGAAAATTACAGTATAGCGAAATATTATATTGCATGCATGAGTTTCGACAGATGTGGGTATCGATCTTTTAAAGAAACTTTCCTGACACTATAAATTAACAATTTTTTAACAAAAGTGATATTGATTATGATAGCACTTTCTGTTACTTTGATACATGAAAGTTTTCTCCATATCATTTTAAAATTCTGATAAAGAGCAGCACTTCATACTTATAAGTCTTTGCCTTCAAGAATGATTATGGTGGTGGTGAAAGATAATGAAACTAAGTCCTGATAACCTTTTTTTTCTTTAAAGTTTAAGAATTGTCCTTCAACAATGGTAAGTTGTTCTTAGCCTCGGGGTAAAGAAAAAAAACCTTTTGTTGGTTGGATCACGGTGAACTCGCATTATTTACTTTTAAAAATGTTTATAAAGAATAATGCAGTTTGAATCGAAAGTAAAAAAAAATATTCTAATAAATAATTTTCAAAATATTATTTTCATTATTGGGAATCATTTTTTGTTAAATTTATTATTTGTTGAAAGAGAAGGATGTGTATCTGGCAATAAATGGAGGAAAAAACTGAAAGAAAGAAAAATAATAATATTTCAGGAAACGGCGATTTAAAAATGAAATACTTTGGTGTGACCACCGCAGGACGTTTTCTACCAATAAATAAATTTCTTGGATATCAGACAAAACGAGTTAAAGTTTTCTGTTGATTCAATCTCCCTGCAAATCCAGAACAATGATTTCGAACCATTTCAGCTCGTTGGAACCATTGACATATTTCCTGAAATATTAAAGGTTCCTTATCTGGCTGACATATAGCAGGTTTGACTGAGTGAAGTTACAAAATGAAATCTTTCTCAGGCGTTCAAAGAGATATCTTAAACCTTCGGGTAGGTTGGACTGCCTGGGTTGAAAGAAAGAAAAAATATGTTTTTGTTAAGCAGTGGGGTTACTAAATGATAAATTACTCGAATTTACACATTCGGGTAGGTTGGACGGTCTGGAGCAAAATGAAAAAAAAAATTGGACTTGTTAAGAAGTGGGGTTACTAAATGATATATAACTGGAATTTACATCTTGGACGATCTTTGTCAAATGAAAGAAAGAATATGGGCATCTTAGGAAGGGCGGTGGGGTAGAATGAATGACATGAAAGTGGGTGACTCCAGGATAGTGGGTGACTCCAGGAAGTGGGTGACTCCAGGTGACACAGCACATCCACCAGAGGCCTATTGTACTACTCCAGAAAAGAGACGGTCCTTAAGAAAAGAGACCAGTAGCCGAGGCAAAAATAAGCATGCACTTGACAGGAATGTTGTACAACTCCCAGGGTTCAATCACATGTTGACCCATGTGTTCGAATCTACGGGCGGAGAAAACCTCACATTCAAAAATTCTGTTTACGGTAGTTTCTTCGCTATAATTGCAGCCTCTGCATAGCGAATCCTTAGTGACACTCATAATATTTAGTTGTCTTTTAAGGGTGCAGTGCCCAGTAAGGAACCCAATAGCCCTTCTAATGCCAGTTCTACTGAGCTTGAATAATTCCTTTTGACGCATGCTAGGACATTTACAGTTCAGTTCTTTCGTCTGCCTTTGGCCCTTAGTGTTACGCCAGTTCAGGGGAGTTGGGTTAGTAAATGATAATTAACTCAAATGTTAATTAAAATCTTACATCTAGCGTAGTTGGGTTTATTTTGCAGATAAATTTGAATTTACCTTACTGCAAAATTGTTTTATTATTCTGTAGAACATGCCAAAATTTTGCCTTCATCCCACTATACTAACTAGTCTACCGCTTCTGGAACTTGCCTGGTATAGAACATTTAAACATACACTGCACACATTTTAATACAAAAATAAAATTATCCGTTAATTTTGGTTCAGTAGTTTAGTTTTCCTTTTAAACTGACAAAACCAAACATCCAAAATTTTAATAACCGCGCGTTTCAGTCTGTGAGATTATCTACTATTAATATTATCCAGCAGTTTTCAAAATAACTATTTCTTACAAAATTAATTTCCTTTTAAATATATATATTGTATCTCATACGTTGCACTGCATTTTTGTTTTACACATTTTGTGATATATTAAATATATATTTTATGCATTTAATTGCAATTTAATCTGCATTGTCTACAAAATATTTAAAAAATTAATATAATTCCAAAGCATTTTTAAAAAACTATATATGGAGTAATGAAATTATTTAATATAAATATTTGAACAATGTATTGATATTTGTAAAAAGACTGAGTGAATCTAGTTTATAAATAACATACATAATTCAAAACTGAAGTTTAATACATACGTAGAATAAATTATGTTGAAAAACTAGTTACATTTCATCAGTCCTTTCCCTTTAAAACTGCTTTAGCAACAACCATGAATGTAGTAAAGTTGTTTACTGATACAATGGAAATTTATTAATTATTCTTTTGAAGAATTTATTTTCGCTTAAGGGGATATATTCTTGTCATACTTTTGTTCGGTTCATCTTAAAGCTACACAAAAGACTTAAGAATCTAAATATGAAAGTACATGCAAAAAGGAGTTTTGTTTTTTACTTTAGTAAGTTCTTTAAAGGAGAACATAGTATTACCGTGCATAATTTTATCAGATATAAATGTACGAAGCAAGATATATATATGTTGCATATTTTGATCGCTTTTTGAGTATTGCTCAATTGAGATTTGATTGCTCAATTGCTTTTTGAGTATTACGCTTATTGAGATGCAAAATTTAAAATTTTCATAATATCTCAGAAATAATTAATATATATTATACTTTTTAATGAATGGTCCTTTCTATTTGAAAAACATTTTCCGTTTTTCAAGATTGTAATGATTACATCTAGAATGAACTATGAACAAAAGCAAGCGTATATAGCTATTTAAAGTGAATAGAATTTAAAGGTGAAAAGATGATTAGATTTTAGATCGAGCTCATTTTAAAAAGATAATAAAAATATCTGTCCGTACAAGTTTTAATTTTATTTTCATCACTTTTACTCAAAATACCTCCAAAATTATAACAGATAGATATGAATAGTATATTTCGAAAATTAAAAGTGACTGAACTGGAAAACGTTTGACTGAACTTCAGTTATACTTTAGTTTCACGGAACTGTACTTCTGCTATACTTACGTTTCACTGCATATACTTCAGTTTTATTTCAGTTTCGCTGAACTATACGTCAGTTATACTTCAGTTATATATCAGTTTCACTTAACTATACTTCTATTATACTTCAATTTCACTGAACTATATTTACTGAAATATTTCACTGAACTACTTCCATTTCACTGAATATACTTCAGTTATACTTACGTTTTACTGAATATACTTCAGTTATAATTCAGTTTCGCTGAACTGTACTTCGGTTATACTTCAGTTTCACTGAACTATACTTCGTTATTCTTCAGTTACACTGAACTTAAAGTCTTAATTTGTTGCCCTTTGATAGGCCTACAGGGATATATATTTTTATCGGGTTATTGTAGTTTTCAATATACATTGGTTATAATTTCAATACTTGTATTTTGAATTTTTTTGAAAAAGGTCTCTGTTTTTGATATCGTACTATTATAAACTGTTTTGAAAATGTTTGATGAAGACAAACCATCCCTAAAGATATATATTATTGACAAAAAGCCGCTTTAGTTGTATTGGATTTTTATTAAAAGGATTTTCGTGCACTTTTCAACTTATTTTATGTAAATAACATAATTGGGGGGTTCTCTGGCTGAAAAACGGAGCATTGCGAAAAATTTCAACACCTTTTAAACTTATATCTCTGAGCTTAATAGATAAAAATGCAATTTTTTCCCTATTTTATCGAAAATGGGGTCCATAATATTTTAATATTTTGAACTTTTTTTCGGAACAATTTAGAAAAATAGATCTCAGAACGGGTGTTTTCTGAAATGTTTCTAACTTTTACTCGAAATATATATCAAACTGTAAAATATAGATATGAATAGTAAATCACAAATATGTGTACGTGAAATTCGGTATTAAAATCTATATTTATCATTAAAAAATATTATTTCAATTTGAGAAAAAATATCCTTCCTTTTTCCAAATTGAAAAAAATTGAAATTTTTCTGATGCGTATAATGCTTGTATCTCAAAAACTGAAACTTTGAACAATATGCTATAGTTTGTAGCTCTTTAGAAGACCTATAAGTGTACATAACCGAATTTTGGACTGATCTCTATATTCTTGAAATAAAACTTTTAAATATCTGCCTAAACCAGATTCTGTTTTCATTTTTCATATTTTCACTCAAAATATCTTGGAAACTATAAAATATAGATATAATTAGTAAGCAATATATATATATATATATATATATATATGAAGAAATTATGTTTCTATATTTATATGTAATTTCAAGAAATGTTCTTATAGTTTTCGAGTAATCGTCTTGTCAATTTGTAGAAGTTTTGACATTTTTCATTTACAAGCTTATAATGCTTAAACCTTAAAATCTTAAAATGATAGCTATAAAAATAAGCCAGAATGTGTAACTTCTGGAAGTCCCTATAAGTAAATTAATTAAATATAATCAGATTTTGGATAGAATTCTGTTTTTTTTTTTCATTTTAATTTTAATTTTATAAGATGCTATTCTCGTAAACCCACTCCAGCTCCATCGGACTGGAGCCACCGCCGATAACTCATCTTAATAAAACATTTGCCACAAAAATAAATGCTCTATATGTGCTCATTAAAACTAAGAAGAAATTTGTTTTGTCTTTCATTAAGAAAAATGAAAGAGAAAACACATTTCTAGAACGAATCCTATTACGTTATTTTATGTAGTCCTCAAATTGTTTCAAACGCTTTTTATGTTTTATAAGTAAGTTGAGGGAACATTTTAGAGAAGCTAACATAAAAAGTGAAATGGAACAAGGACATTTAGCAATAAAAATAAATGAGAAGGAAGATATATATTTCAAGAGATGTTCTGAAGGTGTATATTTCGTTGCTTCCAGGAGGCATTTTCACTTGAGAAAACGTCAGGCTCACCGCGTATAAAGTTGCTATTTTACTGGGATTTGTTTTGTTTCTTCTAACAATAAATCAGTTATTTTGGAAAATAAGTTCGAAAGAATAGTTTAAAATGACCTGGGTTTGATAAGAAATTAATACTTCATGAAAAGCTGAACATCGACGAATATTAACTATATGTTAGGTCCACCAGATTAAGTGCTATCTGAACGAGATTTGAAAAAATACAAAACTATTTAAATAATGAAAATGCGTAGCTATGAGGCTTATTGTTGGGATGAAAAATCGCAGAAATCATTCTGAGGCCAAATTGAAACTATTTTAAGACCGAACCCATGTGTGTGAGATGGCTTTTTGGTATATTGTTGGAACTGTAAGAATCGTTACAAATCTGCTAGCCATATATACGGACACTGCTGTTGAATCAGCATGTATGACGTGACTTTCAGCCGAGTCTTAAGTCACTAGGTTTGTAAGCGTTGCTGAACATCGTCGGTCTACAGGCAGCTGGATTCTACGGAAAACTCGCTGTGATAAACCAACAATCCGATCTGCGTGTGTGCGGGGGAGAGGCAAACAGGCATAACTGCTATATTTATCCTGATAGTTTAAACTGTTCATACAGGGCGACAGAACATCACGTCCTACAAAACAAGATTTACTTATGTTGGCAATCTTCCATTTTTATTATATAGTCTAAAGACCTTTCTTTTATCCTATAAAAATATAAATAAAAATAAAAACAAGCAATATTTTGACAGTCGTGGATAGGCGAGAACGGACATCTGGCATTCCTCTAATTGCGGGAAAGGGCCTAATTCACGCTACCTACATTTCCATCTCTGTTGGTATAGCCGATTTTGCAACAAACGTAACATCAACTAGTTACGACCCCGTCCTCACCTGCAGGGGATCCCGAGATCAGCTAAACTTCCAAAGCATAAGTCAACCTGGTGACGACATAAAACGAATGATACCATAACTAGCTGAACACAGATGAATATTATCTTGCAACACACGTGAACAAAAGCAGATCTAACCGGATTTTAATAATTGAAATTACACCAGAATATTTCGTAATCCATTTTGTGCAAAATATTGGAAATAAAAAAAAATCAAGAAATGCATATTAATATATATATATTTAACTGTGGGCAACCCGTTCCCTACATAATGCAATGACTATAATTCTTTCACAGCAAAAAGCTGCGAGGAAACCATGGAGCTTTATTAGCCTATGACATCAAATACTGTAAAAGAGTCCATGATGTGTGTGGCCTGTTCTCACATAAAGCAATGACTATACTTCTTTCTCAGCAAAAAACTGAAATGTAACCACGGAGCTTTACGTTCCGTATGACTAAAAGTGATACTAAAAGTGATATCATGATGTTCTTTTATTTCTTATCATTTTATAAATTTTTGCTTGAGATAATAAAAGTTCAGATACTAAAAGTGATATCATGCTGTTCTTTATTTCTTATCATTTTATAAATTTTTGTTTGAGATATGCGACTCAACTCAGTAAACAAACTCAACAACAGTAGGAAACTTTCTTGAGTGTTTTTTGTTTATTACTTATAGGGCAGAACGCCAGCAGGTCTCACTAGTTTATGATAAACCTCGGCATGTGACTAAACCGTGATCACATTACATGTCTTTGGTTACATCTATCATTTTCTTTGTTTCTTATGTTACATAAGGAAAAGGTGTTTTTAATCTACAATAAAAAAATATATCTAACAGGAACATCGGTACAAGTCATAATCTTTTGTCTCCTTAACTTACTACATCTCATTGCAAGGAGTGTAAAAATAAATATCCAGCAAAAGCAACTGCGAAGCTTACTGCAAGGAAAGTAAAATTAAGTATCCAGCAGAAGCAACTGCAAAGCTCATTGCAAGGAAAGTGAAAATAAATATCCAGCAAAAGCAAAGCAATGATTAAATTTTAAACGGAAAGAAATAGAAAATTAAGATTTCCGTATTTCATAAGTTGTATATTGAAAATTCAATAGTGAAAATTATATAAGTAAATTCATTGAATGACATAAAACACAATAAGATACAGCAACATGAAGTAGTGGTAAGGCTAAGTTCTCAAATAATGTAATTTATATTTCTATTTACGCTAAACAGAACCTTAAAACATAAATTCTTCCTGTCTGTCATTATAATTATAAGCAATTTTCATAAGACATGGGATTTGACAGCTTCGATAACACAAAATCCCATTTGAAAGGGATAATTTCCATGAAATCGGAGAATGAACCCGTAACATGTTATTTCGGTTCCCTAATAAACGTAAGACCCTAACATTAATTAAATGTTCAATGACGCGAATGTCTTATCTAAGTGTCAAACATGTATCTGTTAAAGTGGGATGAAGCTTCAGATACATAACACTGCCGATACCTCAGTGTCATCTATAGAATATAAGATGAAACAAGCATTTTATTGCATTAACATATTAAAAGCTATGCGTAGTTTAAATTTTATAATTTAAGCAGGGAAAACTTTATATCTGTATCAAATAGTGTCTTGAATTCCATGTATACTGTTACATAGCTAGTAGATTTTTACTATTTTCTCATATGAATATTAAAATGTATGCTTTTTCAAAGGGATTTCTCGATAGTTGAAAGGCCCACCTGTATTTTTAAGATTCATTATCAAACCCGAAATGTATAGAAGACGAGTATTGTTGTTTATAAATGCCGGTCTTTAGACTCCAGTATTTCTTAATGGTTGAATAAAAAGTCACTAGTGCAGAGCACTCGTCCAAATGTGTTCCAGACATAGGTTGTCCTTCGTCACATAAAATACAATCCGGTGAAGCAGCAAATCCAGTTCGATGGAGATGAGCCCCTGAGACAGTCATGTCCAGTCAGAAGCTAAACCTGGCAACTGCTTCTCGTTGTCAAACAGGAATTTTCTGTGTGCGGACCAAAGTACAATACACGTACTTTGTTAATATGATAAAACATTTACTATGATGATACTATGATGAATATGTTATTTTGGTGGTTTACGAAATTAATAAGATTATATTGTCTACACCAGCACCAGCATTACTACAAATCCGAGATCGTAATTAATCCACTTTTCACCCAGGTTCTACCTTTTGTCCGGGAATAAAAATCCAAGATGACATGCTAGAATTCAATAATTCAACAATTAATGTAACCAATTAATGTAACCTTGTTCCTCATCTTCCTCAGCTAAATACACATAAAATATACAGTTCTCAGTAGACTTAAATAAACAAACAAAATGTAATTTAACTGAAATGCATTATTTATGACGTTAATTTACTTGGAGCTATCAAAAATAAGCTGAATCACTATCAGCAGAATGCCACTGGACTCAGGAAGACCTTAATTAGTATTTAATCAATATGCCACCGGCCTTCAGTCGCAATAATAATAATTAATAATAATGTAAATAATATAGTCAACTTTTGTCATAAATAATAGTCAAATTTTGAAAAAAATCATCAAAAAATTAAATCATTTAATAAAGTTACGTAAATAGACATTTTTATGTTTTTATTAAAAAATTATTGACATAAATTTTAGATCGCTAAGATGAACCGTTCTCGAGATATTGCATATTTGTCAAAAAAATTATCAAAAAATAAAATAAAATAATAAAAAATATTAACTATTGTGAAATATGTTCACTTTTAATAAGTAATATCATGCGATAAATTTGGTGACATCATTCTCGTGGATCTACCTCGTTCCATTTACTAGAACAGATAATTTTGATAATACTTTTGTATTTGAACGTCAATAGTCATTTATCTGCTTTCAGAAAAACTGTCATATATCTGCTATAAGAAAGAGCTGTCCACAAAGTTTGGCGAGATTTTGGCGGAATGTCGCCAACTTAACGACTTTTTAAATGTCGGCAAGTAAATGAAATGTCACCAAATTGATAAAAATGACCCTGAATCCATGAAAATGATGACTTATTGATTATTAAGTTCAATATATTGAAAAGAACATAAGAAGAAGTATTTGCTTTTAGAATTCGCTTCCAGGGCACGATCTGTCAAAAACCGCATTATACACGAAAGAGAATCAGCAGCTTTATCCAGCCAGTGGCATTGGTCCTTCAAATTTAAAAGAACTAATGGGCTGTTAGTTCACACCAAAATCATAATTTAACGTAAAATATGGAAATAATAATAGTTTATCGTGACCCCACGTTATTTTACTGGAACATTATGGTTAGTACTTTGATCAATTTGAATTTCTAAACATTACAAGAATCGACAACTTATTTTAGTAACGGATTGCAATCGTGTTTATTATTATTTTATGCATTTATAAGATACTACACATATTGCTTGCATTTGATATTACCATTTCAAATATGATAGTTGTCTGCAATTAATAGTTGTCTATCATTTCAATTCTCACTTATTCATTTTATTAAAATCTTCACTTTTATTTTATTAATATATTGTATTCACTCAGATTATCACATTATATGAATTCCAGGCATAGATAGCTTCCTCATTCGAAAAAATTATAATTTATATGAATTGATAGCAGTATATGTAAAATTCATAATTATTGTGTTGGTATGTGTAGTACTAGAAAATGTACCCGACGTTGTCCGGGTTTTAAGATGACAAATATATTATTTAAATTACCCCTAAGCTCATAACGAATTCTTGAAAGCCTACATTATAAGAAAATAATACCTAAACTATACGCCTGTATAGAACATAAGATAAAAACCCTCTGCGCGGCCGGCATGCGCACGCCTACACGACGACAGCAGTAATATTTTAAATGGTGATAGCAGTAACAACTTCACGCTTTTGACCAGGCATATATGCCAATTGCGTGGACATATACATGGCCAAGCAAGTGGCATATATAACTCGCAAGCCCCATAAGCAATCCGGGTCTGTCTAACGCCAGGCTGCATAGATGTGCCCTGATACATGGAAAAACAATAATTTCAATTCATCCAATTTAAACAGGCTTGCTGCACCTCTCGTGGTGTGCTATCGTAATATGCTTTTATAATAAATAAGAGTTAATTGGGTGTTTTGAATGTTTTACATGTTGTCATTCGGAAAAGCGTCAAATGTAATCGATAAAAACTCAGTACCGCGGATCTAATACTTTAATTTTTGACTGTAAAAATTTTATTTACGAATTGCAGATTCATTTCATTATATAACGAAAGTTATGTGCTGCCCACATCAGATTTTTTCTATTGTATTCAAAATTTATTAACCCTATGGTTGAATCAATTCTAGTTAAACCAGTTCTATATGCCATGGATCGTGCTATTACGTCGATGATACTATGTGATGCATGCTCTATAAAATTATATTTCAGTCCCTTTTGAAAAATATTATATTTTTCCATAAAATTCTATCTCATTCTATAAAAGAAATAAGAGTTATGGTTTTCAGACTCATTCCTGTGTAAAACTCAGTATTTCTTACTTGACATTCTGTAATATTCTTCTTAGATATATATGCATTTTAAGGTTTAAAGAATGCAACCAGTAGCATTTTCTTATATGCAGAGAAGATAAATGTAAAAATAGCAGTTTCACAGGTTTAAGCAGCCAGAGGTACAAGATACAACGTATGTTTCTTCAAGATTACAGAAATATGAGTTGAAAGAATTTTCCAAGCGAAAAATGTATAAAATCTGCATGAATTTAACACGGGATGTACTTAATGCTTTGCATTAGTTTTATAATTCAATTTGTATGTTTTGCTTTCTTTATTTTCATTAATATATGAACGATTACTTCTAACTCAGAGTGTTAAAATGCTTTTTAAAAATGTGTAGAATTAACTAAAAAATATGTTTTAATTTTAAATACATCAATAAGTATAGATGAAACTGTTCATTTTCACAGACGTAAATAAAACTTCATAGAATAATTTCAGAAGTTAATTCAGGAAAACGGTATTTTCTGCAATCAGACAATTTATTCATAGTTCACACTTATTAAATACTAGAAAATGTAATTGACAATGCCCGAGATTTAAAGCAGGGATTATTTGAATCGATTGATTCAATTAATCAAAATGTTTAGTAGTGCCACACCTGTTTTTTAACAATCATTTTTTGAAACAGACAGACGAAACAAAGGTTTTTACCAACAAAAAATAGGTTTTGGACCACTTAATAGACCTTTTAGTCATTCATGCAAGCTGAATACATACGCATAGCCAATGTGATACTCCATAAAACAATGTAATATCGCGTTAAGCAATGTCCTTTTTTGGAGAATGTAGCGTTTAGAAAGCACGAGTGAGCTCCATTTAAGCGACTAAATACACCTAAGTAGAAACTGTAGTTTTATAAAGAAAATACTTGCATATGCACTAAAAATTAAGTTTAAAAGCTTTCTAACACAGAAATTGTAAAATATAGGCTACAAAATATCTTATTTTTCGATCACAATTTAGTAATAAACATGTCTTCACGAAAGAAAAATTTATTTTACCCAGAGAAACATAAACACATTTTAACTTCTATTTTCAAATGTTTATACACCATTTAAGTCAAATTTCTGACACATTTATTACGTTGAAATACATCTAGATTTCTAAAATTGAAAATTTATCATAAAAATTCTGGAAATTGAAAAATCGCAAATTTTGTAGTATTTAAAGTCTAGATCGGAAATATGAAATATCTTTCGAAATAAAGTACTCACATTAGAACAGAATTAACTGCTTGAAAAATTCGATTTTAAAATGGGACATATTTGGACGAATTTTAACTTTTAGGTTCCTTAATGTTTAACTAATTCGATTTTTTAAAAATAGCGGTAACCTTATATCGTCTAGGGACATGTAGTACCTCCATACCATACCATTTCCTCTGTTTAAAGATTCGATTTTGCGCTATTAATCGCATACACTAATACAAAGCGATACATATTTCATAATGTAAAATATACAATCAACTAAAATGTTGAAAATCGAAGTACTAAAGGGTTATTTGTTTAGAAATATAAGTTAAAATATTAGAACAAATAATAAACTATATTATTTTAAGTATGTTAACTTAAAACTATAGCAATCAGATTGAACCTATGATTTACTTATGCCTTTTGAAATATGTTATAATTCAAACAATATGAACACTCCATATTGATCACACTAATTATCGCTAAAAGGAAAACAAATTTCTTTAAAAATGAATTTTCATTTTGACTTATCAAGTTATTCTAGTTCCAAGATATAATTCAAACAAAACATATTTTATGAGTTTTCTTCTGAGACTTCGGTTTTTGCCGCAGTTCATTCTTTGTTTTTCCGTCAGTTAACAACGAAAAGGCATTTTATTGGTAAAATGTGAAAGTGCAAATAAAATCGCAAATTGGTTTTTTTCTTATAACTCTTATAAAGTTCAAAGGAGAAAGCTGTGTTCTTTCCATCGGTTAAGTTTTGTATGTGATATAATCCAATTTGTTCAGAAAGAAAGGATGCCTTGCCTTGCGTTTGTTAATATGTTGATATTATTTTCGATACTGAATAAAATGGAAAAGATCTATGCAGATGTTGTGGTTTCCAAATTTATATCCATTCTGAATTATTATTTAGCTTTCCACTTGGTCTTTTATAAAGCAATTTAAAGAAAATTCATTTATTATGAATGCAATGAAGACTAATGATCTTAACTAACTAATGACTAATGAAACTATATGATAATACACTGAAATGATGAAAAATATGACCATTACTGTAAGTAATGCGTTAAAATGTAAAACATGATTATTAATGTGCATGCTTGTAAAATCCCAAATAAAGGCGACTTTATTATAAAATCCCGTTGAAAAACAAATAAGCACCATTTTTAAATTATAGGAAATTATATACAGATACACGTGTAAAAGCAAACTACATATTTATTCAAATGAAGTTCAAGGCGTCTTGCCTAATTGAACAAACTGCAAAGGTATGACCCAATGACACATAAAACACATTTAAATACAAGTGATAATCTTACACTAACCTTTCGACTATTTCCGTCCAAACGAAATCCATGATAAAACACTATCTTGGATTTCGTTTGGACGGAAATAGTCTACATGCTAGTCGAATCGGACACAAACGAACGAAAGTAGTTTACTGTTCTCCCAACAACTACCAAACATTCAGGTCTAAGTACTTATCTGAGCTTACCCTGTGAAATACATCCTTGGCGCATACCCTTTTAGGATGCGATCTGTCAAAAACCGCATTATACACCAAAGAAAATCAGCAGCTTTGTCCAGCCAGTGGTGTCATTGGTCCTTCAAATTTAAAGTTCTAATGGGCTTATCATACTATATGAATTCCAGGCATAGCTTCCTCATTCGAAAAAATTATAATTTATATGCATTAATAGCAGTATATGTAACATTCGTAGTTACTTGTGTTGGTATGTGTAGTACTAGAAAATGTACCCGACGTTGTCCGGGATTTAAGACGAAAAATATCTTATTAAAATTACGTCTGAATTCATAGAGAATTCTTGAAAACCTGCGCGGCAGGCATGCACACTCGTACACCACGACCGCAATGATACTTTAAAATGTCGTATCAGTAAGAACTTCTAGTAGCGTTTGATTACGTATATGCCAGTTGCGTGGGCATATACATGACCACGCAACTGGCATATATAACTCGTAAACCCCATAGGCAATCCGGTTCTGCCTAACGGCAGACTGCATCGATGCGCCCTGATACATGAAAAGCAATATCCCCAATTCATTCAATTTAAATACGATTGCTGCACCACTCATTCTGTGTCAGCGTAATAGGCTTTTATAAGCGCTTAAATACGCCCTAAATAAGTTATTTCCTCTGGTATGGCTGCAATTCGTATGTGGAGTGACGGAAAACTCTTCCTATATAAAGTATAATAAAAATTAACATATAAACTTCACATTTCGGGATCACACAAAAAACAGTTTTTATTCTTTCTCGAATTCAACATTTTAAAAGTTAATTTTCTGAAAATATTGTTTAATAATTTACAAAAAAGCATTAGATATAGCTTACAACTGAACACAAATTCAACCTTACTAAAATATAACACCAACAAAATTATATAGCAAGTTTTCCTTATAGAAAGCAACTGTTGTGATGTCAGTACTGTTGCGAACGCGCAATGTTCTATTTGGCGCCTCCTTTTTCGTTTGCCTCGAAGGGTAGGCGAAGAAAATGCAGTGCTTTAAATCAGCATGAGGAGGGAATGACGTAAGTCCTGGGTTGCCACAATTTACTAGTTAGAAGAAGTGTTGCCAGATTTGGCAATTTATCGCTAAGTTGGCGACATTTGGCGACTTTTGGAATGTTTCATAAACTTCTCGATTGAACGATTATTCTTTGAGATACGGAGATTTCCAGAAGTCTCCATCGGGAGGGTATAAAAATAACTCACAACTCCGTTGAAGTTGAATTAACGAATGGATGTGACACGAGCTACATTGGATTGTGATCTTTGTCAATGTTTTGAGAATAGTGGCGGCTGTTATGTGAAATAACTTCCGTCAACATTTTGAGAATAATATCGTTTTTTCTGTGAAATTAGTGGAACCTGTAAGTTCTGTTTGATTGTATACTATTTGTGTTTATTTTGTGCTTGTGAATAAACGTTAGTTATCCAGGAACTTGGACTCATTCTTATATCCTGCATATACATCCACGATTCTAGACGATACGTTTCATACTTCTACTGTGGAGACATATTTGTTAGGACTTATTCATTATACAGGACCTATTACACTTTCTGGTACCTTGTATGAATTTTAAGAAAAAAAACCAAATCATGTTTAAAGAAAGTCCAGGATTCTGCTATAATTTATATGAAATTTTATGAGATTTTACATGCAAAATCATATTTATTGAATGAATGATCCTAGATACTTTGTTTTCGTTTTGAAACAGTGTATAAAATTAAATTTACCTTCTGTTTAATTTTGAAGAATATTCGTCCAAGATATATTCGTTTTGAAATATGTATATAATCCATTCCAATGTAATCCGAAACAATTCCTCGATATTTTCTAACTGAAAAAATAAACATCAGGTTTTGATGGCAGTAAATATGATCTAAAACCAGTAAAAAAAATAAAATTACCCGCATACAATGCGCGAAAATCAATATTTCATGAAACACAAGCCTTGTAAGTATGTGTTCTAACCACAGCTGTGACTGATAGAATCTTGGAAAGGAGGAATGCGGTTGTTTGCTCTCCAAAGTATTTGTAAAGTGGCTAATTGATTGTCTTTATACTTTAAAACAATGTTTGTCTTATGGAAGACATGCTTAGTCAGTTGTTGTTGTAAAGTGGTTATAGAGATACTTTGCAAATTAGTGATGAATAAGTTATTTTTATTACTTGGTTCAAGTAATTTGTTGAAAGAATGGTATAAGGTCACTTAGAAATTGTTATGTTCATAGAGCATAAATAAACTATAGACATTTTATTGTTAACTTAATAATGGTAACTTATTAGCTCTGAAATGTTCTTTTTAGATAAGTAATTAATTTATTTTTATATTTATTTTTATTTCTCTCAAATTAAAAAAAAAATATTTGCATTCAAGCAATTGCTGTCCGATTTATTTTTACTTTTCATAGAATACATGGTAATGTATAAGGAGAGAATTGGAATCCTGTCAAAAATCGCAACTCAAGTTTCGACGGATCTGCACGTTTTGGGACCTCTAGAACACGAAACATTTATTTTATCTTGGCGTCTGTGTGTGTGTCTGTCTCTGCAATGTATGTATAAATTGTAACTCAATTACTAAAGGACCAAGTTTCATAAAATGTTATTGGTAAGTCATCTGTTGTCTACCCTGATGCTGATTAGATTTTGGTACGATTCGGAATGAAAAAATCTGCCTTTTTTGCGAAATGGCCCGCAAAATTTCCATGTATCCACTCTAATCAAAGACCTAATTAATCATATTGCACAAAATCTGGCAGATAAGTCACTTGTTGGTTTCCCAGGGGTAGATTAGATTTTGGTACGATTTGGAAAAAATAAACCTGCCTTTTTTTCGAAATGGCCCGCAAAACATCGTTAACATCTAAAATAAAAGACTACGTATGCTCAAATGTATCAAGTAAATTCTTGATGTATACGTAATTTTGGACAATGAAAAAAATAAGAGCAACCCCATTACTCTAGAACTAGCTATTCTTGAGATATTTTACATTTCTTTTTTTGTATTTTCTATAATGAAAGTTTTCTAATGGTTTTGAAATTAAGTCCAGTTACTAAATGAAAACGAAAATTGATATGAAAATGCACATTTAGTGTAAATTCAAATAATTTTCCGTGTTACTTTGTCCAATTAAACTCAAATTAATGAATTATTAAATAGATAAAGAGAAAATGAATTTCAGTCTGCAGGGAAAGTCATGTGCTGCTCATATCAGATTTTTCATTTGAGTGCATCCTCATATTTTCATAATCAGAATGCTGAATTTAATTACGGAATATCTCAGATTTAAACTAATTTATTGTATTTGGGAAAAAAACTCGTTATGTTTCCTATTTTACAATGTCTATGAAAATCTGTGCTATCTATCAAAATTAGGCATACATATTTACATTCCTTTGGATTTATGCATAAATATTGTCTCAATCATGTGTAGAGATTGTTCGTATTATTCATAAGTATTTATTATATGAACACCTTGATTTATATGTTTGTTTATCTATCAATCTCTGGGTAACACTTGGCGACATATGGGTATCGAAATTGACGGAATGTCGCCAACTTGGCGAGATTTTTTAAATGTTGTTGGCGAAAATATAACCAAGTTGATAAAAATGTCGCTTAATTGATGAAAATGACGACTAATAGATGAAAATTTAATATCTTGTAAAATATATAAAAATCTACTATAAGAATAACATATTTCTTCATCTGTAAAGCTTGGCGAAATTCTGGGAGCGAATTTTAGCGACATATCGCCAACTTGACGAGACTTTTTAAATGCTGCTAAATTGAAGAAAATGTCGCCAAATTGATAAAATTGAGGACTAATTGATGAAAATTCAATATCTTGGAAATAACATATAAAGGAATATACGAATAACTCATTTTTCTGTCCGTCCGTAATGCTTATCGTAAATTTGGCGAGATGTGGTAAACTTGACGACATTATAAATATTACCAAATTGATGAAAATGTCGCCAATTTGATAAAAATGTCACGAAAATGAGAAACATAATGCTAAATGGGGACCAATACTTAACAAATGTTTAATTCCATCATATGACGGACATACCTTCTAATTTATTATATAATCAACAGAAATATATTGAATGTATTTTGTGTAACTCTAGTTTACGCAAATCTACACCGATCTAGCACTCTAAAACCTGAAAAAACTATTTTTCTGGCGTGACGGCTGTGTGTATGTCTGTCTATATGTCTGTCTGTACAATGAATGTATCTGCGCGAGGTTGAAAAATAATAGACTATTTCATAAAATTTGGTAGATAAGCCACTTATAAGTTATCCTGGTGCTAATCGGATTTTGGCACTAGTCGGAAAAAAGCATGTATTTACTATAGCTAAAAAAGCTATTAGTCCAAATTTCCCAAAATTTGGCAAGCAAATTACAAATGGGATCCTCTGGTGCTGAGCAGATTTTTGTGCTATTTTTGTGCTATTTTGTGCTATTATTTTGTGCTACTAATTTAAAAAGAAAGAACCTGGCTTTTTTTGCAAAATGGTCCGCAAAAATTGACAAAAGTAAAAATAGAGGATTTCCTCTGCACAAATGTATCAATTCAAAGCGTAATTTACGAAAAAAATAAGATTAACCTCATTAGTCTAAGACTAACCGTTTTCAAGATATTTTAGTTTCTATGTATTGTTGCCATGTTGTCTTTGAAACTACGTCCATTCAGTAAAGTCCAAATAAGAACTAAAATTGAAATAAAACTGCAATATCGGTGAAATTTCCATTGATTACCTGTGTTACTTTGTGTTATTAAATTCAATAAATTATAAAAGATAGAAAGATTAAATCAATTTCAGTTTGTAGTTAAAGTCATGTGCAGTTGACATCATAATTTTAGTTTCATTAGTTTCATTAATTTAGTTTCATTCAGCAGTTTAAGCTGTACAAACTCTGTCTTATCAACAATATTACATACATCCCCAAAAGTATTAAATAATCGATCATTTATCTCAAACAACTGACAATCTTAATAAAAACATTGAAGTTTTACTATAAGCAGGATATAAGGTTATTAAAAGTTGTCACACTTTTCAAAGTTGAACTGTACTCCAGACAGGAGTCAATAAGTGTGAAATTTTCGCCCAGAACTTTAAAAAATAAAGAAATAAAACTCAATAGAGTGATAGGATATTTTTTCCCTTTAATGTTACGTCTAAACAAAGCATCTGTAAACTTTTCATTGGCAGAAACCTTCTCAATAAACAGCTGTAGGTGTCAGGTTCCCTAGGAGGAGAAAAAAAACCCACCAATCAATATTTCAAACTTCTTCAATGCTTCACTAAAGAAAGTTTAATTATATTAAGCCATCGTTGATATTTGACATGGCAGTGTTTTATATATTTTAAACATCAATAAAATGTTTTATATCACTGATATTCAAGATTTTTATTTATTTCCCTACAATTCAGTAGTACTCGAAAAAAAATGAACCCCCTCCCCACATAAAATGTGGGAGTTTCTAAATAAATGTTACGTAATATACTCGAAAGTTGCATCTTATTACTTTCCCTATGTACATTGTATAATATGTAGGGAAAGTGTTGTGGCCGGAGTAAAGAGTAGAAATCAGGTTTTCAATGGGAGAGCGCGTTTTAAACATCTCTGAACTTCATCGAATAAGGTGATGTCTGTGGGTACGTGTATTCATGAGATTGTGAAGCGATTTCACAAATTTGTCGTTTCGAACAAAACCTGGTATAAGTATTAGGGTTGGTGAATACTGGAAATCTACCGATTAGAAATGCAATCGATTGATCGGAAGTCTCCCAAATTATGTAATGGAATTTTGAAAAAAATTACTAAAGAATAAGAGCCTTAATAAAGATACATAAATGATCATTTATTATGTTATTTCACTTTAGGAAACGAAATATACACACCTTACAACGATTGCATGAACCGCTCTAAAGATATTGTATATTTTTATAATAAATTTATCAAAAACATCTGACAAAATAAAAAAAGGTAATAATTATTGTGAAATATGTTCACTTTCATATGTTGCAAACATTATATGCATCCATAAAGAATTGAGTTAAAGCCGCAAAACTCGGCATGTAAATGTTGTTTTAAGGGTTATACAAATGATCAAACTGTCAGCGCCAAAGATGTTATAGGGATCATGTAACACGCCTGAGAACAAACAATACATCGTGTAGCACTTGAAACGACCAAGGTTCCCACTCACGGACAAGTGGAAGTAGATGTTCTGTTTTGATACTGCAAATTGCGTACAAAGATGCCTTTGAGATGTGTTCGATGGGACTACGTGGAATAGAGTGGAATCTAGAGAGAGGTTTCATCATAAGCTTAAAGAAAGCTGGTTGGTCCAACAGACGTACAGTCACCATCTTGGTCGGAACGATATGGTTGTTGCTCAGTGTTGGCAGCATTTTGTCAAAGAAAGCACATGTAACCGTTGCAGAGACTCATAACGTATTAGATAAACAACTGCTCGAGAAAATCGTGCAGTCAGGAGACAAGTCACATCGGCACTAATGACGTCACTATCACTCATTCGGCGGCATTTGTCGTCATCCATGCTTCCTATATCAAGGGATAATATTCGTCGATGACTATCAAAAAATGGGATTAAGTGTCACATTCCATTAAGGAACCAATGGCCCCTTAACATAGGCAGAGCCCTCTGGATTGGCACGAGCTCGGTCAGCTTTGGCAGTGTCCGATTTGAAAAATATCGTCTCTAGCGACTAATACCGCATCTCTCTCAGTGTTGATCACCGCCACATACGTGTGTGAAGAAGGACTGGCCATAGTTCCGACCTCGCATTTTTTGTTAAGTGACACACGGTCCAGTCTGAGGAGCCATCTCATGGGACAGTTGAACTGCTCTAATTTTGCTGCAAGTCAATCTGACGGCACGCTTGTACGTTGACAATATTCTGTAGCCGATTGTTCTGTCTATGCTGTCAAGCCGTCCAAGTTCCATTTACCAAAGAGGCAATACTCAACCACATACTGTACAACTTTCTCAACAATGTCTTCGAGGATTTAATACCGTTTCATAGCCATCCAGACACCTAAACCTATCAACAGTAGAACATGTCTGGGGCATTCAAAGACGGCGATTGCAGTCTTCTCAGAATACCCCAAAATTAGCTGACCATTTGCAACATTTGTGACAAAATCTTCCGCAGAGGGATATATCAAGCAACTTAATTGAATCTATGCCGCACCACATATTGGCTTGTGTAGTTGCCCCGTGGAGGATTTACCACTTACTAAAATATAATCTGTTGTCACAATTTCTTAATATAATGTTTTTTGCTCCCATATTCTAATCATTTACACATATCTTCAAACCAGTTATCTTACACCCTTCTTGTAGGTCGGACGGTCTATGTCTCAACAACAACAACAACATCTCTTCAAACAATACAGGCCGAGTTCCGCGATTGTTGTTCAATTTCTTATGGATGCATATATATACATATAGAGATAGAGAGGGTGTCCCAAAAACATTGACCTCGGCTTTTATTCCTTAAATATTGATCTTAGACATATATACTAAATTACAAAGTTGCATAAAAAAAGGTACAGAGTTTTATGAAATCCTTAAAAATTGTCAGGGGATTAAATTTGAAGAAATACGAAATTTAAATCCTTATACGGCCCCCGTACAAAAACATTTGCAATGAGTAAAATGTGCCCCTTACACTAATAAGAAAATTTAAGAAATTTCAACATTCTATCATAAGTCAGATATGTTTAAACAAAGTTGGTGAGGGATTAATCACAAATTAAAATGTAAATATTTACATCAAGAGTGCAAATGACGCAAAGCAGAAATGCATCATAGGCAAATAATATCTGTCTCTTATCTTGGATATTTGGCATGGATGGAAAACATTTGGAGCAAGCTTTGTAATCTTTGTGTAATGTTATTATTTCTACACAGTGTAGATACTTTTGAACCAATAAATAGTAAATTATTATTTATTTATTTATTATTATTATTTAATATTTATGTATTAATCATTGATTATGTTTCGTAATTTATGTATGAGCCCCTGATGCATCGAAAAGAGGTTTAAGTCAGCATTTTTGTCTTTTAACCTTTACGTTGCAGCTCCAAGAGTCCACTTTTTCAATTCCAGAACGGCAAAATTACTGAAAATTCCACCCCTGTAAATAAATACCTTCAAGGACCTTGGCTTTTGTTCGTAACTCGTTTCCCCGTCCGTCAGGAGAAACTTTGAATAAAGGCTGCGTGCATTCTTCAAACCCCTCAACTGGGTACAATAGATGTTCTCCTCCTTTCCCAGAAAAATGGGGGTGGAATAGACTGGTACAGCAGTTGAACCAGCGCCGTTCTAGGAGAAGATATTTTCAGCGGTACAACTGTTGTATCGCCGTAGTTGAAAGGTCAATGTCTCTGGGATATTTTATGATAAAATGCTGAAATTGTGTACATCACCTTATTATTGTATGGGGCACATTTTACTCATTGTAAATGTTTTTGTACGGGGACCGTATAAACATTTACATTTCACATTTCTTAAAATTTCATTCCCTTGAAAATTTCATTCGATTTCATAAAATTCTGTACTTTTCTTTACGCAACTTTCTAATTTATTATATATGTCTAAGATCAATATTTATGGAATAAAAGCCGAGGTCATTGTTTTTGGGACACTCCGTATACATATATATATATATATATATATATATATATATATATATATATATATATATATATATATATATATATATATATATATATATATATATATATATATATATATGTATATATTCCATGTCAATTATTTCAGTAATATCATGCCTCTGAACTAAATATAATTTTTACCAATCTTTGGCATTTAAAATGGTTGCTGTAACAAAGAGAATGTTCAAACGAAATTAGCGAGGTTAGGCTTTAGCGATGTTTGAGTACTTGGATAAGTGGAAGTTAAATTGATGATTCTAAATATGCTGAAATGTGCAAAAATGATAATGAGAAACTAATAATCTAATAAAAAATAATATATAGTTTTGTTGAATAAAGATTTTACTTGTTTTCCCTCAAAGTTAATAGGATTTCTGTAGATAGCGTAGGGAAAGTAATTTTTTAACGCTAAATGAAGAAAACCGTCATAATTTTGAAACATAAATCGTTTTCGTGAAATTTAGGTTTTTCAAAATGTTTTGTTCGAAGTTATTTAAAAATCAGCAAAGTTGCCAAATAAAATCGGAAATGTAATTTAAACTGCACATCCGATGTAATTTTAAATAAGTGTCCCTATTATATTCTGAAATTAAACTCAATTTATGCAGTAATTAAGAAAAATATAATGATCTGAATCTGTAGACCATAGAGGTTCTCAAATTAGTGGAATATAGTATGTCTTCTTGCTGTCATTGCAGATACTACCCATTATATTCTGAAATGTACATACACTGTTGCTGTTGAAATTTGAAAGTACAAATAGTATCAGTTTTCAGAACACAAACATTTAGTTTTCATTTATATCTGAAAAACTGTTCAACAAAAATACACAATATACAATTTTACATTTCTAAAAGAAATTCATGGGCGAAAATTATACATTCCACGGAGTTTCATTCATACATAAATCCAAATACTTTTCAGTTATTAAAAATGCAATTGTGCATAAATTTAAAACATAATTTTTATAAAATCAATTGCGTTGTTGGTGCCATTTTGGTCAACTCCAATTCTCTAAACAGTAGTCTTATACTTTTTAAAATAATTAAATAGTCATTAGTAAATGGTAATTTATCATTGTCAGCTGAATTGCAAGATGCAGACACTAAAGTGCTTTTGACTGAAAGAAAGTGCATCAACTACTTGTCGACTACGTAGACTGTGTTTGTTTAAAATTTAAGTCTTTACATACGGTGATTAAGCTTAATTACGATAATTAAGAAAGTGTCCTAGCAGTACATTTCTTCAGTTTACTTTAATACTCTAAAGTATAATGTTTGTATATATTTTATAATATCACGTGGCATTAATAGAGTGTGGAAATGACATATTTCCCATGATTGAACATGCAAAGAATTAGGAATTGTAACCGACGTTGCGCGAGAGTTAAATTAGAGTTAAAATGAAATCATTCATTCAAGTTTTCAAAAGGCGATCACGCTAAAGAAAGAAAGGAATTTGGAATTAAGGCCATTAAGGAAGTGTACTTAATAGCAAATTTCTTCAACTCAATTTAGTATTCTATAGTATAATGTTTGTAGTTTTTTTCGAAAGTCGTATTGCATAAATAGAGTGTGAGAAAGAACCCATGATTGTAAATATAAACAACTAGAAAATGTCGCCGGCTTTGCGGGAAAGTGAAATTAATGATAAAATAAAATAATTCAATCAAGCTTTAAAAAGGTGATCAGGCTAAATAAATGAATTTTTTTAAGTACTTGCAAATATATAGTGCTATCCACCCCATTGACAAAATCTCGTGATTTCAATAGAAATCTGACACCTTTGACTGTTTTCTTACTTCCTTAACTTGAGGTATATGAAACAATCGAATTTGTAAAAATTAACCAAAGTTAGATTAATATGTCGAAATCCATAAATAAAAGTCAAAAGTTAAATAAATAAAATGAAGTTGATTTTATTTATCAATAAAATATTCCGAAAAATTGTTTTAGAAATGTGCGAATGTTATAGCGTCACCAATGCAATGGGCCAATTTTTGGCTTTTAAGTTCTTAACTTTTAAATTACGTCAAATGAAAAACTCGACGAAATGGTTCCTCCCGGGAGCTTAGGTACACCTGTACCAAATTTATCGAACCTGGCGACTCTTTAGATAAATACCTCAAACTTGGCTATATTTTGCACCAGAGATATCAAACATTGCAATTTTTTTTTAAATAACCCTAAATGAATGGAATTGCTAAATCGCTGTATGCCAAGGTGTAATTTTAAGAGGTTTGCATTTTTGAACACCGGGCAATGGCGGGTTAAGGAGTATATAAGAAGGCTAGCCAATCTAAGAGTATTTACATGACAGAGCAAATAATAAGACTCCAGTACTCAAAGATTAACCGTCTTTTAGAGGGGTGGGGCAAGTCAGAGGTTAGCGTGCTGGGGTTGCACTCGGACGACCCAAACTGTCCCCGTGTTCAACCGGTGTACAGCCACATTTAATGTGACGGTCCGTAAGTCCTTCTGAGAGGTTGGTGGAAGGCAAAGTGTGGTATGGACAGTTTTTTAGATCATATATGTAAATTTTTAGATCGAGGATTTCACAGATCGAAAAAAATTGCAATTTTACATATCACGAGCAGTCGCAATTTAAAATTGTGACCAATTGTTAAACACAAAAGAGTGTTTTTATATATGCAATTTTGAGCAATAAATTGCATGCAACCCATTCTTTTAAAAGTAAATTAAATAAAACTGCTTGGTTTTCAAAGATTTTCGTTATCAGTAATCATATCAATCATATTATATATATTCTGAAAATGTACTTGAAACAAACTTATATTATAAAATATTCTTTAATCACACAATTTTCACCCTGGCTGTATTAGTGCCACCATAAATATTATTATAAAATGTATATCAATAAAAGTGCTTAGTCCATGCATTTTACCCCGATAAGATACGAAAAAAAATTATATAAATTAAGGATTTTATGGTCGAATAACAGCCATCTTAAAATAGGCTACAAAATATTAAAGCACTTATTTAATTCCTCATATGTTGTTAAACATTATTTAATTCAGCATAATTCCTCATATGTTGTTTTAGATATGAATATTATACATAAAACGAGCTTTTACTTAATGATGCATCTCAGAGTTTAGGGTACATTAGAGCACATTAGAGTGAGTAGGATATCTTGCAAGATAAATTTCAGCACAGTTACTTTTTCATAATTAGATTTTATAATCTACCCAGAGAGTTTCGCAATCTCGCAGTGTAGTATCAACAGGTCTGACAGTTTTAAATTAAGCCAGAGTATGCAAGTGCAGAAAATATAAGTAATTGAAATTTTAGAGGAGGCTAGATTAAATATACTTATATTGACCCAAAGTATGCAAAATTAAAATACTAAACTGTGAAAAAAGTTCAATAGACAAGATGTAAATATAATTTTAAAAATGCATAGTCAATGATGCAAAGTTGCCTTTATCGTCGGAAATGCAATTTTAGTTAGATTTTGATTTAAAAATGGTTATATAAACATGTTTTTGGAAATATAATATATAAGACAAAATAGAAAGAGATGATTTCAATTGAAATATCTCTCGAAGTAAGCGACATGAATTTGAATATATATTTTCAGACGCTGAAGGAGAATCTCTGCGATTTTCTGATATAATATTTATTCTCCTGTTGTGAAATGTGTGTAATAATGAGATACGGGAACATGTTTTTGCCAACCTGTCATGATCACTCATAACACGTGAAAGACTAACTTTTAATCAGATTTGTATGTGAAGCTGGTTATTTAAACATATTTTTGGAAATATAATATATAAGACAAAATTGAAATATACGATTTCAATTGAAATATCGTTTAAAGTTTGCGACATGAATTTGAATATATTTTTTCAGAAACTGAAGATGATTCTCTGGAATTTTTTGATATAATTTTATTCTTCTTCTGTGAACTGTGTAATAATGGAAAACCAAAACCTATTTTTGCCTGACTGTCATGATCACTTATAACACATGACTGGATAAACAAATTTGCATAATTTCTTCGTTGATTTGTTCAGCTGAATAAGATTTAGTCTTTTGGCAAAAATATTTCCGAATTTGCTACTCATTAGTATATAAAAACGGAAATTCAAAAGTCACTTTCAAGCTGAATTTCTCATAAATATTAAACCTACTTCAATGGCATAGTTTTCGAACAATTACTTAATCTAGACAGTACTTGATAGAAGTTTTATTCTCCTAGAGAGTGTAACCCATTCCATTGTATCATTCCATTGAAGATGTGTACCACTATAAGTGGCGCAATCCAATGCATCGTATTAGTCCATTGAAAGTTTTAACGTATGAAAGGATGTAACACATTTCACCTTAATATGTCATTGAATGTTTATAACACATTAAGTGATGTAACCCAGTCCATCGTAATATTCCACTGATTGTTTGCAACGCATTAAGGGATATAATAAATCCCATCGTAATATTCCATTGAAGGTTCATAACACATTAAGAGATGTAAGCAATTTCACATAACATAAGTAAAGAATATGGGTGTATTCTGTTTTCACTGTGTTTCTCTAATAACGTTCCGCACTCTAGTGCTTATTTAGGGTGCATCGAAGGCAAACATTTAGGTCGTATTAAGCCCGTCTTGTATAATTGGAATAGTTTCGCTTAATCAAAGGTGCACTGGAATTTCTTTAGTTCGAAAAGGAGATTTAGAAATTGAATGGTTTTATCTTTATTTGTATTACTTAAATCACAGATGCTTATTTGGAACACAGGCACGGCAAAGTAATTTATTCTAGTTGAAAAGAATAAAGAAATTTACTCAGATTTTATATCAGTGGTAGCCATATCAAATTTTAATTTTAAAATGTACCTAACATTCTATGAATAAATCCTAAATTATAAATTATCATAAATTATTCTATAACCATATAATTTTCCACCAACGTGGCATAAAATATTATTACAAAATGCATATCAATAAAATTGCTTAGTCCTTGCATTTCACCCCGATAAGATAAGAAAAAAAGTTCTATAAATACAGGTTTTTATGGTAGAATAAAAACCATCTTAAAATAGTGTAGAAAATATCAAAGCACTTTTTAGCCGAGCATGGTGAACATTATTTTATTCAGCATAATTCCTCATATGTTGTTTTAGATAAGGATATTATACGTAAAATGAGTTTTAACTTAATGGTGCAGAGATTGCAGCACATTAGGTTGGGTAGCATATCTTGCAAGATAAATTTCAGCACAGTTACTTTTTCATAATTATTCGTTATAATCTACCCAGAGGGTTCTACAATTTCGCTGCACAACGTCAACAGATCTGGCAGTTTTACATTAAGCCAGAATATGCAAATGCAGATATAAAATAATTAAAATGCTAGATGAAGCTAGATTAAATATATTTATATTAACCCGATGCTTGTGAAAGTAAAGTTTAAAACTGTGAAGTTAATTTAATATACAAGATTGTAATATATCCTTATAAATTTCCTGCATGGTTCAGTAGGATGAAAATTGCCATGATCTGCTAAACTGAAATGTTTATTATAATTTGAGTAAATTAATTCTTGGTATATAATTATATTTTCCATAAATAAATATATTTATTAAATACTTTGAAATATCTTAATATTCGTAAACACTTTAGTATATCCTAAAGTGTTTAATGGTTCTTAAAATTCTAAAATATTTCATACTTTGGTTTATAGCAGATATTAACAAATGGAAGATTAATAGCGACCACACGGACCGCGGAGACCAAAGGAGGGTGCAAAGATACACAAGGAGGCAACGTGTTCCCCATTTCAATAAAGCAGACATATTTATTTATTTGGACAAAACTTTTGCCATACTCTTGATTTTACAAGAAACTTTTTAAGAGCCTCTGCTTCTCTGAGCTCTATTTAAAGCATCTGCTGTAAATAGAACTCTGACAAGTCATATGGATTCAGATTTAAAATTTGAAGCAGGCAGATATTTTAAGGATTTTCATACCCGTTTTCATTTACAATTCAGATTCTAAAATATTTCAGGAATTGACAGTTTTTATTTCCATTTCAGGAGATGCCACGTTTGGGTGATTGTTCCGTCTATATTTCCTGAAGACCCGACGCAATGGCTGAGCGGACAAGGCAAGTATTTTCTCATGTTTGCTCCGCTGCGGGTTGCGAGTTCGAATCCCACCTGTAGACGTGGATGTTGTGTAGTTGGACGTTCTGTGTTCCGTCCCCACTAGTTTTCCGGGGCAATGTTTTGTGACTGCTAAATAGTTTGCGATTCTGTCTGATATATAGGAGAATGATTGAATATACAGAATAATGTCCCTGACTATTATCAAATAAATATATTTCCTGGAGAAGGAGGCTGGGTATTTTCTCCCAAAACAGATTTATAAAGACAGCAATTTTCTTTGCAATCTGCATACAATGAAGTTTATACTGGAAATAAATTTAATTAAAATAACAAATATTGAATTAAAGAGTCGCAGTTATATGTTACCATTACATTTTTTAATAAGTTGATTTAAGCAGTACTTAGTGCCATTTTGATAAAGTGGTATATGTCGATAGATGCCTTATGGCATTGGTTGGTGCAGCTGTTCTGTCTTTTAAACTACGTGTTACCCTTTGGCTATTATTCCAGCAGTTTGAGCGAGTGAATTTATATATTGCTATTTTCTAAAAAATATATACACATTGGTCATATTTAAGAGTTCAACTTTCTGTTTCATTTATACAGATGACGGCAGAAGAGCACTGCTCGTCGGAGTAAACCGGTGTAGATATACCAGAAGGTCAAAGAAGAAGCCAAGATATATCTGCAAAGAGAATATGGCACTTTATTCGCGCCATCCTAACCCAAAGCATCAGAAATGGCGACAGCGGTCGAAACACCAGACTTTTACGATGAGCCGCAGTTCGGTGTTCAGAGCCTTATTAAAGGTAGAAATGTGGGTTACATGGAATAAACACCAGAGCCATAAACCATTTAAAGCATGGATGAGTTAATTTCGTATTAATACCCGGGGGGTTAGCTACTTTTCAGGGAGAAGATGGGACAACTTAGGTGATTGTTGAACTACCCCCACTAAGTGAAACTAGGGCTGGAGTTCTCGGGATAGCTAGACCCATCGAGAAGGATTCAACAATCTCGACTGACCGGGCAAGTTCTTTGTGTGCCATGAGGAGCGTGGCCATCGAGCGATTAGGGTAATCTTGGGCTTACTATACCCATTGCAGGCAATCACAGCCACGGATCTTCAATATCATTTTTAGCCTTTCTCTTAAAATCTCAACTGGTAGAAGATATTTTTCACTTGTTCCACTAATTATATTAGGCCATGTTTCCACAGCGTATATTTAAATATTCTTTAAGTCTATAAATCTAATGCCATCTGTATGGAAGTGGGAAATAAATGATTTAGTTGTATTTCGATTTTATCTAATTCTCCTAAATTTGTCTTTTAGTCTAATTAAAATAAATTTATTAATTTGCCGCATTAACCCAGATAGTTCTGGCCACGCACATTCATGCACACTATTGTGAAACAGTGGCGTGCCTCGATTCTTAAGATCGATGCTGTTCACAAACCCTTTACGGTGATAGGTTTTGAGTTTATTTATTCACGTGTTACGGATATTCTTTTTCTGCAACTTCTCATATACTTTATTGTCTTATATTACTCTGCCAGTTCATCTTTTCTTCATCTGATGACATTTTTAGCCACTTCGCCCATTTTGTTGTAAGGCAAGGTTTGGCGATGTTTAATCCGCCTTTCAAGCGCTGGTTGGCTCGTCAAGCACATTGTGTAAGCAACGCGTGATCAGATCGTGGGGGAATTTCAATTGGTCAACTGCTCCATGTGGCTATTAGTATGTTGTAAATATTGCCAACTTATAGTGTCATTTTTCTGAAGTCAAATTGATGCCACCATTACTTTTTGGCGGAGAGCCGTTCATTTTTAAGCACAATAATAGAAGTAGAAAGACTCACTATATATCTATTTACACCCACAATTGAAATTCGCACAATTTCAGAAATCACAGCTCTCTTATTTAAGTATAATTTTCATATAGGTTATTATAATTAACCAACTTTAACCTTAAATGTCCATGTGTTTTTTCTTTATTTTTACTTTTCTTATATACATAGTATAATGTATAAGGAAAGTACTGTGACAGGGTTGAAAATTCGAATTCGAGTTTTCAACGGGAGATCACGTTTCAAGCATCCCTGAATACGAATCGGACATTTTTGAGGTGACGTCACTGTGTGTGTGTGTGAAGTATGTGTGTAAGTCTCTGTGTGTGTGAAAGTGTGTGTGTGTGTGTGTGTATGTGTGTGTGTGTGTCAGTGAGCCTATGGAGATAATATCTAACAAATGAATGGAGCGATTCAAACAAAATTTAATACAAAATTTGCAATCAGTGAATACTGGAAACCTATTGTTTTCAACCGCAATCGAATGTTCGAAACCTGGCTAAAGTTTCGAGTGAAAGTTTGAAATAATCATAAAAAAATCTAAACTATTAATAAAGTTACTCAAATAGTCATTTCTTATGGAATTTTTCCTTATAAAACGATTGTCATAAACTTTAGAACGCTAGCATGAACCGTTCTCGAGATATTGCCCATATTTTTCAAATAAATGTATCAATAATTCACATAAAGTAAAAAAATATATTAACTATTGTGAAATATGTTCACTTTTCATATGTAATATCATGCGATAAATTTAGTAACATCATTCTTATGGATCTAACCTATTCCATTTATGAGAAAAGTTACTTTGGTTAATACTTTTGTATTTGAAAGCCAATAGCAATTTATCTGCTGTATGAATAACTTATTTCTCCGTTAATAACGCTTGATGAGATTTTGGCGACGTATTTGGCGAAATGTCGCCAACTTGGCGACTTTTTTAATGTTGCCAAATTAATGAACATATTGCTAAATTTATAAAAATGACGCTAAACCAATGAAAATTACGCCGAATTAACGAAAATTCAATATTTTGGAATCTACTATAAAAATAACCTATTTTTCCGTTTATAAAGTTTTTGGCAAATTTGGTGACGAATTTGTCGAAATATCTCCAACTTGCTGACTTATTAAATGTTGCCAAATTGACGAAAATGTCACCCAGTTGATAAAAATTCGTCAAATTGATCAAACCGACACTAAATCAATGAAATGACGATTAATTGAGTTCAATATCTGAGAAAGAACATAATAGCAGACTATAAGAATAACCCATTTCTTCGTCCGTCCGTAACACTTGGCGAGGAATTTAGCGGGATTTAGCCATCTTGGCGACTATTTTAAATGTTGCGAAAGTGACAAAATTGTCAACAAATGAATTAAAATTACGCCAAATGAGAAGTAATGCTTCGTAAATCCTGATTTACTTCCTATGTCGGGTATACCTTCTAGTAAATAAGATATGCTTCTCTCTAAATGACACTTGCTGATGCACTTGGCGAACTTGTCGACTAATCTAGCAATGTAACGCCAAATTGTCGATATTTAACCTAAGATTGACGGCAATATAGTCAAAATTGCAAAAATGACGCTAAATTAATGTAAATGACTCTTACTTAATGAATTAATTATTAAAATATTTTAATATATGATTTAAAATATTTTGATATATATAGCATATTGAGGATGCTATCAATATTGATAATTCTTTATATGAAATAGTTTAAAATAGTTTTACATGTTGTCATCCGGAAAATCTCCAAATGTACAATTCAACGATGAAAACACAGTATCGTAGATCCTATACATTATATTTTGACTGTGAACGTAGTAAATGCATTACATTATATAAGGAAAATCATGTCCTGTCCACATCAGATTCTTTATGTAATGTTACAGTAAAATGACAAAATTGTCGAATTAGGCATATATATTATTTTTTTAATATTACACAACATAAAAAATTAATTTGCTGTTAAATATCCACCCACCCAATGATATTTAATTTAAAAATTGCAATACATCGCTTTAGCCGGAAATTAATTTAACGAAATAAAGCACGAAACGTGTTTACTTCAATTTCAAAGTTTTAAAGAAATACTTAAGCTATTCTGTGTTTTTTTTTTTTTAATTTTAGAGATTGCATTAAGTCTAAAACTTTCAGCGCAGGGAATTTAAATTTCTTGCAAAATTAAATTATATTAATGGCGTAGAGTTCTGAAATTAATTATTTAATGCAAAAAAAAGTAAAGTTCCATCTGTGTAATGTAACTAAGTTTAAAACTTTTTTTTATAGTAAAAATATTTAGCTAAATATAGAGTAAATGTTTTTACTTTCCCTACAAAACATGGTCATGTATAGGAAAAGCCTACGAACCGTTGCCGAAAATTGCAACTCGAGTTGTGGACTTATCTATACGTTTTGATCGCTAAAGAACCTGAAAATACATTTTTAGCGTAACGCTTGCCTGTGTGTGTGTGTGTTTTCTGTGCTATATATGTATCCATTCTAAATAAAGACTAATTGACCAAATTTCACAAAATTCGGTAGATGAGTCACTTGTGGGTGACCCTGACGCTGATTAGATTTGGGTTTGATTAGGAAAAATTAATCTGTCTTTTTCGCGAAATGAGCCGCAAATACACTCTACACTTTTTCATCGTATGTAAGAGTGTGAAATTATATCGAAAAAGTATTATTTTTCAAAAATTTTTGAATTCGATGCCAATATATGTTTTACGACCTCCTGAACACGTCCTGACTAGTTTTGGAGTGATGTCTGTATGTATGTAATCGATTTCATGTGTATACGATAGAGGCTACAAATAGTAGCGGATTTTCACGAAACTTTACATCCGGCTTTTTTTATCGAAATATCTAGAACTAGGTATATTTTAAAAATCGAACTAAAATTTCACAATTTATTCGAAATGATATATATATTTTAACATGGCAACATAGGACAAAATTTGATATAATCATGCTTAAAAGGGTTTATTTATAGTTCAATGATCACTGGACTTAATGACTTCAATAGCTGTTGTTGTTGTTGACACCTAGACCGTTCTACCTACCAGAAAGTTGTGAGGTAACTATTTAGGTGGCCGGGAAGAGCCACCCAATTTATACCGAATCCCAGAGGGGGAGGCATCCACAGGGACCGTATCCTCCTTCCCAATCATATAGCTCTCGGAAGGACTTACGGACCCACAAGTTTAACGTGGTCGTACTCCGTGTGAACACAGCGACAGTTTTGGCAGTGGAGGGAATCGAACCCGGTGCTTCGGAATGCAACTACCTCGCGCTAACCACTGGGCTATAGCGCCCCTCAATAACTGTTGTGAAATATTCAGTGATATAAGTTTTTTGTCCTTGATGTCATTATCTCCCCTCAGGAGGAAGGGGTGGCACATTACCTCCCCGGGTAGGTACATTGTCGAGTATGGTATCAAACAAAGTATTTTTTTAATCGCCCTTTAAAGTGAAGGGTAATACGATATAATTGTAATCATGGGAACCGACGACTCCGATTTTTCAAATATTTTCTTGTAAAATTTTGTGAAAAACCCCAAAGAAACAAGCTACTAAAAATGGATTCTGGTATGCGGAAAGCGAGCAGAATCACACTGCATTTATTACTTTAAAGGGCTAGTTCACTGATGAATGTGACCAGATAAAAATTGATCCAGCTACTTCCGCTTTACTGATATAAATGATTTCTTAATAATTATTCTATAACTTTATGAATTGTTTAGAAATTCGTATACGTGGTGGAAATAATTGTTATTTGGCCGCGTTTATTGTTCCGTTGTGCCCCACAATTTAGTTATATAATAATAAACAATAACTAGACTAAAAATTTTTAACGAAATTTGAGGTAATGTGTAGGGTAATGGTGTACTGCTGGCGTTCGTTAGTCAAAGTAGTGAATTAAAATTATGCGAGCAATAAGATAAAAACAGTTGTAGTGATAAGTTTTCTATGATAGCTTTTTTTAATGTGCAAATAATTTTAGGTAATTTGCAGAAGATTTAGATCATAATGTTTAAAATGAAATGCGACACAGTGACTACGATTCTTATTTAGGGGTAAAAAACATGTACTCAGGAATTAGATTTATATGTCCGACAAAACCCATTTTAAATAACTTTTCTGAAATTTTCAAATAAGGTTTAGATTAAACTCTCACTATAAATAAATTTTGCAAAAATTGTAAAAGAGAAGTGATCCAGTAAATGCATCACTATTTCTACAATAAATGTACAAATTCTACGTACTGTGTAGGAAAAATTTTAATTGCATAATTATTTTCTTGAATTCCGTGAAAAATTGTTTATCAAATAAATCGAAATTACTCTCGCTTCATTTTTAGTTATATAAGTATATAATAGTTTAAAAAAATTAAATTTACTGGATTTCGAAAAATGGCCGCAATCACCACAATAATTTTGTATATAAAGATCAATGAAATCAGAAGTTAGGCCGATCTATAGTAAAGTGCATACCCTCCCTACCCAATGAAAGTCCTGAGGAGAAATTAAAATACTATGATGACAAACTCGGCAACAAAGTAAGACAGACAAAAAAAAATTAAAATTTGTGCAAAATCGTATAAATAGTAAACATCGTTATAAAAATATTACAGGAGGTTTTAATTTACCACAATATAATTATATGCAAATTACTGTTCTATTCAAGAACAATACAGTAAACAACATTTACATAAACAAAATGTAGAGTAGGATCTGTAAAAATTTCAGACAGTCAGAAACAATATTCATTTGAATTCAATAAGAAATATTACCTTATAATTTGACAAACACAGCAGGTGTCACCCTGTTAGAGTGCTTGATGACACAAATTTTCACAGGTTCTTCAGTGTAGGCCATTGACTTGTTTCTAATAAATATTACAAATAAATACATACTAACTATGTTTTTACTAACTATGTCTTTATTTATAAAAGATCCCAGGAACTTTAAGGAACAAAATACGTAGTGTATGCTAGAGAAAGCCATATGTAGTTAAAGTTTGGCATTATAATATGATGAGTTTTTTGTCATGATAGCCAATTCACTCTTATTGTTATCCAAATATTTTACAATTTGAATATGTTGTGCAAATTGATATTTTACTGGTTGGGTTCTTAGCTGAGCGTGGTTTAATAAGTTTCTGCGCGCTGCGTCACATTTACTGATGTGTGAATTGTATAAAGATAACGTCTGTAAAATGTAACTAATATTTTACAGTTTGTATATATTGTGCAATCCATCAATTTATAGACCACATTAATTGCTGAACATGGTGGACAAAAATTGCTGATTCGTCGTTGCTAGTTATTTTAGAACTTATTCAAATTTTAGAACATTGTATACGTGGTAGAAATAAATGTTTTTAGGCCGTGTTCAATGCTCCTGCTGTACCTCCAAATCAGCTATACAATAACAAGTAATATATTGTCTAAAATTTTAACGAAATTCTTAACTGATATGTATAGTTTAACGGTGTAGTTTATGTATGTAGTTTAAAGTTGGCGTTTATTAATGAAAGTAGAAAAATAAAAATTTCCCAGAGCAATGATGAAAATTAGTTAAAGTAATAAATATCCTATTATAATGTCTTTAATAAAAAAAATAATTAATGTAACTTGCAGAAGTTATAGATTATAATGTTTAAAATAACAAGCAGAACCAGTAACTAAGATTTTTATTTAGGGTGTGTAAAAAATACTCAGAAATCATATTACGATGTCCGACAAAAACTTATCTTAAATATTTTTTCCAATATTTTTAAATTAGATGTGGATTAACATCTCACTACATATAAAGTTTACAAAATTATAAAAGAGAAGTGATCCAGGAAATGTCGCACTAATTTCACAGTGAATGTACGAATTCTGACGTACTATGTTGGAGAATTTTCAATTGCATAATTATTTTCTTGACTTCTGTGAAAAATTCTTTATCACATAAATTGAAATTATCCTCGCTTATTTTTATTTATACCATTGTGTAACAGTTAAAAATTTGAAATATACAGGGTTTCTGAGAATGTCTGTAATCACCCTAATAATTTTGTACGGAAAGATCAATGAAATTACGCTTTAGATCTATCTATAGTACAGTGACCATAGTCTATCCAATAAAAGCCTGGAGGAGAAATTAAAAATCATAGTAACGAACTCGGCAATAAAGTAAGATAAACATTGAAAAGGAAATTAAAAATTTATACAGAAACATATAATTCGTAAAAATCGACAATAAAACTGATACAGAAATCGTTTATTTACCACAATATTAATATATACAACTTGCTGTTCTATTCGAGAACAATGCAATGAACAATACTTACATGAACAAAAATTGAGAGTAGAACCTGTATAAAATGTCAGAAGCAATACACATTTGAATTACATAAGTACATTACTGTATACTTTGACAAACACTGTAGATGTCACCCTATGCGAAACATTGATGACAAAATTTTGACAGGTTGCTCGCGTACGCCTTTTACTTGTTTCTAATAAAGATTACTACTAAAACAAAGTACTAACTTTGTAATTAGCGATACGCTTTGTTGCTATGTTCATTAGCCTAGCAATTTTACATTATCCTCAAGGGGGGCTGCAATCGATTTTATTCGGACATGGCCACTTTACAATTAAGAGACCTCACGTATCTAAAGTGGCCAGATTAAAATTGCATCTAAGTACAGGATCAGAACTACAATCATGAACGTTTCCTTACAAAGTGGGAAGGTGTTTGGGGAGGCTCATGTACTTTATAATTCGCTTTTTTCATCTATATCACTTTGCTGCTGTGTTCATTTTCCTAAAATGTGTATATTCTCATCTAGAAGCGCTACGAGTAATTTTATTCGGATATGGCCATTTTACTATAGAGAAAACTCAAGTTTCTATCTACAGTAAAGTGGCCAGCCAGTTCAAAATTGCGAATGAGTACAGGATAAGAACTACACTCACAAACCTGCCCTTACAAAGTAATTGTGGTTCTTAAGGACATTCCGTTAACGCCGTATGTTGATAATAACAAGCATTAGCTGATCATTGTGAAGACAACGAATTTCAAAATTGTGGATGATGAGAACTAATTTTCTGTGGAATTATTAAAGCCATGCATAGTAAAAAAATTTCCGACTTGCCAATATAAAACAAAAAAAGTCTTCATTACAAGCACTGTACAAAAACGCTTGTTGTATTTTCCTTTTTCAATTAAAAATCAAATCTGACAAAACATGCTTTAAAACTGAAATAAAAAATACACATGTTATTTTATTCTAATTTGTGCACATTTTCACATATAAAGTGATGAAAAAAGACCATGATATTTTATTTTGATGATCGAACATCGTTCTATTTATTAATTTCTGCATTTTTAGTCATTATTGCCAAGCAAACAAATTTGGTTTCCTACAACCATAATTGGCAAAATCTCGAAAGAACTAATGGGAAATTAGCTTTATGATTAACAAAAAATAACAATAAAATTCCATTAATTTTTTTACAGCTTATTTTTTACTCTCTTTGAAAACAAGATGAAGTCTTTTTTCATAGTATTATTTTGTCGAAAGTTACTATTATAGTAATTTACTTCTGAGTAAAATGCTTGTAGAAGGGCTTTAAAAGTGATTTGTTTCGCCTTTTTAAGGAACAAATCTTAAAAGAATTCATGAAATAAAATTGTTTAAATAATTTTAGGAGTTCTAAATTTACAATAATGTTTTACAGATTATTCATCACTTTCTTCCAAAACAAGATAATTGAATATTTTTAGTACTATTTTGTGAAAATTGGTTTACCAATTAGTTTAATTCTAGGTAGACAAGTCAAAAAGTTTTTAGATAAGTTATGTATTGCATTCTTTAGAAATATTTACTCAAATTTGGACATTTTAGAAACAAAAGTGTTTCTTTTACTTATGTTTGGAACATTGTTGTTCTGGGTGTACATATTTCATATATCAAATGATATTATTTTCAAACTTTCTACTTCCCTTAAAAGGTATAGCATATACAGGATTACAGGAAACTCTATGCATCTCAAACACACTGAAAGGAAATATTCATTGGTGCACGCCTTATGTTTGTCAGTAGTAAAATAACTATGCCCAATCGAATAAAAGTAGTAACAGCTCAACTAGTAGATAATCCAAAATGTTAGAATAACAGATATAGCAATAAATATAGCCAGACGACAAACCAATTACAAAGTCGTAGAGAGGATTATTTAATTAATAGAAATTGTAATCAAGAGCGTTAGAAACGCGTATACAAAAGGCAATAAACAAATGACAAAAGTCCTAACATTGGTAACTCTAAGACGGCCACAGTTGCAATGCTAGTCAGAAACGGCGGTAGCATATTTCTCGAACTGAAACAGGCATTATTGCTGACCGAAGGTATTTTGAACAGGCCATACTAGAGTTCCTAAATATACAGGCTGACGCAACCTCCATTTTATCCCTCAATCAGTACAGTTATCATCTCCCTGGGTTATTTTAGTGGTGAACGCATGCTACATGACTGATATTTGATACACAATAGAGCTGTAAATTGTTCAAATGCGTATCAAATGCTCATGTTTTTGCGTCAAAAAAATTATATTATTCAGTCAAGAAAATAGTCTAGAAAGTTTCGATTTTCTCAAGATCCCGAAAATTTTTTTTTTTTTATTATGTACAGCCATCACTTCAACTGGGAATCAGAATCCCTCATCAGCCTGTACATTTACGAGCCTTAGACTGTACATTAAATTACTGTGAACGTAAATTTTTATTTTACCATTCCTAGATATGACAGCAGGTCACTAAAACTACACTGTAGCAAATACATGCTATCTGTAACAATTGTATTGGCAACTCCTTTGCATTAGAAGAAGATTTGTATTTGAATTGTTTCATCTATCTCGTTTTGTCGCCAAGTCTGTTGTCCTAAATTTAAAACAACAAAGATCAATCATGCTTAAAGCATTGATTATGAAACACATTCCAACTTCAATGCAAGTTTATTTAAACATGTCTAAAATGCAATACATTCCTCGGTAATATTTTAAAACTTATCGCAATAATATATTAATTTATTATATTTGAAAACGTAAACCTTCATCGAAAAAAATGAACTTCACTCAAATGACGGCATTGAAATATAAATTGCCTGGTTTAAACATCTCTAAAATGTGATACATTCCTCGGTAATAATTTTAGAATTATCATAATACTACGATAATTTAATATATTTGAAAACTTCATCGAAAACATCTGAAATTCATTCAAATGACGTCATAGAAAACATAACACACCTGGCTCTCTCTATAAAAGCAGCATTTCATTCATAAATAATTTCCCATTCATGTCATTCATCACAATACTATAATACTTTATTTTATTTAAATATTAAGACCATGGAGCTACAAGTAATTAAACGCTATGCGTAAAACTTCATCGAAAAAAATCGTCCTTTTCTTTGCAAAATCAGTGAATATTTCATTCATATCAGCTATGCAGACTCCATGAACTAAATGATTTTTTGTTAAAGAAATACAGCAATTCTAATACAAATCATTTTACATATTTCGCTGTTTACATTTTGCATAGGTGAAAAATAGGCTTCGTTGTAGAAATAACCAAATTTAGATGAGCATTTAAACTCATATATATTGTAATTGCGTTGTTCCAGTATGTAGATGCACAGAATTTAAGCAAAAATAAAGTTGTTTTAGGACGGATACAACACTCAATATGAATTAAAAGGAACTTTAAAAATCCCGATTTTGACACAAGATGGATGCCATATATCGTTTTGAAGTAAATCACGTGATCTTTTCATATCATGGTCACGTGATCGCTTCATATAAGAGGTGTTATTAATATTTTAATTTTTATTTAAAAAAATTACTAAATATATTTCGCTGAATTTTTTTTATATATTTTATGGAACAATTTCAATATTACCTAAAATTTTCGAAGGAATTTGGGAATTTTAAATCCGCTTAAAAAATCGTTTGAAAAATTAAGTCCCATAGGGCTCAATGTATTTCATTTTTTCAACCCGGGTTCAATCCAAAATTAATTAGGTGATACTATTCATTTATATTCCCATAGATCCTACTGACCGTCTGAACAACATACTAAAATTTCATTTTGATTAAGTCATTTTTACGGCAGTTATCGTGCTAACGGACAGACAGACAGACAGAATGAACAAAGTCATAAACACTTTTCAACTTTGTTGTAAAGTGTTAAAAATATCCACCAGGAGTGCTGAAAAAATTTTTTCGATCAGGCATGCCCCTTTATTATTGATATACCAATCATGTACACTCATGTACATTTCCCTACAAATTTAATGGGTAAGCTAAGATATTTCCTAGGAGTTGATACAATAAATTGACACAAAACTAACATAGTATGGTCATTTTAAAGATGAGATATTATAAAATCGCAGATGAGTAGATTTGCGTAGCGCAAAGTCATGCGTGTAACTTAAAAAAAAACTTCCTTACAAGCAATGTACAGAAAAAATGCTTGACTTCTTTATATCTCCTCTCAGAAATAAAAATTAAATCTGGCAGAACGTGTATTGAAACGGGCAAGAAAAAACACAAATGATCTTTACATGTTTTTTTGTAATATGCACACGCATGAAAATCGATAAAGACAGAGCAACGGCTTTTTGCTTTGATTATCTAACAGCATGTTTTTTCATCATCATCTTATATATTCAGTCATTATTGTCAGCCAATTAAATTTTGTTTCCTGCAAGCTTAATTGACAAAATCTCGAAACAACTAATAGGAAGTTAGTTCTATTATTAGCAGAAATCATTAACTTTTCATTAACTTGTTTTATAACTTATTATTTTATCTTTTCTAAGAAGAGATTAAGTATATTTATAGTATTCTTCATAGGAATTTGCTTTTTTTAGTTTTATTCTGAGTAGATAACTCACAGGTTCTTAGAAGTGTTTTGTTTCCATTCTTCAGAAAGCTTTACTCTCAATAGGACATTAATGAAATAAAACCGTTTACTTAACTTTAAGAGTTCTGAATCTATTGGTCTTGCCTTGCATTTTCCATACATCAAACAAATCGATTTTCATATTTTCTATTTTCCCTACAAGGCATTGCATATATAGGGAAATTAAAAGGGAAAAGTTCCTAGAAAAGTCATAAACCACTCTAAATTTAAAACATCTGATGTGGGCACCACATGACTTTCCTTATATAATGCAATGAATTTACTACTTTTACAATAAAAAAATAGATTATTATTATAGTAGACATTTATATTCTTTCCAAGATATTAAATTTTCTTCAATGAGTCGTCATTTTCATTGATTTAGCGTCATTTTTATCCATCCGCATTTTGCGACGCGCATGGTATTTTGTTCATAGACTATCTTGAGAAAGGCAAAACTATCAATAGCGAATATTACATGGCATTATTGAATCGATTGAGAAATCATTGTAGAAATCGATTGTAGAAATCGATTGTAGAAATTATGGAAAAACGGTCTCACATGCAAAAGAAAAAAGTACTGTTCCACCAAGACAATGCCCCGTGTCACAAGTCCATGAAAACGATGATTAAATTATATGAATTACGCTTCGAATTGCTTCCTCACCCACCGTACTCTCCAGATCTGGCCCCCAACGACTACTGGCATTTTGCAGACATCAAAAAGATGTTCCGGGAAGAAATTTGGCTCAAATGAAGAAGTAATTGCCGAAACTGGGGCCTAATTTGAGAGCAAAGACAAATCGTTCTACGAAAAAGGCATCGAAAAGTTAGAGGAGCGTTGGAATGAATATATCACTCTTGAAGGAGAGTATGTTGATGAATAGAGTCGAATTTCTAAAGAAAAAATTGTTTTTCTTAGTTAGACCGGAGACTTATTGAGTGGACTATGTACATTTGAATAAGAGAAAAAGGATTGTTACGAACGTGTAAAATGCCTTAATTTTCGTCTCGATGACCAGACGGAGAAAATACCCATACATGTAACCTTTCCTATAACGCGAATCAAGAGTTTTAATATTCTGAATGTCGAAAGTGGAGAGTTGATAGATCTGGAGCATTTCGCAACTTTTCGAAGATGAAAGAAACACCTTGAAATAACCGATATTCTACGAGATGTGAGATATTTCCAATAGTTTCTATACAGATTCTATAAAAGAAGTCCTCGCTCAGTTGGAAAGCAGTCGGCGTGATGCGAACTGCATTGAACAGGGATATTCATCAATGTTTTGAGTATATTAGCGGCTGCTTTATGAAATAAAATACGCCAAAGTTCCAAGACTAGTATCCGTTGCTTTGTGAAATTAGAGGAACATTGAAGTGCTGTTTTACGGTATGTTGTTCCTGTTTATGCTGTGCTTGTAAATAAACGTGTTAGTTATCCAGAAAAATGAACTTATTCTTGTAGCCTGAGAGTACACTCACGATTTCAGAGAATACGAGGTAACAATAATAACGCTGGCATTGACAAGCATTTCACACAGATCGTGCAGTCACTGATGATATGACGTTTTGGTGGGCAATTATAGCCTCCCATATACGAGTTTCGTGCATTCCTGGTGCCATTTTCTACTCGTTATACAATGCTCTAAAACATTATAACTGGTTTTTTCCGTCTTCTTAGATTTATTGCAGTGTTTATTATCTAAATGTTTATGTTCTCCACTAGAGACATTGACATCACTTTTATTTGATAGTATTCGTATTTCAAAAACGTATATAAGTATGTGATGAGAAATATATTTGGGTATTGTCATTAAAACTGCGCGAATAAACTATTTTTCAGTCTTCAAATTTCACATAAAAAAGCCTTCCTTACAAGCACTGCGCAGAAAACCGCCTGTCTTCTTGTATTTTCCTCTCAATGATAAAAATTAAATCTCGCAGAACATGCATTGAAACTGAAAAACCCAACAAAGACACTTTACATGTTTTTTTTTCTTAATTTGTACATGTATGAAAAAATATAAAGTGCAGGCAAAAGGAAAACGACCACGATTTTTTTGTTTAGATTGTCATCATGCTTTTTATCAAATCCTTGCATTTTCAGTCATTATTGCCAAGCAATTAAATTTTGTTTCCTACGAGCTTAATTGACAAAATTTAAAAAAAACTAATGCCAAATTAATTTTATGATTAACAGTAAACATTAACTTTTTATTAACTTGTCTTAGAAGTTATTATTTAATATCTTCCAAGATAAGATGAAGTCATTTTTTATAGTATTCTTTTGCAAAATTTTCTTTAATAGTAGCTAAATTCTGAGCAGAAAGTTCACAAAAGGTTTATATAAAGGATTTTTTCCCCATTCTGTAAGAGAATATAAAATGCACATTCATGATATAAAATTCTTTAATTAGTTTTAAGAGTTCAAAACCTAGAGTTCTAAGCATTGTTCGTGGTTTATAACATATGTAAATTCCAGTACTGTTCAAAATGATATTGTTTTTCAAAACTTACTAACTTAATTTTCTTCATTACTGAAGAAGTAATAAGAACATTTTATTTAATTCATCTCAAGAACATTTTATTTAATCTCTCCAATCTATGTTCTTGTTATACTAAATTATGTTCGCAGACAAATCGATGAAGGAAACACCCTTGTTTGAATATATAAGATTGAAAATATATAAATTTGAAAAATATTTGCTTAGATAAAACAGGGAAAGGTTTGAAAATATCAATAATTCCTGTAATCTTATATCCGAAGGCCATTACGGACAATCCTCCGAATCAAAATTGTAGTACCATTCATGTATAAAATGTATATTTATATAAGTGTCTTTATTATTGAACTCGTATGACCAAAATATAAATATTACTTTCCTTATATACAACGTATAAGGAAAGTACTGTGACGGAATCGAAAATTCGAATTCGAGTTTTCGACGGGAGAGCATGTTTCAATCATCCCTGAACACAGATCAGACGTTTTCAGGATGAAGTGTGTGTGTGAAAGTATGTGTGTGTGTATGCGAATGTATGTGTGTGTGTATGCGAAAGTATGTGTGTGTGTGTGAAAGTATGTGTGCGTGTGTGTATGTGCGTGTGCGTCAGTGAGTCTGTGGACACGAGAACGAAATTTGGTACAAATATTACAATCCGTGAAAACTGGAACCCTATTGTTTTTATACGCAATCGAATGCTCAGAACCCCCCCCCCCCCCCAAAAAAAAATTTTTCGAGTGAAATTTTGAAAAAATCATCAAAAAATTAAAATCTTTAATACAGTTACGCAAAATGTCATTTAGTACGTAATTTTTCATTAGAGAACGATTGACATAAATTTTAGAACGCTAACATGAACCGTTCTCGTGATATTGCACATTTTACCAAAAAATTATCAAAAAATCATATAAAATTAAAAAATGTATATATAGTACCTATTTTGAAATATGCTCACTTTTCATAATATCATGCGATAAATTTGGTGACATCATTCTTGTGGATCTAGCTAGTTCCAGTCATGAGAAAAGATACTTTAGGTAATGCTTTTGTATTTGGACGCCAATAGTCATTTAGCTGCTACAAGAATAATTCATTTCTCCGTTAATAACGCTGGGCGAGATTTTGGTGGAATGTCGCAAACATGGCGGCTTTTTAAATATTGCCAAATTTAAGAAAGTGTCGCCAAACTGAAAAAAATGATGCTAAATCAATGAAAATGACTACTGGATGATGAAAATTTAATATCTTGGATAAAACATAAGCGTATAAATTACAATTAACACATTTCTCCATCCGTCCGTCCGTAACGCTTGAAGAGAAATTTAGCGGGACGTTGCCAACTTGACAACATTTTTAAATGTTGCTAAAATGACAAATATGTCGTCAAATTGATAAAAATTGAGTCAAATGAGAAGTAAGATCTCGCAAATTCTGATTTCCGTCATAGGACCTTCTAGTATATACGAAATATTCTTCTCTCCGTTTGTTTGTAACACTTGGTGATGCATTTGGCAAACTTTGCGAACAATTTAGCAAAGTATTGCCAACTTAGCGATATTTCGTCCCAGATTGACAAAAATATCGTCAAAACGGCAAACATGACGCTAAATTAATGAAAATGACATTAAATTAATGAAAATTTCGCCTAATTGATGAAGTAATTAAAGTATTTTAATATATGGACTATATCGCTTATTGAGGATGCTATCAATATTGATGATTATTTATTTAGATGTGCGCGAAATATAAGTTAATTGAATATTTTGAAATAGTTTTACATGTTGACATCCGGAATATCTCCAAATGTACAATTCAACGATAAAAACACAGTGCCGTGGATATTATACATTATTTTTTTACTGTAAAAGTAGTAAATTCATTGCTTTATACAAGGAAAGTCATATGCTGCTCACATGGGATTTTTTTATCGATTAAACACATTTCATTGAATTCAGTTGACAATGTACATGATATAATTGTGTTCAAACAAAATCTCCAAAAATAATCGTATGACTAATGCTCTTTTTACGGAAGGTCTAATTTTGCATTATTTATTAATATCTCGAAAACCCCCTGGTTGCAGGAATACGAAACATGAACAGAATTTCTTGTCGCCAAGTAGAGAATATTTGCTCCAAATTATAAAAAAAAAATCCTTCAAGAACTGCGGATATGTATGCGGAACACAAAAACCAGACAGACAAACAAGCAAATATACAAAAATACTTTCAACCATATATATGTAGATGCAAAAATTAGATATAATTTACCACACTTTTACTTTTATTACAAGACAAAGTAAAAGTATTGACATGAAGTTAAAAGTATAATTAACTTATTATTATGGGCCTGTACGTTTTGAGTATCCGTAAATACGCATTAATATTTTTTTGCAATGATTAGCGTATATGTCTATGTGCGTTTCTGTCTGGTATTTTATTGGAATGTTCCTAAAATATATGGTATATAACACAATAGACATAGATTTGGAATTCTGGATGGTTAGTGAAGAATAACGGTCAAAATTTACTTACCATTTTTTCTAATCGAGAAAATATTTATATAATTTTTTTAAACATGTCGTAAAACTATTCAATTTTATATGCAACTTATTTCTATAATTTACTGTACATTTTTCGCAAAACCACATGTTGCCAGCAGGCAGTATACAGCAAAACTTTATTTTAATACATATACTCAGGCCAGTCTTAACGCTGAGGATGGTTTTCTTGAAAATACTATGTTAATCAGAGTTATGAGTGGATAATTATACCATGACGCCAATTGGCATAAGTGTATGATCAAAATTCAACTCGAGATGTTGCTTGGTGTAGTTTTTTATGCAATGAATAATTCGTATGAGTAACAAACACACAATAATATACAATATTTAACTTTAATTAACAATGGTTAGTATCATAAAAATTAACTTTCTGCTTTTTTAATTTTTGTATTTGTTATAAATATTATGATCAAATGTGCAGCCTTAATTTATAGAATCATTGACATTAACATGTTGCTTACCAATTTGGCAACGCTCTACGGCTTACAATTTGTAACGACCTGTCATACGAACCTTGATCCAACCAGCTGGGAAACGAGAATACAGTAATCCATGTCATTCGCGTTGATGCCTTCAGACACATTGATGGAGACATACCTTCGTGTTGATGCTTCAAGATTTGTTATGGCACTCCAGGGTAGTAGTGCCGTGGCCTTTCAAGTTTTAAATGGAGTTGTCGTTAATACTAAGGCTCCCAGGTACACAGGTAAATCCAACAGCGACTGTCTTGATTCCCAGTTAAAGCGATGTATGTATGTACTGCTCTACATTATAGCAAAAGGTTACCCTCTCATCCTTTTCTCGATATCTCGATAAAATCAAAGCATTTTAGACTACTTTTTACTTTCCTTATATACATAAATGTATAAGGAACGTATTTTGACAAGGTCTAAAATTCGAATTCGAGTTTTCGGCGGGAGAGCACGTTTCAAGCATCCCTGATCACGAATCAAACATTTTTTAGGTGATGTGTGTGTGTGTGTGTGTGTGTGTCAGTGAGTCTGTGGAGACGAATACTGACGAACTAATGGACCTATTCGAACGAAATTTGGCACAAAAATTACAGTCCGTGAATACTGGAAGCCTATTGTTTTTATAGGCAATCGAATGTCCGGAATCCCCCAAAATGTCGAGTGAAATTCTGAAAAATACAACCAAAAAATCAAAACGTCTAATAAAGTTACGCAAATAGACATTTCTTATACAATTTTTTATTAGAAAACGATTGACATAAGTTCTAGAACGCTAGAATGAACCGTTCCTGAGATATTGTACATTTAAAAAAAAAAAATCACAAAATCATATAAAATAAAGAAAAATATTTTCTATTGAAAAACATATTCATTTTTCATACGTAATATTATGCGATATATTTGGTGGCATTATTCTCGTGGATCTAGCTCGTTCCATTCATGAAAAAATATACTTTGAGTAATAATTTTGTATTTGAACGTCAATAGTCATTTATCTGCTGTAAGAATAACTTATTTCTTCGTCCATAACGCTTGGCGAGATCTTGGGGACTAATTTGGTGAAATGTCGCAACTTGGCGACTTTTTTAAATATCGTTAAATTGATGAAAAACTCGCCAAATGGATAAAAATGACGCTAAATCAATGAAAATGACGACTAATTGACGAAAATTCAATATCTTGGAAAAATATAAATATTTACTATAGGAATAATCTATGTTTTTTTCTGTAAGAGTAGTAAATTCATTGAATTCTATAAGGAAAGTCATGTGCTGCCCACATCAGATTTTTTAATTGATTGATACAATATTTTGAAACATGAAGCATCTATTTTACAGCTGAATTGCGTATCAAATATCAACTGTGCAACGTGTATGCACCATTGAAATGGCACAGTAACTGGCAAGACGTGTTGAAAATGATGGTTGCGATAGCCTGTATATTTTGGAGTCTTAGACAATAAATTCGCTGTCCTTGCATGCAGATGGTTCTGATGTTTTGACATTTCTGACTAATGCTGACTACTAGATGTTGATTGATGCCGGAATTCAATTGCAGGTAGATGCCCACTAGTTTAGTGATATGATCATCCGGATTCACGGCACTATGCCAATGCATCTTTTGAGTCAAATACGAGGAACTTTTGTGTGAAATTAGTTCTGTGACTGTTGTAACTTTGTTTGCACTAAGCCCAGTAGGACAGTGTTTTATTCTGGACTTTTTGGTCAGGGGGCGAAACAAACTGGGGGAGAGTTATCTAGTTGCCCTATATTTATATCTAAATGCTGTCATATGAATATAAACTAGGTTAACTGAAAATTCCTCCGGGGGGGGGGGGCGAATAATCGTTTCTTGGAGGGGGACTTCTTCCCGCCTGATGTATGCTTGAAAGAAACATTGTCGCAGGAGTGTTTAGCTTTGCCATCCGGATCCGAGCAGTCTTGGGTCACTTGGAATTTCCCGTCTGCTGCAAATAATTTTATATTTATAACGGTGTATTTCAAAACATAAAATAAATGTTTCTTTAAACTATTTACTGGCTTTTTTGCACATTTGCGTAGCGTGTAATTATTTAGAACTCACAACAACGTTGTTATTCGCGGTGGGTCACATTAGCAAATCAGCCAACAGACGTCGCTAGTTTTACAACAATGGCTCTTCTTTTCCTAGCTACTTTAGATGAACTAACCATAATGATAGTCAGAGTATGTACCTATACATAATGTATAAAAAAAGGGAAAAATAATGATGTGGAAGAATTAACGTGTACACAACATGCACTGGATGTCAATCATGAGCGTAAAACTGATTAGTAACTTAAGAGTCTATGTGAAGAGTTGTCATTGAGTGGTTAAATTTCAGCTGTAATGCTGATTACTCTATAGAAGATTTAAGTTATTTTGTTTAAAATTAATTTTTGACACATTTATTTATTTAAATTAACATTTAATACAATTTAAAATCATGTTATAACAATTAAAGTTTATGCGAAGATCTCTCCCTGACTGGTTAAATTTTTACTATAAAGCTTCTTACTTTAGCGAAGATTTAAGTGTTGTTTAAAATGAAGTTTTGTCGCATTTATTTATTTAAATTAACATTTAATACAAATTAAAACCATGTTATAACAATTAGGTTTATGTAAAGAGCTCTCATTAACTGGCTAATTTTACTATAAAGCACATTACTTTAGAGAAGATTTAAGCGTTACTTAAAATGAAGTTTTGTCACATTTATTTATTTGAATTAACATTTAATACAACTGTGCTATGCAGGGAACGTTATAATGAAGCGAATTAAATATAAATATATTTAACTGGCATACCGATTCGTGCATGGAAAGCTTTGTACTCGTATTTCGCAAAACTATTTTATATGAAAATATCAATGCAACGATATTTTAGTAGCCTCATTAACCTTTATTAATGAGTTTACTATTTCGCGTTTCACCCCATCAAATCTGCTTCCAGTTAAATATCTCGTCTTTAGTAAAATGTTTGAACCGGGGATGACGTTTATGGGGCTCTTAATGGCTTGCAAACAATAAAGCTGTCTACGGTGAACTGTTTTGTTCCTGACTACTGAAATATTAGTTGTACCCGTAAATACCTCGCCTAATAAATTTGATACATTCAAGGATTTGTTTTTGATAATTGTTTTTTTTTGCATTATGCATTTGTGTATAATATAATAATATAAATATATAATAATATAACTATAATTTATATCCTAATAAATTAGATACATTCGAGGATTCTTTTTGGATAATTGTTTTTCTGAATTATACATTTGTTTATAATACAAAATAATACAAATATATAAAATAAATGCATAAATATCTAATATAATAACATAAATATATAATAATATAAATATAATTTATATAATATGAAACATTATATAAATTATATTTAATACAATTCTTTAGTTATGGGAAGATGGAATGTATTTTTACTTTGTCATAGTTATGTGTAGCATCGTGGATAATAATAATAATCATGTTTCATACTCAAAATCTCATAATAGATAATGAAAATTGATAAAGAAAGAGATGCAAAACAGAAAATTTATTTTGAAAAGTTGACTAATAGATTTTATTGCATAATCTTGATGAAATGCAAAAAATATAATTATTTGACGTATACTATACTATATATTGTATATTTGTGTATACTATATGTCTTGTACTTTACTACTATACTATATAGACTATAGGGCATTGACACGTGACGTCACGTGGAAAATTTTGCCCTTACGTTTCCAAAATAAAACTCTCGTATGCTTATCAGTATCAACATTTTCATTATTTCTGCATTAAAAACGGCCATTTTAGAAATTTACAATCGTTTAACTTCTAATTTTAGTAGGATATGTCTAAATTTATCTTCTTTGGTGGATATTTTTAATTTACCAGAAAATAAAGTGTTAATCATCAATAATTTATATACGCAAGCTATTTTTTAAGAAAATTCTTTATGGGTCTTTCACTTATCACTCATATATACACTGCCAAATTTTCTAGTAGATGTATACATCTTCAAAACGTTAGCTAGTGACTACGATAAAATGGGAAAATGAGTTGTAGTGTACATTCACTTAAAATCACTAAACTTCACTTTTGCAAATGAAATATTTAAACATATATTGTTAAAGCATTTTAAATAATTTATTTTTAGTTCAAAGATAATTTTAAATGTTTAATGGGTTTCGTTTCAATTTTTATTTCCCATCATTGTCAGTTTATTATTACCCATTATGGTAAACATAATGCCCTTTTGCCCTTATGTTTCTGCGCATTCTACTGTCGTGAGGGAATTCGTCACTTGTGTGTAAATTGTAAAATTACATTATTTCTTAAACTTCTATATTTATACTTATTTAAATTGTGACTCGGAACACTCTTGTCATATGTATATATATTATATCATCTTTAAATATATTTAATTCTGTGCAGAAATTGTGGCCATTTTCCTTTCATAAAATGTTATTCTTTCGCACACTCTAGGAATAGCGCCCGTTAGTTCAAGGTCGCACATGTTTGCTGCCAGAGACAGATGTCTTCGTTTCTTTGGTTCTGTTTTTGGGTGACGCAAACTTGTGCTGAATTTCACGTTGTTAATGCACGTGCCGTGGGAAGAAATGCCGTTGGATGGGCTGGACCCTGGAGAAGAATTTGAATGAAAGTAAATTTTGTATTGGTGGAAAGGTGAAGATGTGAACCTGGCGTGATTTTCAATTGTACGGGCTTAAAAGTGGTGTGAATTGTGATCTGGGGACTCTCCCTTCAAAACATCTATCGAACCCACGTTCGGCTCGGGGCCTAATCCCAATGTTGGGTTACCGTAGCTGTTGGTCGGAGAGTGTAGCCTGGACCGGACCATTGCTGATGCCGAGCCTCGTCGTTCATGCTTGCCGCCGTTGACCGTCCGGGAACCTCCTGTTCCGCATGCCTGTAGACCGTTTCCTGTCAGAGTCCTTGATGAAGCCTGGGCCCTGTGCGGGCCGCTGCTTGTATCCTGCCTGCCACGTGCTTGCCGCCTTACCTTTGGTCGGGGAAAGATTCTCCCCGAGGGTTCGTTTGGTGGAAGTTCGACGATGACAATCATTGTGTCCTTCCATATAAGGAGGTAAGCGTCCTTTTCGGTAAATGGAGGCTCAGCAAATTATTAAATTAAATCGATCCTCTAAAGTGTCATAAAATTAGAATTGATATAGATAACATTTAAAATGCTATAAGCTATCCTCGAGTGTGCTGCCTTTCCTTTGACCATACCATGTTAAATTAATAATCGAATATTCGATATCTATAAGTTATACTGTTGTTTAATGATATATAGAAATGAATATTTATTCCGGCTAAGAGCCGATGATATTTAGTGAAGTGTGGTCCGGTGGTGTGAGAACTGAGATAGATTCAGCTGTTTGTATTTGTGACTCCATATATCTTCAGTTTTAATAAATAGAAACTTAACTTAAATTTGAGAATTTATTTAGGAGTTTATTGTGTTCTTGAAATTGTTTAAAGTGTTTTCAGCTGCTGGTAAGACGTTCAAGGTAAAGGCATTTTTCTATTTATTTTGGAATTTGTTTGGGTTTATTTCGCAGGTCATCAGTTGGGTTTCACCCACTGACGGGAAGAGTGTTTCGGAACTGGGTATGAAATTGTGAGAAAGTTAGATTTTCTTGGTCAGCCGTGTCCAGCGGAAAACCGTTGCGACACTACTATGCAGGTTCTTTGTTTTTGCTCGTGCACATGCTTCATACTGTACTATATACTACACTATATACTATAGTACTGTAATATATTTGTGTATACTATATATCTAATACTAAAAATATGATGCGGGCAGCACATGACTTTCCTTATATAATGCAATGAATTTACTACTTTTACAGTTAAAAAACTGTTATTCTTATAGTAGATACTTATATTCTTTCCAAGCTATTGAATTTTCATCAATGGGTAGTCATTTTTATTGATTTAGCGTAATTTGTATCCATTTGGCGAGTTTTTCGTTACTTTAGAAACATTTAAAAAAAGTCGCCAAGTTCGCGACATTTTGTCAAATTCGTCGCCAAAATCTCGCCAAGCGTTATGGACGGAAAAACAAGCTATTCTTACAGAAGACAAATGACTATTGGCGTTCAGATACAAAAGTATTACTCAAATTATCTTTTTTCATGAATGAAACGAGCTAGATCCAAGAGAATGATGTCATCAAATTTATCGCATGGTATTACATATGAAAAGTAAACATATTTCTCAATAGGAAATATTTCTTTTTTATTTTATATGATTTTTTGATAATTTTTTGAAAAATGTGCAATATATCGAGAACGGTTCATGTTAGCGTTCTAAAATTTATGTCAATCGTTGTCTAATGAAAATTTGCATAAGAAATGTCGGTTTGCGTATCTTTATTAGAGATTTTGATTTTTTGACGATTTTTTCAAAATTTCACTCGAAAATTTAGAGGGGGTTCTGAACATTCGATTACTTATAAAAACAATAGGCTTCTAGTGTTTACGGATTGCATTTTGTGTACCAAATTTCATTCGAATCGGTCCCTTCGTTCGCCAGTTATCATCTCCACAGTCTCACTGACACACACACACACAAACACACATACTTTCACACACACACACACACACACATAACTTTAAAAATGTTCGATTCGTGATCAGGGATGCTGGAAACGTGCTCTCCCGTCGAAAACTCGAATTCGAATTTTCGACCCCGTCACAATACATTCTTTATACGTTATTGTATATAAGGAAGGTAAAAATGTTGTTGCTTCTAACTTACATTATAACTTGTTTCAACTGTATTCAGCTATCACAATGTGCGAACTTGAACTATTTCAAAGCACAGATATTTTTATATCTGCCTTAAAATAGGCATGGAACACATTCTGTAAAATGTTCTAGACATGGCCTGCTGTCATCCAGTGTTTGGTATATCCACTGAGGGCCAGGATATGAGATCCCCTACACTGGCGTCTTTCTTAATCACTAGACAACAGTCCTTACACGACCAGCTAGCTCTTTACTCTAACTCTTCTAATATATAAGACAAACATTCATAAACACTCCCCCATCCCCACTGGAGGAATGTATTCTACAGATACTCGTCATTTACTACTGAGACTAAATGCTTTTACGAACTAAAAACGGCACTGTTTCCAGCTCACAGCTCTTTCGGAAGTAAGGGGGCTCTCTGGGTAAGGCAGTGTGTCATTTGGCTCTGCTGTTCGTTCCCAAACCTATATGACGTATAACTGTCCAGAGAAGCAGAAAATGGGGTAATATGCATGCTACTTATCAGGGGATATTGCATAATTTCTAGAAATATCTTAAATGTATATTTTATACAAAAAATGAGAAATGGTTAAGGGGTAGAGAAGAAGGCGTAAGCCGTCTCATAAACTTTAGCAGAGAGAACATCTAAACTACTACTTTGACATAGAAAATGGTTTTGTATTCGAAAATATATCCCTAAATGGAAAGAATATGTGTGAGTTCTTTAAATTCTAATAATGTTCTTTGTGCCGTGTAGCAATATG